>LNAC01000360.1:713152-785569 GCA_002007465.1 Ailurus styani
GCTGCTGCTGCGGCTGCTGCTGTTGCTGCCCCCGCCGCCGTCCGCGCCTTGGGCCGCCCTCTCCATGGTCCGTGCGCGCCGGGAACGCGGGTGCCCGCCGCGGTGGCGGCCCCGGCGCTGGAGCTCCCGGCGGCGGCTACAGCTCCCGGCGCCCGGGCCGCGCGTGGCTGCTCCAAATCCCCGGGAAATGCCTGACTCATACAGGAGGAAGAGGAGGAGGCGAAGGAGAGCTGGGAAGGAAGCCAACGGGGCTGGATGCAGCTGCGGCCGCCCCTCCTCCCGCCGCGGCCCCGGCCCCGGCCCCTCCCTCCGCACTAGTTTCCTCGGCAAGTTCGGAGCGGGTGGCCGGTTCGGCGAGCCCTCCTCGGGTTCCTCGTTCTCTTCTTTCGAGTCCCCGCGGCCGCTCAGGCCCGGGGCGGGGGCGCTGCCGGGCGCCCAGCCGCAGGGTGGGCACGCCCCGTCACCCTCGCGTTCCTTCTGCCGCCCCCTCTCGGATCCAGAGGGGCGAAAGGGAACCTCCGCGCGTTCCTCCCCACCCCCAACCCACCTCGGGACCTGGAGGGAGGGGCGGCCCCACCCACCCGGTCCACCCGGATATGGACCCGCCCGGCCTGACACAGGCACACACGCTCGATCCCTCTCTCTGCCTTCCGCACCGAGCCTGGGCCAGACACACGTACACGGTAACCTGGCCGAGTAAAGTACCAGGGCGGCAACGTCCTCCAGGGTTCTCCTGCGAGTCGGGTGAGGGAGGGAGGGCAGGTGCTTCTCACAGGTGAGCTCAGCGTCCGGGTGTTTCCACGCTGCAGAGTGTGGTAAATGCATCATGGACACCAGGGCCTGGAGTGAAGTAGAGCAGGAGAACTCAGGTTCCTGCCAGTGCTTCCTGACATTGAGTGCTCTGGGTGCCTCACTCGCCTCACCCTAATCCCCACACTGATGGACACCTAAATCTGGCAAGTCAAACCTAACAAGAGGTGTTACCATAAGCACCAAGCCCCTGGGAACCAGGGACCCTAAAACGGGTAAGAGTGCACTAAAGGTAAAGGAAATCAACAGAGGTTTACAATCATAATGAAGTATGTGTTCTCTGCTGGCTGTAATTTCTTCCCTGCAACCCCCCCGCCCCCCAAGACACTCTGAGCTGCTGCAACTAGGTCTCTAAATCTAAAATTGTTGCTCTTTGGTAAAAGTAGATGAGTTGCACTCTCTCCACCCCACTAATAATTTTTGTGAGTATAAATATCCAATGCAATCTGGAAGTTTCTAAAATTACCTAGAAAAATAGCTTTGAGGAGCTCAGACAACACACACACACAGGGTGATTGATTGATTGGTAATCCCTGCCTAAAGGATCTACAAACCCATAAAGCAGATAAATAATTTCAACAGTTTAAAAAAAATCACTAAATGGAATAGAGTCAGCTCTCATGGGGCAATTCCTTAAGCCCCACCCCTTTCTATAGAAGCTTCAGATCCTTCCAGAAAGCTTTCAAAGGTGGTTTACCTTTAGAAATTTTCATGGAGAAGCCTCTGGGGCTGATTAGAAGTGGTTATATCCTGAATAAATTACAATTCCAGGTGCCTAAACAGTGTAAAAGGAGAAAAGATCCCCCAGAGAGATTCCATGGTAGAAAAGACTGACTCTGAAGCCAGATGGAGCTGAGTTGGAATCTATGACCTCCATGGAGTTACCTTTTTTAGCCTTAGTTTTCTCACCTGAAAAATGGGACCAAATGGTTCTACTGCCTGTGAGGGACTATGTGAGGCTGTTTATTTGTTCAAGATATTTACCACCTCTCCCTATGGGAGTATTCTCCCCCCTCGTTGACCTCAGACTTGGCCATGGAACTGCTTTGGCTAGTGGAATACAAACACTTAAGAGCCATTATGTGGTTCAACCATCTTTCTCTTTTCCTTCTACCAGGTAGTCCGCATGTCCCAGATAAAGAATCCCCTTCAGTCTGGGTCCTGGAGTGAGAAGACTTGTGGAATTCAGCAGAGCCAAAGCCAATTAGCATTGGCCATGTCACGTGCACAAAATGTCTGTTATAAACCACAGAGATTTTATTTTTTTACAGATTTTATTTATTTGAGAGAGAGAGCACGAGAAAGAGCACGAGAGAGAGCAGAAAGCCCAAGTGGGGCATTGTGGGGAGAGGGAGCAGAGGGAGAGGAAGAAGCAGATTCTCCACTAAGCAGGGAGCCTGATGCGGCACTCAATCCCAGGACCCCAAGACCATGACCTGAGCCAAAGGCAGATGCTTAATGACTGAGCCACCCAGGCGCCCCGAGATTTTTTTTAAGATTTTTTAAAATTTGGGGCGCCTGGGTGGCTCAGTCATTAAGCGTCTGCCTTCAGCTCAGGTCGTGATCCCAGGGTCCTGGGATCAAGTCCCACATCGGGCTCCCTGCTCTGTGGGAAGCCTGCTTCTCCCTTTCCCACTCCCCCTGCTGCTGTTTTGTCTCTCGCTGTGTCTCTCTCTGTCAAATAAATAAATAAAATCTTTTAAAAGAAATATATTTTTTAAAATTTATTTTAGAGAGAGAGCATGTGCACTCAAGCAAGGGGAGGGGCAGAGGGACAAGGAGAGAGAGAATCTCAGATAGACTCCGAGTTGAGCGTGGAGCCCAAGGAGCTCAGTCTCACACTCCTGAGATCATGTCCTGAGCTGAAATCAAGAGTTGGATGCTGGGGTGCGTGTGTGGCTCAGTCGGTTAAGCAATCTGCCTTTGGCTCAGGTCACGATTCCAAGGTCCTGGAATCAAGCCCCACATCAGGCTCCTTGCTCAGCAGAGAGCCTGCTTCTCCCTCTCCCTCTGCCTGCCGTTCTGTCTACTTGTGCTCTTTCTCTAACCCTCTGTCAAATAAATAAATAAAATCTTTAAATAAAAAAAAAGTCAGATCCTCAACCGAGGTGCCCTACCAGTGAGATTTTAGGAAGCATTTTTACCACAGCACGCTTCACCTAAGCCAGCTGATATACAGACCAGTCCGTGAGTGTCCATGAAGTCCTTCACTGATATGAACACTGAGAAACTGGGCACACACAGGACTATAAATATCAGTCATGATATGCCAGAGCAACACCCCTTTTCATGGGAGACTGCCACCCTAAGTGCTAGTTAGAAGGGGAGAAGTGCCGTCATTTTATTTCATGTCATCTACTCTCTACCACCATTTACTCCATCCTACCCAGCTGACCTGTGACTGGATGAGCTAGGGCAGCAACGTTAGATATAACGTAACATCAGTCACGTTAGACGAAAAAACTGAGACCCTTGAGATAGTCCAGTGGAAGGGGGTGGGGGGCTATGCTGAAAGGAATAGTCAAGGCCAGTGTGTTAGTCTGTTCAAGGCTACTCTAACAGAAGATCATGGCCAGGTGGTTTGTCAAGGAGTTTATTTCTCACAGTTCTGGAGGCTGGAAGTCCAAGATCAGGGTGCAGGCATGGTCAGGTCCTGGTGAGAACTCTGCAGGGCCCCGGACTTATTGTGGGAATGCTGCGGCGGGGCGTCTCCTTTATAGGACCACAAGCCAACTTCTCAGTTTGGGCTCCTCCCAACGGCCCCACCTCCTAATACCATCACACAGGGCATAAGGATTTCAGCTAATAAATTCCGGAGAAACAAACATTCAGATCACAGTAGGCAGGATGGGCCAAGAACAAGTCAACGCTATGGGATCAGATATGGCCAAGGAGGGAAGTCAGTAGCAAGAGAAAGTGGAGCAAACATGCTGGAAGAGATGGTACCATGAGAGAGATGACGCAGCGACACGTGGGTGGCTCAGTCAGTTAGGCATCTGCCTTCAGCTCAGGACATGATCTCAGGGGCCTGGGATGGAGCCCCACATTGGGCTCTCTGCTCAGCAGGGAATCTGCTTCTCCCTCTCCCACTCCCCCCAGCTTGTGCACTCTCTCCCTCTCTCTCTGAGTAAATAAATAATTAATTAAAAAGGAAGGAAGGATGGAAGGATGGAAGGAAGGAAGGAAGGGAAAGAAAGAGAAAGGAAAGGAAAGGAAAGGAAAGGAAAGGAAAGGAAAGGAAAGGAAAAGAAAGAAAGAAAGAAAGAAAGAAAGAAAAGAAAGAAAGAAAGAAAGAAAGAAAAGAAAGAAAAGAAAAGAAAAGAAAAGAAAAGAAAAGAAAAGAAAGAAAAGAAAAGAAAAGGAAAGGAAAGGAAAGGCAAGAAAGGAAGAAAGGAAGAAAGAGAAAGAAATGAGGCAGGTGCTCTCCCCTCCCAGCAACCCTCTTCCCTGCTCTCTTTGCTTGGTTTGGGCTTCTTACCCATGGAGTTTTGAATTAAAAGTCACTTCTTACAGAAAGCTTTCCTGCCCCACCCTAGTGTAGCAAGATACTTGCAAAAGAGACTTGCAAAATTCTCTTTGGAAAGTCCTCGTGTTAGAAAAACAATTTAAGAACAAAAGACATAATAAATTGGCAAAAATACTTGGCATATATATGATAAAAATTTTGCAAAACATGTATGTCCTATATAAGGGCTTTTCAATTTACCCAGATTGTATAAATCATTAAAAAATAAATAAAAATACAGATGGAATGACTGGAAATATAACAGCTATTTTAGAAGCCATACGTGATTGGTGCAATAAGACAAACATATTACACCTTTTAAAATAATGGGCAGAATCAGCAGCTCCTAGTAAGGAGCTGACTGCCCCATCTTCTCCTCCACATGGGCCTGGAGAGCTGGCCTGGAGTTCCAGTACTACCTTCAGAGGCTCCATCCTTTGCCTGGGAATATCATTCTTGCCAATGGCACATAAAGCCTTGGGAGGATGTTCACAGACTAGGGAGGCAGTGGGTGGACACCGAGCTAGTTGTCCAGGTGACATGAAGGAAGCCACCAGCAGAGAGAAAACTGTCACAACCTGATCCCCCTCTGACATCAGCTTGGTCACATTTGTGTTAGAAACCGCTGGTCCATGGTCAGCTGGGTGGCTCAGTCAGATAGGTCTGCTTGAAGATTCTCTCCCTCTGCCCCTTCCCCCACTTGCACGCACACTCTCCCTCTGTAAAATAAATAAATAAATATTTTTCAAAAAGAAAAAAAAATAGCTAGTCTGATGTATTCTCCACCCCAGGTAAAATTTTTTTAAAAGATTTTATTTATTTATTCGAGAGAGGGAGAGAAAGCGTGAGCGAGGGGTGGGGCAAAGAAAGGGAGAAGCAGACTCCCTGCTGAGCAGGGATCCCCCCCCGCCCCCACCGCCAAATCCCACCCCAGACATGCGGCTCTATCTAGGACCCTGGGATCATGACCTGAGCCAAAGGCAAATGCTTAACCAACTGAGCACCGAGGTGCCCCTCCATCCCAGATGATAAAAATAATAGTTAATATTTATTGAGAACTTATTATGTGTCAGGCAGGCACTGTTCCAAGTGTTTTTAAAATAGCAACTGGGGCACCCGAGTGGCTCAGTAGGGTAAACAGCCAACTCTGAATTTTGTCTCAGGTCATGATCCCAGGGGCCTGGGATGGAGCCCCTTGTCTGGCTCCGTGCTCAGCAGGGAGACTGCTTGAGGATTCTCTCTCTCCCTCTCTCCCTCTGCCCCTCCCCCGCTCATACACGCATGCTCTCTCTAAAATAAATAAATCTATAAAAAAATAAATAAAACAGTGACATATTTAATCTTTACAACAACCACATAGGTATAGACAATTCTTGTTCCTATTTTTACAGATGGAGCAAAACGGGTTCAAAGAGATGTTAAGAAACATCCCCCAAATCCTGATGGAGGTAGGATTTGAACCTGTCAACTTGGCTACTGAGCTTGAGTTCTCAGCCACTACATTGTACCACTTACTTCACAATAGATCCAGTCTCATCTCTTCTGATTAACAAAACCACTGGAAGCACAGCTTAGCACCTGGAACTCCATTCCTGTTTCATTTGTGTTCATTTAGGGACTGATTCTTCCATCACCACTTTGAGGGAAGTGGGGCAGGAGTTGGGGCCCCTGACACTCAGCCACAGGGCTGGCATGCAGTAATACTCCATAAATGTTTATTATTTGGTGAGCAAAGCCCAGTTTTACAGAGGAAGAAACAAACTCAAAAAGGAAAAGCTAATACTGAAGCTGAACCAAGGTCTCCTGACTCGAAGTCCAATGTCCTTGCAAAGATAGCCTGCTGACTGTTGCTGTGATGGGTACATGCAACTTTACCATCCAGTGGGAGGACAGAAACACTACAAGTAGGGTGTGAACAGTTCATCGTCCTATGAACAAGCAGCTCCATTAGGAACACCCTAAGGGATACATCCAGTGCATATGACATTAAACGGGGTCATATGCAACTTTGTAGTATAGCCATATATGTTCTACTGTGCTAATCTTTATATTATATGTATTAATATATAACATATATTAACATTTTAAATATTAAATTTTATATATTATATATGATTAATATTGATGTATATTATATGTATCTTTTATATATATCATATACATTGTATTAAAACATCATTCCAAAATGGAAATTATGTTATTGTTTTTATGATTAATTGTATTAAAATAGATGCTCATTGGGGCACCTGGGTGGCTCAGTCAGTAAAACATCTGACTCTTGATTTCACCTCAAGTCATGATTTCAGGGTCATGAGATAGAGTCCTGTGTCAGGCTCGTGCTGGGCATAGACCTGCTTAAGATTCTGTCTCAAAATCTCTCATCCAGGTACTAACCAATAGGATCCAATAGTACATTAAAACAATTATTCACCTCTACCAAGTGGGATTTATTCCTGGGCTGCAAGGGTAGTTCAACATCCACAAATCAATCTTTTACACTACATAAATAAAAGAAAGGACAGGAACCATATGATCCTCTCAGTAGATACAGAAAAAGCATCTTACAAAGTACAGCATCCTTTCCCGATTAAAACTCTTCACAGTGTAGGGATAGAGGGAACATACCTCAATATCACAAAAGCCATCTACAAAAAGCCCACAGCAAACATCATTCTCAATGGGGAAAAACTGAGAGCTTTTCCCCTAAGGTCAGGAACATGGCACGGCTGTCCACCTTCACCACTGTTGTTCAACATAGTATTAGAAGTCCTGGCCTCAGCAATCAGACAACAAAAAGAAATAAAAGGCATCGAAATTAGCAAAGAAGAAGTCAAACTCTCACTCTTCGAAGATGACATGATAATTTATGTGGAAAACTCAAAAGACTCCACCCCAAAATTGCTAGAACCCATACAGGAATTTAGCAAAGTGGCAGGATGTAAAATCAATGCACAGAAATCAGATGCATTTCTATATACTAACAATGAGACAGAAGAACAAGAAAGTAAGGAGTCAATCCCATTTACAATTGCGCCCAAACCATCAGATACCTGGGACCTAACCAAAGAGGCCAAGGAGCTGTACTCAGAAAACTATAGAACACTTATGAAAGAAAGAAATTGAGGCAGACACAAAGAAATGGGAAAACATTCCATGCTCATGAATTGGAAGAAAAATATTGTTTAAATGTCTATGCTACCTAGAGCAATCTATATATTCAATGCAATCCCTGTCAAAATACCATCAGCTTTTTTCACACAGCTGGGACAAATAATCTTAAAATTTTTATGGAACCAGAAAAGACCCCAAATAGCCAAAGGAATGTGGAAAAAGAAAACCAAAACTGGTGACATCACAATCCTGGATTTTGAGCTCTATTACAAAGCTGCGATCATCAAAACAGCATGGTACTGGTACAAAAACAGACACATAGATCAATGGAACAGAATAGAGAGCCCAGAAATGGACCCTGAACTCTATGGTCAACTAATCTTTGACAAAGCAGGAAAGAATGTCCATTGGAAAAAAGACAGTCTCTTCAACAAATGGTGTTGGGAAAATCGGACAGCCACATGCAGAAGAATGAAACTGGACCATTTCCTTAAACCACACAAAAAAATAGACTCGAAATGGATGAAAGACCTAAATGTGAGATAGGAACCCATAAAAATCCTAAAGGAAGCAACCTCATTGACCTCAGCCACAACAGCTTCTTGCTAGACATGTCTCCAAAGGCAANAAATGTGAGATAGGAACCCATAAAAATCCTAGAGGAAGCAACCTCATTGACCTCAGCCACAACAGCTTCTTGCTAGACATGTCTCCAAAGGCAAGGGAAACAAAGGCAAAAACGAACTATTGGGACTTCATCAAGATAAAAAGCTTTTGCACAGCAAAGGAAACAATTGAAAAAAAAAAAGACAGCTAACAGAATGGGAGAAGATATCTCAAATGTCTTATCAGTTAAAGGGCTAGTATTCAAAATCTATAAAGAATTTATCAAACTCAACCCCCAAAGAACAAATAATCCAATCAAGAAATGGGCAGAAGACATGAACTGATATTTTCTCCGAAGAAGATATCCAAATATTTGGCCAACAGACACATGAAAAAAAATCAACATTACTTAGCATCAGGGAAATACAAATCAAAACCACATTCTGACACCAGTCAGAATGGCTAAAATTAACAAATTAGGAAATGACAGATGTCGGTGAGAATGTGGAGAAAGGGGAATCATCCTATACTGTTGGTGGGAATACAAGCTGGTACAGCCACTCTGGAAAACAGTATGGAGGTTCCTCAAANATTAGGAAATGACAGATGTTGGTGAGAATGTGGAGAAAGGGGAATCATCCTATACTGTTGGTGGGAATACAAGCTGGTATAGCCACTCTGGAAAACAGTATGGAGGTTCCTCAAAAAGTTGAAAAGAGAGCCCAGCAATCGCACTACTAGGGATTTACCTCAAAGATACAAATGTAGTGATCTGAAGGGGCACTTGTATACCAATGTTTATAGCAACAATGTCCATAATAGCAAAACTATGGAAAGAGCCCAGATGTTCATTGACAGATGAATGGATAGAAAAGATGTGGTATGTATATACAGTGGGATACTACAATGAAATACTGCTTTCATTTCAATAGAAAATGAAATCTTGTCATTTGCAATGATGTGGATGGAACTAGAGGGTATTATGCTAAGCGAAATAAGTCAGAGAAAGACAATTATCGTATGATCTCACACATATGTGGAATTTAAGAAACAAAACAGTATCATAGGGAAGAGAGGAAAAACAAGACGAAGTCAGAGAGGGAGACAAACCATAAGAGACTCTTAATCATAAGAAACATACTGAGGGTTGCTGGAGGGGAGGGGAATTGGGGTAACTGGGTGTTGGACATTAAGAAGGACACATGATGTAATGAGCACTGGGTATTATATAAGACTGATGAATCCTTGACCTCTACCTATGAAATGAGTAATACA
Organism: Ailurus styani; assembly: GCA_002007465.1. Classification (NCBI taxonomy): domain Eukaryota; kingdom Metazoa; phylum Chordata; class Mammalia; order Carnivora; family Ailuridae; genus Ailurus; species Ailurus styani. The sequence continues at coordinate 722,460 of LNAC01000360.1, forward strand.
TTATATGTTAATTAATTGAACTTAAAATTTAAAAAATGAAAAAGAAAGATTCTCTCTCTCCCTGTCCTTCTGCCCCCCCACCACTGCCGCACGTGCACTCTCTCTCAAAAGATAAATAAATAAATAAATAAATAAATAAATAAATAAATAAATAGAAATAAATAAAAAGAAACAGATGCTCATTTTTAAAGATTCACATGCCCAAAGGTACACCTTCCCAGAGAAAACCCCTGTTAATAATTTATATATAACCTTCCAGACATTTTTCTCTTGAAAACCATGGTTGTATATTATCTTACTCAAAAACAAGTTCATACTATAAAATGTATAGTGATTTCTAACTTGTTTTGTTGCCTGAAGTGTATAGTATGGACAGTTTCCTTTAGAGCTATATCATCATTTGTTTCTTCTGTTTGTTTTTTTTTTTTAAGATTTATTCATTTATTTATTGAAGAGAGAGAGCACGACAGGGGTGGGAGAGGGTGGCCAGGCAGAGGGAGAGGAAGAGAAACAGACTCCCTGCTGAGCACAGAGCCCAAGGGCAGGCTTGATCTCACGATGCTGAGATCATGACCTGAGCAGAAATTAAGAGAGGGATGCTTAACAACTGAGTCACCCAGATGCCCTTATATCATCATTTGTAACAGAGAATTACATCGTTTATGTGTACCCCCCCATTTTAATCATTTCATTATTAATGAACGCTGGGGTGTTTCAAACTTCTGCTATTATAAAAAATGTCACTTACATAACTTTTTCCATTAAATGATTTCCTTAGAATGAAAGACCGAAATTATAATGACTGGGTCCAACTGCATATATATGTTATAAATATGGCTTATATATTTCAAAATTACTCCCAAAAAGTCTGAGTCAACTTTTACTGTGCCGATCCTGAGAGGGTCTTCCCACAAATTTGAGCATTGGCTGGATGGTCCAGGTTGGCCTTGGCTGGGACTACAGGGCTCTCTCTCCTCCACAGGGTCTCTCATGCGCTGGCAGCCTAGGCTGGGCTTGTTCTCATGGAACTGAGGCTTCCAGAGACAGGAAACATGCAAAGTTTCTTGAAGCCTAGTCTGGGAACTGGAATCAGGGTTATTTCTGCCACATTTCAACAAATAATGCTGTCTCTGCACCACACAGGGAGGGGTCCATATGGCAGTGTTTTGGGTCCCTGTGGTATCTTAAAGGGAAATTTTCCCAATGTGAGGAGCCCTTCATGTCCTAAATTTCCTTGGAGAAGGAACTCATTTAAGCTCTTAAACAGACCATAGATGTAAGATTAATGAGAAATAAATAATTCTAAAAACAAGCAAACAAACAAACAGTGCTGGAACAACTGGATATTTAGGTGCCAAAAACTAAAAGACCTATACCTCACACTTTATATAAATATTACCTCGAAATGGATCAAAAACTAAAATGTGAGGGGCACCTGGCTGGCTCAGTCACTGGAGCATGCCACTCTTGATCTTGAGTTGTGAGTTTGAGTCCCATGTGGGGTGTAGAGGTTGCTTAAAATAAAATCTTAAAAAAAAACCTAAAACTAAAATGTAAGATGTAAAACTATTAGGTTTTTGGAGGAAATGTAGGATAAATTTATATAAACTTGGGTTAGGAAAATGGAGCAAACTATGTTAGCTTTTGTGAAAAGGGAAGGTTGACAAGGGAGGGCAGAGCCAAGCGTTCAGAGAGGGGAGTCAGGGGCCACAGAGAATGATCCCCAGGCCTTGAGACCTAGTCAGGGAACTTGCAACTAGACTGCAATTTGCCCAATAGGGTTTTTAGAATTACCTACTTATTCCTTCATGCCTTCTGTTGGCTCTCTCTTTGAACAGGAATATTTAGAGCAATTACCCTATGCCTGTTTCACTACTGCATGTTGGGGGAGGGGGAGCAGATGACTTGTTTCTTCTGTTTCAGGAATCCCAAGAACTACACTCAAGGAGCTGATCTTGAGGAGCCTTCTTCCAGGCTACACTCGGATGACAAGATTCTGGACTCCTGGAGCAGGGATGGGATGAGACCCTTGAGGACTGAATGAGTGTGTTTTGCGTATGAGAGGAATATAAATAATTTGTGGCCTGAGGGTGGGCTGTAGTGCTTTCAAAGATATGTCTACACCTTCTGTGATATGCCTCCCCTCAGGAGCTGGAGCTAAATTCCTTTCCCCTTGAGTATAGAATGGACCTGGTGGCCCACTTCCAATGAGCAGACTATGGCTGACATGCTATCACACCCAAGGTTAGGTTAGAAAAAGATAGTGGTTTCTGTCTTAGGTGAGCCCTCTCCCTCCCCTTTCTTCACACATTCTGAGGGAGGCCAGCTGCCATGACAGAGGGACACTCAGGTAGCCTAGGGAGAGGCCCACGTAGGAGGAATTAAGACATGCCAGCCACGATGTGAGTCACCTTGGAAGGAGATTTTCTGAAGTCAGCTAACAGCCACATAAGTAACCTGGAAAGTAGATCATCACTGGGTCAAGCAGGGGAATGAACGCAGCCCTGACAGACAGCTCCACTCCAACTCCATGACAGATCCTGCACAAGAAGCACCTAGCCAATTTGCTTCCAGATCCCTGCCCCTCAGAAACTGTGAGGTAATGTGTGTGTGTGTGTGTGTGTGTGTGTGTGTGTGTGTGTGTGTGTGTGTGTTTTAAGATTTTTCATTTATTTATTTGAGAGGAAGAGAGAGAGTACAAGCATGGGGAGTGGCAGGCGAAGGGAGAAGCAGGCTCCCCACAGAGCAGGGAGCCTGACATGGGACTTGATCCCTAACCCTGGGATCATGATCTGAGCTGAAGGCAGACGCTTGAACGACTGAGTCACCCAGGCATCCCAATAAATGTGTGTTGTTTTTAGGCCACTGGGTTTGGGATGATTTGTTATTTGGCACTAGAGAACTAATATGGATGGCTACCATGAAATGGGTCATTTTGTGATTTTTTTTCTCTTTGTTTCTTTCCCATGACCACTGACCATCTTTTCACATCCTGAAGATATGGGATATGAAGCAGGGAAAATAAAAGAATTCAGGACAGCTTAAAATATATATATCAGTGTGGTATTGGCAAAAGCATAGACACATAGAAAAATGAAACAGAATAGAGTCTGGAAATAGTTCCATGTAAATACAGCCAATTGATTTTGACAGAAGTGCAGAGGCAATTCAGGGGAGCTTTCTCCATTTTTTTTTTCTTTTCCTGCTGTAAAAGATTACCACAAACTTAGTGGCTTAAAACAACACAGATTTATTATCTTGCAGTTCTAGCAGTCAGAAGTCTGAACATGGGTCCAAAGGGCTAAAATCAAGCTACTAGCAGGGCTGTGTTTTTCTTGACAGCTCTCAGGGAGAATCAGTTCCTTACCTCTTGCAGCTTCTAGAGGTGACCTGTATTCCTTGGCCCATGGTCCCTTTCAGCAATGACATCACTCCAACCTCTTTCTGTCATTTCATCTTCTTCTCTGACTCTGACCTTCCTCTGTCCCTCTTATAAGGACCCTTGCAATTACATTGGGCCCACCTGGATGATGTTTTCAATAGGTGACTCTAGAACAACTGTACCCTCATATGCAAAAAATAAAAATAAAAATATGAACCTTGACCTATACTCACACCTTATACAAAAATTAACTCAAAATGGATCATCAAAATGTGGAAGATGAAGCTCCAAAAGCTTCAGAAAAAAACACAAGAGAAATCTTTATGAAGTTAGATTACGGAAATGGTTCTTAGATACTACATCAAAATCACAATCCACTGTTAAAAATAGAAAAATTAGACATCAAAATTTTGCTTTGCAGAGGTAATGATAAGAGAGTACCTGAAAAGATCAGCCATAGAATGGGAAAATATTTGCAAATCATATATCTGACAAAGGACTTGTCTCCCGAGTATGTAAAGAACTCTTGAAATGAATAAGAAAATAAACAGTGTTATTTTTTAAATGGTAAATAATTTAAACAATCACTTCACTAAATTAAATGTATAGATGGCACATAAGCACCATGAAGAGATGTTCACCATCTTTAGTCTCTATGGAAATGCAAATCGAAACTATAATCAATACAATATACCTATTAGCATGACTCACACACACGCGTGTGCCACAAAAAAATCAACATATCAAGTACTGGTGAAAACTGAAAGTAACTGGAATTCTTTTTTTTTATCTTTTTTTTTAAGATTTTATTTATTTATTTGACAGAGAGAGACAGGGAGAAAGGGAACACAAGCAGGGGGAGTGGGAGAGGGAGAAACAGGCTTCCTGCCAAGCAGGGAGCCCGATGTGAGACTCGATCCCAGGACCCTGGGATCATGACCTGAGCCGAAGGCAGACGCTCAACAACTGAGCCACCCAGGCACCCCAGTAACTGGAATTCTTATACATTGCTCGCGAGAATTGGACAGCCAATTTGGAAAACTCTTTGGTATTCTCCTTCAAGTTAAACATACACTTGCCGTATTTATCTAAAGGTAATGAAAATCTGTGTTCCTGTAATAAACCTGTATATGAATGGTTAAAACAGCTTTATTCATAATGGCCAAAACCTGGAAACAACCCAAATATCCCTCAACCAGGGAATGAACTAGAAACAAAATAAAACAGTGACACACTCATACTGTGAACAGCGACTCAGCTATAAAAGACAGCAGAATGCTGGGCGCCTGGGTGGCTCAGTGGGTTAAAGCCTCTGCTTTCGGCTCAGGTCATGATCTCAGGGTCCTGGGATCGAGGCCCGCATCCCCGCATCGGGCTCTCTGCTCGGCAGGGAGCCTGCTTCCTCCCCTCTCTCTGCCTGCCTCTCTGCCTACTTGTGATTTCTCTCTCTGTGTGTCAAATAAATAAATAAAATCTTTAAAAAAAAAAAAAAAGACAGCAGAATGCTGATCCGTGCAACAGCACAGGTGAATCTCAGACGCCTTCTGCTTAGTAAAAAAAGCATACTCAAACACACACTATATGATTCCACTTACATGACATTCTGGAAAAGGAAAAAAACTGTAGGGACGGAGAACACAACTCTTGGTTGCCACGGGTTAAGGGTTTGACTATGAAGAAATAGCTGGAGAAAATTTTCTGGAGGAGGGGAAGGTGATAGAGCTGCTCTGTGTCTTAATGGTGGTGGTGGTTATGAGGACTCCGTGCATTTGCCAAAACTCATAGACTATCCACTGAAAAGAATATATTTTATTTTATTTTTTAAAAAGACTTTTTAATTTATTTATTTGAGAGAGAGAGAGCATGAGGTACAGAGGGAGAGGGAGAAGCAGACTCCCCACTGAGAAGGAAGCACAATGCAGGACTTGATCCCAGGACCCTGGGATCATGACCTAAACTGAAGGCAGACGTCTAGCCGACTCAGCCACCCAGGCACCTCACGAATATATTTTATTAAATTTCAAATTTTAAACAAAAAATTTTTTAAAAAGAGGAAAAAGATATATGAGGTCAAATGCCCTGTGTTGCCTCATGTTAGGGAGTAGGTTCCTTATGTCACGGAACAAAGGATGGATGCATGGATGGATGGATGATGTCTGCCTACCTGCATTCTTATGATCACCTGCTCAAAATTTTAGGTTCCTCAGGTGATATTACTCAGACCTTTTGGGTAGAAGTGCAGGTGTCTTTTCTATACACCCCTTAACTTGCTGTAGGTATAGTGAGCATTTAAGGCTAAATGAAACACCAAATGTGAAAGCTCTTTATAAAGTGAAAGTGTACTACAAATGCCAGCTGTGTCACTGCTGAAGGAACAATCTACACATTCAGTTGTTCTACAGCAATGTTGAGGCTCCTGAAACCAAATACCACAGGTTAAAAAAAAAAGTCCACAGAAGGGTACCTGGGTGGCTCAGTCTGGTAAGCTTTTGACTCTTGATCTCAGATCAGGTCTTATCTCAGGGTCATGAGTTCAAGCCCCGAGTTGGGCTCAATGCTGGGTATGGAGTCTACTTTTAAAAAATCCATAGAGAATCCCTGTCCAAGATGAAGTGATGTGCAGATAGGCAATGGGTACACATACAGTACAAGGTCACTACTAATGACCACCTGTAACATGTCTCTTTCCCAACTCGCTGCCTGACAAAATGCTCCCTGGAGGATTAGAAACAGAGGATGAATCCAATCTCCAATTTCCTGACTAGGAAAATGAAACCTGGAAAGAAGACGAGATTTCCCCAGGATCACACTGTGAGTTGGCGGGGGATTTGGGATCCCCAGTCTCATGGTAGACTGTTCTTGACTGTATTCCATTTCAGTTGCTGTTTTAAGTGGTATGCACAAAATTCTCATAATTCCTCAGCAGCCCAGCCCAAATAACTGGCATGACAGATTACTGAACCAGGCAAAATATTCCAGAGACATAAAAAAGGAAAAAGAGCAGTTTAATGTTCCTATAAAGGAAAACAGCTGTCCAAAGAAAACCATTTAAATCTAACAGAGAATTGTAACTTTGTAACTTTCTTTTTCCTACAGTCTGCTGGGGAGCTCTCCTAGGCAAGACAACAATGTCACAATTGTGGGTTATTTTACTTGGAGTGTTTTTCAACCTCTAAATATGAGCCAATCTATGCTCTGATCAGAAGAATTCTTTTAAATTTAAATTTCCAAGGAAAGAAGGGGGTTAGTGAGCCTGAGGGCTTTTATCCATAGGTCTAAGAATTGGTTTTTCCCAGAGTTTAAAAGGAGACAAGAGTGCTCTACAGAAAATCTGTAATGCATCTTTGTAGTCCTGCCTAAGGAAAGGGAGGGAATTCCAGAAAGAAGCTGCTGCCACATGTTGATGTTTCTTTCCAGATTAAACCTAACATTCAAGTTGATTTCTATAGGTTGGAAACTGCTGAAGAAAACAGAAGTGCCTAAAGCAGAAAACCAAAAAGCAGTAAACAAAGAGAGCCAATACGTTCTCCACAGGACACGGAATTAAAAAACAAAAGAAAACAAATTTAAAAATAAATGAATAAAAAACTTGACCTGTATCTCTGGACAGACAGAAAGCTCATTTTTGGGAGAACTGTATTCCAACCAGCAAAGGGATAGTGAATCTTGGAGAACTAAGACAAAGTAAAAAGGTTTTCACCCTTCACTTCGCAGGGCTTCCCACTCCCAATGGGATAAAACACAAAAGAAAGGAAATTGCTCATGAAGATTCATCTTGCTGCAAAGGTGGGTGCCTTTATTTATACATACCATGCTCTTCTTACAGATGAATGGTTTACTTCCTGACAAGACACATTTAGGATCATCATATGCTTGAATTTACTAGCAGATATTATACGGTAAATTATATAGGGCTATAAAAGCATGCCCGATTTATGTGCATAGCAGAGCCCTAAAGGTATGACTATGACAATGTCAATAGACAGTGTTTAAGTTCTAATAGTCTTATTATGAGCATTTATGAGCATCATTCATTTTTAAGGAGACAGAGAAGAGTTAGTGAATTGGCAGATGTCAGACAGAAGAAGAATTTTAAATTTTGCTCTCTATATCGAATAGTCTGCTTACAACAAATTTCATCAAACAAGCATTCTGGGATGGGAGATGGGAAAGCTGTGACACAGTGGGCATTTGGGGTCCAGTGGGCTTGAGTGGACATTTGGGTTTGCCTCTTCCTTGTCATGAAGGTAACTCTCTTTTGGAACCTCAGTGTTTTCATCTGAAAAATGTGGATGACAGTACTCACCACGTGATGCTATTGTAAGGCTCATGGAAATTTATATTTAAAAAAAATCCTTCAGATCATCATACTGTAGGTTGGCTTATATTAAGAGGCAGAGAATGGCTCATATTTAGAGGTTAAGAAACACTCCAAGTAAAATAACCCACAATCATGTCATTATTATCTGGCATAGGAGCGCAGAGAAGAATCAAGGGCTCCCCACAGACTGTAGCAAAAAGAAAGTTTCAATTCTCAGGTAGTGAAAAGGAGGAAAGAGGAACGTCCTCACCATCAAGTTATATTCCCCATCAGCATATCTCACTGCTGGTGCTACACACTGTCAAATGAAAACTATTCACAAAATGTCGCAGAATGCTGAGTCTGTTGATTTCTTGCTAGCAAGAGAGAAGTGTTAACAGAATCTGAGCAGACAGTTGCCCGCAAGCATTGGATTTATTTACTCTTTGGAAGGGAACTTTACACTGTATTAATCTGGAACTGCGATGACTGAGCTACTTCATTTTTTTACCTGCAAAACCTATAAGCAAGTTCTAATCCCCCTATTTGTCCCTTTCATTGGATATTTTTTCAAAAATTTTGATGGGTAAATGCCAAATAGAGTCCTTTAATAATTTGAATTTCCTGTCTTATAGTTGTTCTTTCCCTAATTGGCTCCCAATCATTTCAGTTCCCATTGGGAATTCCACTCCCTCCTTATCTGGCCCTCGTCTCCTATTCCTGATTATTCTTTATTATACCATGTCTATCGGATTTTCTATGCGTATTGAGTTTTTTTCCTCTTTGGTTATGGTAAATCTACACCATTAATTGATAGTTTCCAACTATATCAGTTCTTTTTCCAACTATTTTGGATAAATACATTAAATTTTCCAAATGAGTGTACTCGATGGCTTTGAGTAGTCGCTCACACTTTAGTATAAATGGATCTTTACCATCTAGTTAATTTGCATTCATAAGAAAATACAAGATGGAAGAAGACACAAAAAAGAGGAAAAATAAGGGATATAGTTTTCAGATTGAAATCAGCCAGATGTGGATGACAATCTCCTAGTGAGGGCCTAATTTTTAGTTTTCACTCAGTCCCATCCTGCTGTTACCATTGTTCTAGGACTTACAGGCTTGATCAATGGTCTCCCTTCTGCTCTCTGGCCAGGATTATTTTAACTTCAGGGACAGGCTACACTGAGGCTGTAGCAGCCACCTGGGGTGTGGCAGCTGGCAAAAGTATCAGACTTTCCTCTCTTGCCAGCCCCTCTCCCTGCTTAGGTTCCCCTGTGTCAACACTGATGACATGGTTCAGACTTCTTTCTTTCTTTTCAATAAATGTGATTATCTGTTCCTGCCCTAGATTTGTTCAAAAAGAGGTATCAAAAAAAATCATTTAAAAAATCGTTTGTCATTCACATGTCTTGCTTTGCGGTTCAGAAAATATGACAGTCTCAACTATGTCCAGATCTCAGGAACAACTGAGCAGACACTTGCCAGCAAGCATTGGATTTATTTACTCTTTGGAAGGGAACTTTACCACTATATTAATCTGGAACTGCGATGACTGAGCTACTTCATTTTGTTACCTGCAAAACCTATAAGCAAGTTCTAATCCCCCTATTTGTCCCTTTCATTGGACATTTTTTCAAAAATTTTGATGGGTAAATGCCAAACAGAGTCCTTTAATAATTTGAATTTCCTGTTTTATAGTTGTTCAGTTGATCCTGTTTTATAGTTGAATAGGATCACAAACCTGATTGCTTTGCTATTTCCAGGACACACCCACCACCTGGTGAAATGAGAGAGCGGTCATTCTGTTTTATAATGGAGCTTTCAAAGCTGATTCAAAGGAATTTGACTGCTGTCACCAAACCAGCCCTGAAGGGTCATTCAATTCCCTCACCATAGGCCAGTGCTGTAAAGTTCATGAGAGGCCGCTTCTAAGACGACTTCTTTTTATTCAAGTATCTAGCTCTGTGGCCTCAACCATTACTCAAGGTCCTAGTCTCATGGTCTAGGACTATCTCTGTAGGAGAAATATCTCCCTATCAGACATTTCAGCCTTCATTTCCCCCTTCCTTAATCACACCAGTTTGCCCTATTTGAGGCTTTCTTCCTGTACCCAGTAAGTGAGCACTCATTTGTGTGGGTCTTATGCAAGGATCTGCCCCATGGTCTTTCCACAGACTTTCACTGCGGCATGGTTATTCTGCTCAGACCAGTCAGTACTCCAGAGAAAGGAAGATAATTAAGAACAGAGTCATGTCCAAGTTATATCCCAATATATGCTTATAAAACCCAAAGTCCATTCCATTGTCTCCAATTTTGTTCTGCTACTTCAGAGCTGTATGACCTCTCTGGGACTCAGCTTCCTTATCTGGAAGTGAGTGGGAAGTGAAGGCTACCCTACCTCACCAGCGGCCTTCTGGGAAGGCTAATGGAGATTTGCAAGGAGGCCAGGACTCTGGCTAGCATATAGTGGATCATGAATATATCTATATGAGCCCATTGCTTCTCTAACTCACTGGTCAGATCTTTATACAACATATTCTGTGCAAAATCATGGTGCTGTTCTCACCACTGTGTGTTAGCCCCTACCCTGATGTTCCTGCTACCCCCACCTCCACAGCTTACCACCCCCCCACCACCACAATGCAGTCTGACCAGTTCTATGTAGGTTACACTTCAGTTTCCAAACCAATCATGAAAGGAGGAGGAAGGAACATTTTGACCTCTCAGATGAGCATTCTCCCTCTTCTTCCCAGATCTGCTCCCTCCCCAACTCTACCCAAATACATTTTTCTTACACGGCCACAATAGAATGTTCCGAGATGGGCAGCTTTCTAAACTAGACCACTTAAGAGTCATTCCTGGAACACTTCAGAACTACAATTGAGAAAAGACTGTCCTTCTCTCCTGATACGATGAGGCTTGGGGAGGGAGGCCTGGGAGATTTGGCAGCCATGTGCCTGGCCGTTTGGACAAGGTCAATGTGAAGGCATAGGGAATCAAGTTAACAAACACAGTTGGGTGTTGGAAGGAAGGCATCTTCCCTATGCAAGGAAGATGTCTCCAGATCCCTGTACTATCTGTTCTTCCTGGAGCCTGGCTGTTAAACCTATGTTTTGTGGTATAAACATCCCCCACTCTGTCCATCATTCCAGATGGGGTTCTATGCTTAAAACCAAGAGACATCTAAGATGAAGGGGAAAGCTTATCCATTCAGCCAGACTCCTTTCTCAATGACCTCGCCTGTAAGCCTTGGTTTGTACTGACCGGTAGGTCCTTGCTGATCTGCTAGCACAGTCTGTCTACTACCTCAATCTACCAAGGAAGTAATCACCATAACTATTTCTCAATGATCTCTAACACAGTAAGCATTTTACATCTCTTGTTGCTCTTCATTATGCTAAACTATAATTTCTTTTTTTTTTTTTAAGATTTATGCATTTATTTGAGAGAGAGAGAGAGAGAACACACACATGGAGGGAGGGGCCGAGGGAGAATCCTGAAGCAGGCTCCTGGCTGAGTGCGGAGCCCTCCACTGGCTAGATCCCAGGACCCTGAGATCCCCGACCTGAGCCAAAATCTAGAGCAGGCAGCTTAACCAACTGAGCCACCCAGGTGCCCCCTAAATTATAATTTTTAGGTAAATTCATGACTCAGGTACAAATGTGAATAAACATGTCAAAAGTTTTAGGGTGCCTGGGTGGCTCAGTGGGTTAAAGCCTCTGCCTTCGGCTCAGGTCATGATCTCAGGGTCCTGGGATCGAGCCCCGCATCGGGCTCTCTGCTCAGCAGGGAGCCTGCTTCCTCCTCTCTGCCTGCCTCTCTGTCTACTTGTGATCTCTCTCTCTGTCAAATACATAAATAAAATCTTTTTAAAAAAAGCTTTATTCAACTCATTATTTAATAGGTATCCAGTAAGATGTTAAAACTGGCTCAAATAAGAATTAGAATTATAGAGATTTATATTTTCCACCAGGCAAAATTAACTGGCATTCCTATGAACAGGAATCGTTTGCATTACTATGAACAGGAAATGTTACCATTGATTTTCTCAACTTAATTTCTACCCTTAGAGAGTTGTTAAAAAAAATAAAAGCAAAAAAATAAAATAAAATAAAAGCATAGGCAACTGCAAGTCGAATGCGCACAACCCTGTGGAATCAGGTGTCTCAGAAGCTTCCCTCCCCAGTGGCCAGCATTCCTCTGGACCCCAGTCATCTCTTTTGTCCATTTCCAATTTGTGGATGATCTCTTTTGACAATTACAACCTTGTAGAGAGAGAAGATTATACTCAAGAAAACATCATCATCACTTTGGAGATGAGGAAACTGAAGATCATAGAAGTAAGAAACTTAGTTGATCACATGCTTTCATAAAATGGCAAGCTGGGATTCAGACACAGCTTTGACTCCAAGATCTTGACCAAAACTGTCCAAGGTGGCTAGGGCCTTAGGCACATTTCCTGCCTCACACTAGTCTCGCTGAGGAAAAGTATCCCTCACTCACTCATTCACCCATTTCATAGATACTGCTTTTATTAGGTGCGGTGATGAACTGCTTGCTATCTTAACTTAATCAGCTCCAGACCACCAGGAACAAACATCAGTGTGATGAAGTCAGGTTCATTGACATACTGCAGGGGAAGTGCACAACAGAGGACTTATAAGGTGTCCCACCAAATGAAGGAAAAGAGAGGATTACAGAATTGGGAGGAAGGGAGGATGTCAACAAAGTGGGATTTTGAAAACTCAAAGCAAAGCAAGGCTGTGCATTAAGGTATCATAGTAAGTCCTGGACTGTGAAATGGACCAAGGGACCCCTTTGCTTGGAAACAATAAAGTCACAATAGCTCTGCAATGTTGTGTCCTGATCCCATGCTCTGCACCTGGATTGTAAACTCTAAACCTGGGGTGTAAACGGAGGCTGCTTCTCTTTGTCAATGACTTTGACCCTTCCAGGCAAGAAGGGGATGTTCCCTTTTTAAAACATTTTTTATTATAATTGACATATGACATTGTGTGACTTTAAGGTATACAATGTGTTTGCCGATTTGCATATTTATATACTGCAATATGAATACCACTGTAGCTTTAGCTAACACCTCTCTTGCTACACTTAATTTTTGTTTCCTTTTTGCAGTGCATATGTGTCACTCTTTTTTTTTATTTTATTTTTTCAGTGATCCAAGATTCATTGTTTATGCACCACACCCCTCCCCTCTCCCCACTCCCCTCCATAACCCTCAGTTTGTTTCTCAGAGTCCACAGTGTCATTCTTACTAACACAAATCCAAACCGGTAATTTTCTGGTAGTCTGTGATTTTAGAGAGAAGTTTCTCCAGGAGTAAGAGAGCAGTACTCACTCCAAGAAAGGAATTTTTTTGAGGCACTTTATAGCTACAGTGTCCTTGAGCGAAATATTTACTGTTAACTTTGGAACTGATTTTTCCTGTGTCTTTGATTCCAGCCTGATGAAGGGCCAGGCAGATTTTGAAAGTCCAAGCTAATGTTGACTTCCTCACGTCTCAGTGGACGTTAACTTAGACTTAACTTAGGTTAAGGAAGACTGCCTGTAGGAGGCAGACCTCCCCGCTGGGAAAAGCAGAAGTTGGCCAAAGGAAGGTGGGGAAGAGGGTACAGCCCAGCGAGGACATAAGCAAAGAGAACGAGGGAGAGGGTGGCGAATTGGAGGAATGATGGGTACTGGTAGAAGTCAATCAATAGGATGTCTGGAATGCTGGGGAGAATTGCAACTGATACCCAGATTCCCCTACGTCCAGACGAAAAGCACTGGTCACCTTGGAGCATGTGTTCTTTGTTCAGGGTAAAGTTCTTTGAGTGGTCTTCCTATGTATGTACAAGTGAAAGCCAAGTAGCCCCTCGAGGGGAATCCAAGGGGAATCTCATTTCCTAGGGTCCCTGCTTATTTAGCAAAACCGATCCCAGCAGAGGATACAGAGCCATTTTTATAGACTTTGCATGGAGCTTTCCTCTCCTATTCCCTGAGAACATTTAGGGGAGCCAGGCTGGCCTTTAACCAAACGTGCATTGCAGGAAAGGACAATGAGACTTGAGAAAGAAAATTGCCACAATGAAATAGGATGGCCTGCCAGGAGGGAACTGGATTTAGCCAAGGGTTGTATCATTCCGGGTCCTGGGAGAGAACAGATCTCACATTGCAACAGGATAATCCTCCTGCTTGCCTCTTCTCTGGCAGAACCCAATCGGAAGCCGAGGGCAAGGATGCCCAGTGATGCTTTCCCAAGAGGTCAGCAGCCAGGGCGTGAAGCAGGGTGGAGGTGGGAAAACAGCGGATCTAGAGGGACAGAGCAGAAACTCCCAGCACTGGGGTTAATGCTGAGAGCACTTTCTGACCTGTTCACACTGGCATGTGCTTGTTTCTCTGCTAAACAGTTTGAGAAAGTGAGTTGAGAGGAGTTGGTACTTACAACCAAGCAGGGAAGAGGAGAGCCAAGGACCGTGGACCTGGTGTCTGTGGCAAACTGCCACCGCAGGAGACAGGCAGGCACAAGAAAGCGGTTTTAAATGACTCCCTTACTTTGTTTTAATTTTAACTCTTTTGTTTAAAGTAATTTGTTATTGACATTTACAAACTGAAAGGAGTGACCATGGACATACCCTTCACTAAAGAAGATCCTATTCCTTCAAGTGGCAAGAGCAAGGGGCTAGATGACTGAGCAGATCTGGAAGGCCTTGAACATCATGTAGAGACGTTATCCTGAGCCACAGAAGAGCCCGAAGCAGGGAGCGGCATAATTTACAGGCCTGCTGTTGCTGGATTATTGCCGTGATAACAAGCCCCTGCCCTCTCATTTATCCAACCAGGAAGGATTACACATTAATTCCATTGCCAATGGACTTTCCCACCCAGAGAGAGAGGACAACTAGAAAACCCTGGGAACCAAGAGAAGGCAAGGAGCCAGTGAAGGGAGACAGGAAATAAGGACAAAAACAAGCAGGGGAAGCTGGGTGGCTTAGTCAGTTAAGCATCTGCCTTCTGCTCAGGTCATGATCCCAGCGTCCTGGAATCAAGTCCTGCATAGGGCTCCTTGCTTAGCAAGGAGCCTGCTTTGCTTCTCCCTCTACCTCTGCCTGCCACTCTGCCTCCTTGTGCTCTCTCTCTCTCTCTGACAAATAAATAAATAAAATCATAAAAAAAAAAAAGAGTCAGTCACTCAACCAACTGAGCCACCCAGGCACCCTGTTCTTCTATTTTCTTTTCTCCCATTCAGTTCCCTATACTTCTCCCTCCTTGTAGGCACCTACTTTAATGGACATGATAAGTAAGCAGGAGCACCTCCTCCTTCCCTGACCTTGTTGGTATACTGGTAAAAATACACAGAAGCCAAACCATGCCATCAATCTTCCTCTGCTTCTTTCAGTCAATTCTCTGATTTAAGATCCATCCATGATGCACATGCATATCTAGTTCACAGCATCTAACTACTGAAAAGTATTCCATATGTTGTTATCTGTTCCATAGTACGTGTTCCATTCCTCCCTCGATAAAAGCCTGATTGCTTCCAACGGCCCCACTCCCACACGGAGGCCGAGGGGAACACCCATGAACCTGTCCATTTGTGGGCCGTGAGCACGTTTCTCTGGCATATTTATTCGCTCAGGAGCAGGCCGGATGGGTCTTGGAATATATGCCAGGTCCCTAAGTCTGGCGTACTGCTCTCCAGAGACCCACTCTTGGTATTTTGTCACTCTCTACCCTAATGTTTGCCAACCCTGTGGCTCTAAAGTAATATTTCATTTTTATTTTGTGTTTCTTGGTTACTTAATGAAGTTGAGTGACGTTAGCCTTTGTGCGTTTTTCTGTTGGCTTTACTTTATAATCTAGATTTTATTTGTGTCACTTTTTAATGATACAAAACCTGCTTATCTGTGTCCCAATTGTCAACGTTGCCTATTGTATTTTATTTAAAATAAATTCTTTTTTTTAAGTTTTCATTTAAATTCCCATTAGTTAACATACAGTGTTATATTAGTTTCAGGTGTACAATGTAGTGATTCAGCACTTCCAGTAACACCAAGTGTTCATCACAAGTACACTCCTTAACCCCCATCACCTACTTAAAACAAATTCTTAATGTAAATGTAATATAATCCATTAACTGTTTTACCTTGTGGTAGGTGTGGTCTTGCTTAAGAAATCTTTCAACACCACCCTCATCACAAAGATACTCTCCTACATTTTCTTCTTTTAACTTGATGGTTTTATCTTTCCATAGAAACTTAGTCCATGTATAGTTCACTTATAGTTGGTGTGGTGCCGACTTTATCATCTGTCAAGTTCTCCTACATACAAAGGTGTATTTCTGAGTTCTCTGTTCTGTCCCATTGGGCTATTCACCTACAATTACCATACTTCTTTTGTTATTTTGGCTTTATAATATGTGTTGATATCTGGGAAGGTGAGCCTTCCTTCTTGGCTCTTCTGTATTTCAAAATGAATCTAGATATTTATGGACATGTGTCCTTTCTTAGACATTTTACAGGAAGATGGTAGAGATCCCAAAAAATCCAACTGGAATATTTCTTGGGTTGCATTGGATATTGGAAGGAAATTAGCATCATTACAATATTAAATCATCCAGTTCAATACTGTATACTGTGTCTCCATTTATTCAGATCATTTTCTATTTCCTTTTTTTAATGTTTTCAAATTTTCTCCGAAGAGGATTTAAGTACCTCTTTGGTACTTTACTTCCTAGATACTTTATAATTTTTGTACTTGTGATGGGCATCATGTTTTCTATTATATCTTATGGTTGTTATTGCTGGTATAAGGAATGAATGCTAGTGAATCTTGTAAAGTAATCTTTTGTCTAGCGACCTTGCTAAACTCATATATTTTAATAGTTTATTTGTTGATTTTGTTGGGTTATAGTTGAGCATATCATTTGCAAATACTGACAATGTTATTTCTTCCATTATTATCCTTTTACCTCTTAGGGTCTTTTTAATGCCTCTTGGCATTGACTAGAGTCATCAGTATTGTGTCGAATAGCAGTGATGTTATCAGGCATCTTTGCCTTATTTCTGATCTAATAATAAGGAATACATGTAATGTTCTTCTTTGAAATATAAAACATTGATGAAAGAAATTGAAGATGATGCAAACAAATGGAAAGATATACATGCTCATGAACGGAAAGAATATTCTAAAATTATTCATACTACTTAAAGCAATCTACAGATTCAATGCAACCCCTATCAAAATACCAATGACATTTTTCACAGAACTAGAACAAATAATCCTAAAATTTGTATGGAACCACAAAAGACCTCAAATAGCCAAAGCAATTTGAGAAAGAAGAACAAAGCATAATCCTATATTTAAAGATATACTACAAAGCTGTTAGTAATCAAAACAGTATGGTAGAGGCATGAAAAATAGACACACAGATCAGTGAAACAGAATAGAAAGCCCAGAAATAAACTCAAAATTACACGGTCAACTAATTTACAACAAAGGAGACAAGAACATACTATGGGGAAAAGACAATATCTTAAATAAATGGTGCTGAAAAAACTGGATCACTTTCTTACACCGTGCACAAAACAAACAAACAAAAAATAAACCTCAAAATGGATTAAAGTCTTAAACATGAGACCTGAAACCATAAAACTCTTAGAAGAAAAAATAGGTAATAATCTCTTGGACATCTAGAGCCCAGAACACTTTGGAACCAGACTTAGACCTGTCTGCCTAGGAGCCATCACTCACCAGCCAGGGGAGTCAGTTAACCACTGGACAGCAGGGCACTGCAGAACACTGGGAGAGCTGCCCGCCACGCCTGGATCTTAGCCAGATCCATCCAGCTCTGCACACACTTCTGAAGACTGAGATCTATGTGGGTGGGGACTTCCAACAATGATGCTGTCCTCCCCCACCACAAATACAGACTACTTTGGAACCGTGAACCATGACCATATGGTCTTGGGAAAGCTGAGGGATCAGCCTGGGAACTTGTATTTGCAAATCCTCTTCTTCTTCTTCTTCTTCTTTGTAAGATTTTATTTATTTATTTGAGAGAAAGAGAGAGCAAGCGAGAGACCACAAGTGGGGGAGGGGCAGAGGGAGAAGCGGACTTCTCGCTGAACAGGGAGCCCTACCTGGGGCTCAATCCCAGGACCCGAGGATCACGACCTGAACCAAAAGTAGATGCCCAACTGACTGAGCCACACAGGTGCCTCTGCTCATCCTCTTCTAGAAAGACTTCACTTATAAAAATTTCTTCATTTAGTCACTAATAAGACAATAAATGTTGTTTTGATAGGCCTTAAAAAATCCCATTAGCAACATTTTTCTAGATATGTCTCCTGAGGCAAGGGACACAAGAGCAAAAATAAACTATTGGGATTTCATCAAAATAAGAAGCTTTTGCACAGCGAAGGAAACCATTAACAAAATAAAAAAGGCAATCTACTGAATGGGAGAAGATATTTATAGATGATATATCTGATAAGGAGTCAATGTCCAAAATATATAAAGAACTTATACAACTCAAAACAAAAGCCCCAAATAGTCCAATTTAAAAAAGTGGAGAAGGACCTGGAGAGTCATTCTCCAAGGAAAACATCCAGATGACCAACAGGCATGTGAAAAGATGATCAGCATCACTCATCATCTGGGACATGCAAATCATAACCACAGTGAGATACCACCTAATACCAGTTGGAATGGCTAGAATCAAAAACACCAGAAACAAGTGTTGTCAAAGATATGGAGAAAGAGGAATCCTTGTGCACTCTTGTGGGAATGTAAATTGGTGCAGCCACTATGGAAAACAGTATGGAGGTTCCTAAAAAAAATTAAAAATAGGACTACCCTTTCTTTACTCAAAGAAAACAAAAACACTAATTCAAAAAAATAAAACACACTTTTATTTACTGCTGCATTATTTACAATAGCCAAGATAAGGAAGCAACCCAAGTGTCCACTGACAGATGAATGGATAAAGAAGATGTGATATATATATGCAACAGAATATTACTCAGCCATAAATAAAGAATGAGATCTTGCCATTTGCAACAACATAGATAAACCTAGAGGGTGTGATGCTAAGTAAGATAAGTCAGATAGAAGAAGACAAATGCCACATGATTTTATTTATATGTGGAATCTAAAAAACAAAACAAAAAGGAGAAATAGACCCATAATTACAGAGAACCTGCTGGTGGTTGCCAGAGGGGAGGGATGGAGGGATGGGCAAAATGAGTCAAGGGGAGTGGGAGGTACAGACTTCCCGTTATGGAATGAGCAAGTCAAGGGGGTAAATGGTACAGCATAGGGACTATTTAGTCAATGGTATCGTGATGGTGCTATATGGTGACAGATGGTAGCTACATTTGCAGTGAACACAGCATAACGTATAGAACCAGAGCTGTGGAATCTCTGCTTTTACACCTGAAATTAATGTAACATGTGTGTTAAACATACTTCAATTTTTAAAAATTTTAAAAAAGAAAAACAAAGTTGTTCCCTTGAGTAAGATGCTTTCCATGGGTCTTGGATAGAGAGACTCCTAGTTGTTCACCATATTCCAGCCTTCCCTTCTTCCATGGTATCCCACAAAATTACATTTTGTGATTTTTCTCCTTTAGTCCATTAATAGAGTCAGTTGCATATAGAGCTTTTCTAATGTTGAAGCATCCTTGCACTATATATACATGCACATTTTTCCTGGAAAACAACACTGGAGGTAGAGCTTACATGCTACCACTCTAGTGGGGAGATGAGCAACCCCAGGGAGGCAAGTCAGGGAAGTGAGGCAGGAAAGAGGGAAAGTAATGGAGGAATATGTTCTCAGGCTGCCACAGCTTCACCAGAGCAGCTGCTCAGATTTTTCAGGACACCTCCAGAGATGCTGCATGAAATGACCTAGTCACAGAACAGTCTGGTAGGGTGGAAAATGGAGCTCTGCTTCCACTGGTATTCTGCCCTGTCCTATCTCCCAGGGGTGGAGGTCAGCCTGGGAGGCCTTACCCCCTTCATGTTTGGATTCATCACTCAGTCTCCTCAGTGGCTTCTGGGAAACTGGGCAACGTAGCCAAGAGACATATGGGGACTTCTTGGATCATGGGAGCAGCACTGCCCAGCATACTTTGAAATAGTGCCAGGTCAGGACTCACCATGACTCACTCAGGTCTTCTCTTTTCACCTCTAGGTCTCTAAGGCCCCGGGAATGACGTGAGCTCTCACCAGGGGGTACCCTTGCAAGTGACAAAGGTAGGCATAGCCAAGCAGCTCTGGAATGGTGCATAATGGTTGTGTACACATGGCAACTGAGTTAGAGCTTGGCATATTTCCTAGACTTGCTTACAGTTTGATGAGGCCATGTGTCTGAATTATCTTCCTTGGAATGTGAAATATCAATCATTCTGGGTCTGGTACTTAAGACAATGGGCATACCTCCTTCATGATGTCTTTCCTCCTACCAACTGGAACCTGATCATGGCAGCCACCTGGCTTCTGCCAAAGACAATGACATCCCTATGGGATGGTAGAACTATAACTTGGAAGAAACTTGGAACCCCTAATGATCACATGGAACAGAGCCATCCATCCTCCTGACCTGGACTGCTCACAGTGAGATGAGTAAGTGAGAAAGAAAGAAATGGGTTTTTAAGCCACTGTTTTAGATCTTTTTCTTATAGCAGTTCACTGTACCTTAACTAATATGATAGACTTTATTTAAAAAATTACCATCTATTCTAGTTTTCTGAGAGTTTTTATCATAAGAGTTGCTTAATTTGATTAAATTTTTTGTATTACATTTTGTGAATTTTCTCCTTTAGTCCATTAATAGAGTCAGTTGCTTATAGAGCTTTTCTAATGTTGAAGCATCCTTGCACTATATATACATGCATACACACACACACATACACATACTGTAAGATTTGGTTGACCAATATTTAATTCAGAATTTTTGCATCTGTATTTATAAAATGAGGTAGGCCCTAAATTAGTCAAGGTTTAGGGTGCCCGGGCGGCTCAGTGGGTTAAAGCCTCTGCCTTCGGCTCAGGTCATGATCTCAGGGTCCTGGGATCGAGGCCCACATCGGGCTCTCTGCTCAGCAGGGAGCCTGCTTCCTCCTCTCTCTCTGCCTGCCTCTCTGCCTACTTGTGATCTCTCTCTCTGTCAAGTAAATAAATAAATAAATAAACTTTAATTAGTCAAGGTTTAATTGCAGGTAAGAAATCTTAAAAGCAGGGCGCCTGGGTGGCTCATTTGCTAAGCATCTGTCTTCGGCTCAGGTCATGATCCCAGCATCCTGAGAGAACCCCGCATCCAGCTCCCTGCTCTGCGGGAAGCCTGCTTCTCCCTCTCTCATTCCCCCTGCTTGTGTGTCCCTCTCTCGCTGTGTTTCTCTCTGTCAAATAAATAAAATCTTAAAAAAAAAGAAATCATAAAACCAAAAAGGGCTTACATATAGGGAATTGGATAAATAAATAAAACAGTAAATCAGATCTTGTCACTGCTGCGCTTGCATGGTTCAGTTGATCCAGAACCTGCTCTTGATCTCAGGGTTGTGAGTTCAAGCCCCACTTTTGGGCGTGGAGTCTACTTAAAAAAATAAAGAGAGAACGAAAACAAATAAATAAATATAGGGAATGGTGCTCATAAAATTATTAAAAGGAAAGGAGAAGCAAGCTCTAAGCGGGGGCTTGGAAATAGACCCTCAGAACAGCCCAGGGAGCTGTTACTGCTGTCATAGATGGGAGGGGAGAACGGAGAGCTGGCTGCCAGACCTCATCAGGAGCAGGAAGCCGCTGCCATCATCACACCAGCCTCTTAACACCACAAAGCTAGGGACTGGACGCTAGAATGCAAATGCCAGACCCTGATGCTTCCCAGGCTGCCTCTGAACACTCCAAGCTAGTGGCTAGTCTCCTCGGCGCTGCACCAGTAACGTCCCCATGACCATGCTAAGCAAAGCAATGGCACGAGCATTAGGAAGATGGCCTGCCCCACACCCTGCACATCTAGATTTCATCCAAATGCATCTAATTGGTGGAACTTAATCACATCAAGAACTCTAGCCACAAAGGAGACTGAGAAGGGTTGTATTTAGTCGTCCGGGTTTTGCAGTATGGGTGAGCACGCTGGAAGACCATGGGAAGGGAGAGTGAGCGTTAAGTGACAACTGTGCTGGCCAGGGTGCACTAGATTACACCGTAATAACAATCCCCCAAATCACAGTGGCGTAAAATAGCAAAATACACATGCCACCTGACTATCACAAGTCAGCAGGGATGTGATTCTGCTCATTGTTGCCATTGAGAGACCCAGGTTGATGGGGCAAGTGCCATCTCATGCATCACTGATAGCCACCACAGAGGCAGAGAGACCCCACAGGGGTCTCAGACCAGCCAGTGAGTGCACCAGCCCACCATTTGAGCTCATAAATCATTGGTCAGAACCTAAGAGCCCCCACCTAACCTCACGAGGGTTAATAACACACCCAGAAAGCTAAGGGAAGACCTGGAAGTATTATAACTACCACAATTCCATCTACCCACACCTAGAAATGTCTTCTTTTCTGCTCTCCTGATACAGATTTGGAATCAAGTTTATGCTAGACTCAGGAGATGAGTCAAGCAGGCTTTCTTATTTTTCCAGTCTCTGGAACAATTTGTGTAAGATGAGAATTAAATACTCCTGGAGATATTGGAGGAATACATTCATAAAACCATCTGGGCCTGTGATTTTTAATGTGCATAGGAAGAAATCTTCGAGATACTTTTTCTCGAGAGATGCTTAAGTCTGTTCGAGGTTCCTATTTCTTCTCAAGTCAATTTTTCACTCTTTATATTTTTATGTATAAAGTATTTCTATATGCTTTCATTGTGTTTAAATCTCTCATATCTGATTTCTTGCTTTTCACTTTGGAATTTGTTTATTTGCAGGGTTTCTCCCTTTCTCAGTCTTTCCAGAGGTTTGTTTATCTAATTATATTGGTGAAACACTGGCTATGTTAAAATACTCTCTTTTTTTGCTATTATTCACTATTTCACTGATTTTTACCTTTTTATTTATAAAAACTTCATTTTTGTTTCATTTTTTCATGTTTGTTTTGTTCTTTAGGTTGATTCTCAAATTGAGTGGGTACAGCATTTTGTTTTAGTTTTGATCGTTTTTGCTACACATTTTTAAAACTATGAAGTCAAAGGCACACATTTTGTCATGTAATACATGAATCCCTTTGGAAAGCATAAGTATTCGCCTTAAGCCCGATGAAGTCTTTTTTATGTCTATTATCCTCTGCCTCTGATACCCTATTTCTTGGAATCTGTCTTACAATTGAACAGTGGGCAAATCTACAGGCTATTTATTATAACTCCTATGCATAAGAGTGGAAACACCCCAAATGTCCATCAATCAGAGACCTGTATTCGTTTCCTGTGGCTGCTGTCACAAACGACCACAGACCTGGTAGCTTGAAATAACACGGGTTTCTTCTTTTACCGTTCTCTAAGCCGAAAGTCTGAAATCAATAGCCCTGGTCTGAAATCAGGGGTCGGCAGGGCTGCACTTCCTCTGGAGACTCCAGAAGAGATTCTGGGCCTTGCATCTTCTAGCTTCGAGTCATTCAACTTCTGAATGACTGCTAGAATTAGCTGCTTTGTGGCTGCCACACTCCAATCTCCGCTCTGTCCACACATTACCTCCTCCTCCGCTCGTGTCAGATCTCTATCTGCCTTTCTCTTATGAGGACACTGATTGATTTAGGGCCCACCCAGATCGCCCTGGGTGATACCCCCACCCCAAGATCCTCAACTCAATCACAACAGCAAAGACTTTTTTTTTTCCAAATAAAGAGCACTTACAGGTTCTAGGCATTAGGATATTGGCACTGGGGGCAGGCATGATTCAGTCTACTAGAGGAATAGTTAAATAAATCACAGGGGTATACCTATCCCTACAATGAAATATTTTGCCATCATTATGAAGAATGAGATGGAACTGAGCTTATTAATATGAAAACATGTCAAAGACATACTGCTAAGATATTAAAAAGTACATTGCAGAACAATAAGTATAGTATTATCCTACACTGTAATTTACATATATTATGCATGGGCTTAAAATATATTTCTGAATGCATACTCAAAAGTAGCAATAATTGCGTCTGAAGAATGCATCAGGAAGATGAGAGAATTTATTCTTCTTTTGTACTTTTCTATATTGCTTATATTTTTATTTTATCATGATTGTTATTATTATTTTTTAAGGAGGCTCCATGCCTAGTGTGGAGCCCGATGCAGGGTTTGAATTCACGACCTTGAGATCAAGATCTGAGCTGAGGTCAGGAGCCAGGAACTCAATCTACTGAGCCACCCAGGCACCCCTAGATTTATTTTTTAAAAATCATGGACAGGTCATTTTTATAATCTTTACCACTGTAAAGTGTATTATTATAAAATATCCTCTAGCCCATATGCCTCCAGTGGCCTGGCCCTACCGTGCAGGACTCTGCTCTCCCCAGCAATCCTGTTTTACAGGAGAAGCAGAACAAAGCAATCATCTTCCCATGCCCTGTGAAGGTCTGTAATTGTCCTCTTTTGCCACCTGTTGTTGAACCTCCGGGGACAAGTCATAATGGGAATGGAGAAAGAAGGGGATGATGAATGAGCTTTCAGAGTGAGCAAACACTTGAGCTATTTAGTTAATTAGCACCCAAACCTTCAAATCCCCATCCACTTCAGGCCATGTCGCTTACTAGCAGGAGAAAACAAGTGAGTTAACCTCTCAGACATTCTTATCTATGATGTGAGGAAATGGTATGGTCTCCTACATAGGGCTACAGTGAGAACTAAATGAGACAATGCATTTCTAAGTGAAGTGTTTGTAGAAGCTGAGTTGAAGTCTGCCCAGGTGTTAAATGAATGCATTGGTAAAATTTAGGGTGGCAAATTGCAAGGATGATATCGAATATAGAACCAGATTTGAAATAGTCAAGTGCATTGCAAGCAAATGAGCCCAGCACCACACAAGGAGTTCTGGGTTCCAGTATGGGTGCCAGTCAGCCCAGCTGTGTGACCACCACACAAGTCCCTTCCCCATTCTGGTTCCAAGTTTCATCAGCTGAAAAATAAAGGCACTAAATCTAGGACCTCTAAGGTCCCTTCTAGCTCTCACATTTTATCATTCTGGGGACTTGGACATGAGATTCATGACTGTGCTTGTCAATCACATGTTCCTGCAAGTATTTATAGAAAACACTTTATTACTTTGAGGATAAAAAATTGAATGGATTTTTTTAATGGAATGAATTGTGCTTATCTCCCCAAAATTCATCTGTTAAAATCCTAGTCCTCAATATGATTGTATTTAGAGATAGGACATTTAAAGAAGCAATTAAAATTAAATAAGGCCATAAGTGTGGCATCCTAATCCAGTAGGATTGGTGTCCTTATAAGAGAAGGAAGAGAGGTGACATTAGTAAAATGGTGGAATAGGAAGTCTCAGCCCTCATCCTCCCACAAAAATACTTTTCATGATGAAAAACTCCCAATAAACTAGTTATAGAAATAATCTACCTCAACATAATAAAGGGCATAGATAAAAAGCACAGAGCTAACATTATACTCAACAGTGAAAAACTGAAAGCTTTTTCTCTAAGATCAGGAAAGGCATACATTCCTGCTCTCTTTTATCCCATGTAGTACTGGAAGTTCTAGTCAGAGCTATTAGGTAAGAAAAAGAAATAAAAGACACCAAATCAGAAAGGGAGAAGGAAAATTGTCTCTGTTCACAAATGACATAATTTCATATGTAGAAAACTCTAAAGATCACACACACACACATACACACACACACACACACAAACTGTTAGAACTAATAAATTCAATAAAGTGGCAGAATAACAAATCAAACTACAAAAATCACTTACATTTTTTTCACACTAACAGTGAACTATCCAAAAGAGAAGTTAAGAACACAATCTCATTTAAAATACTTGGAAATAAACTTAACCAAGGAGATGAAAAACTGATACGCTGAAAACTTTAAAACCTTGATAAAAGAAATTTAAAAAGATAAAAATAAATGGAAAGATATCCTATGCTCACGGCTTGGAAAACTTAGTATTATTAAAATGTCTATACTATCCAAGGGCACCTGGGTGGCTCAGTCCATTTAGCATCCAACTCTTGATTTCAGCTCAGGTCATGTTCTCAGAGTCCTGGGATTGAGCCCCACATTGGGCTCCGTGCTTAGAGAGGAGTCTGCTTGAAATTCTCTCTCTCTCTCTCCCTTTAAATACATCTCCCCCAAATAAATACATAAATCTTTTTTTTAAAAATGTCTATACTCTCGGGCGCCTGGGTGGCTCAGTGGGTTAAAGCCTCTGCATTCGGCTCAGGTCATGATCTCAGGGTCCTGGGATCGAGGCCCGCATCCAGCTCTCTGCTCAGCAGGGAGCCTGCTTCCTCCTCTCTCTCTGCCTGCCTGTCTGCCTACTTGTAATCTCTCTCTCTCTGTGTCAAATAAATAAATAAAATCTTTAAAAAAAAAATTAAAAAAAATAAAAAGTCTATACTCTCCAAAGTGATCTATAGAATTCAGTGCTATTACCAACAACATCCCAATGATATTTTTCACAGAAATAGAAAAAATAATCCTAAAATTCATATGGAACCACTGAAGATCCCAAATAGCCAAAGCAATCATGACAAAGAACAGAGCTGGAGGCATCATACTTTCTGATTTCTTTTTTTTTTTAAGATTTTATTTATTCGTTTATTTGAGAGAGAGAGAGAGAGAGAGAGAGTGCTCAAGCAGGGGGGAGGCACAGAGGGAGAAGCAGGCTGCCCACTGAATAGGGAGTGTGATCCCAGGACCCCGGGGTCATGACCAGAGCCAAAGGCAGACACTTAACCAACTGAGCCACCCCACATTTTCTGATTTCAAAACATATTACGAATCTACAGAAACTGAAACAATTTGGTAACGACATAAAAACAGACAGACACACAGAAGATACAGAGTGGGAAAAAGTTGCTTCAGCAGGTGGTGCTCGGAAAACTGGACAACTACATACAAAAGAATGAAACCGGACCACTTTCTAACACCATACACAAAAGTAAACTCAAAATGGATTAAAGACCTAAATGTGAGACCTGAAACCATAAAATTCCTAGAAGAAAACATAGGCAATAATTTCTTAGACATCAGTCGTAGAAATATTTTCCTAGATATGTCTCCTCTGGCAAGGGAAACAGAAGCAAAATTAGACTGTTGGGACTACAGCAAAATAAGAGCTTCTGCACAGCAAAGGAAACCATCAACAAAACAAAAAGTCTACCTATTGAATGGGAAAAGATATTTGCAAATGACATATCTGACAAGGGGTTAATATACAAAATATATAAAGAAATTATACAACTCATCACCCCACCAAAAAAAATTGATTAAAAAATGGGCAAAGGATCTGAATAAACATTTTTCTGAAGAGGACGTACAGATGGCCAACAGACACATGAAAAGATCCTCAGCATCACTAATCATCAGGGAAATGCAAATTAAAGCCACAATAAGATATCACTTTACACCTGTCAGAATTGTTAATATCAAAATCACAAGAAATAACCAGTTCTGGCAAGGATGTGGAGAAAAAGGAACCCTCATGCACTGTTGGTGGGAATGCAAATTGGTGCAGCCACTGTGGAAAACCAGTGTGGGGATTCCTCAAAAAATTAAAAATAGAATTACCATATGATCCAGTAATTCCACTACTGAGTATTTACACAAAGAAAACAAAAATACCTATTTGAAAAGATAATGCACCCTTGTGTTTATTGTAGCATTATTTAGAATAGCCAAGATATAGAAACACACCAAGTGTCTATCAATAGATGAATGGATAAAGAAGACATGGGAGATACAGACACACACACACACACACACACACAATGGCATATTACTCCGTCATAAAAAAGAATGAGATCTTGCCATTTGCAACATGGATGGATCTAGTATAAGCGAAATAAGTCAAAGAAAAACAAATACCATATGATTTCACTCATATGCAGAATTTAAGAAACAAAACAAATTAAAAAGGAAACAAACAAATAAAAAACAGATTTCTAAACACAGAGAACAAACAGGTGGTTGCCAGGGGAAGGTGGCAGGAACAGGGATGGGATAAATAAATAAAAGGGATTAAGAGTATACTTATCTTGGGGCCCCTGGGTGGCCTAGGGGGGTTAAAGCCTCTGCCTTCAGCTCAGGTCATGATCTCAGGGTCCTGGGATTGAGCCCCACGTCGGGTTCCCTGTTCAGTGGGGAGCTTGCTTCTTCCTCTCTCTCTCTGCCTGCCTCTCTGCCTACTTGTGATATCTCTATCTGTCAAATAAATAAATAAAATCTTAAAAAAAAAGAGTATACTTATTTAAAAAAAAAAAAAAGACATAGAGAGCCCAGAAATAAATCCATGGATATACAGAGTGAACTGATCTTCAACAAGGGTGCCAAAAACACATGATGGGAAAGAAAGGCCTCTTCAACAAATGCTGTTGGGAAAACTGGGTATCCATAGGCAAAAGAATGAAATTGGACCCTTATATTACACCATACACAAAAATCAACCCAAAATGGATTAAAGACTTAAACATAAGACCTGAAATCGTAGGGGCGCCTAGGTGGCTCAGTCAGTTAAGCACCTGACTTCGGCTCAGGTCATTTTTCACAGGGTCCCAGGATAGAGCCCCATGTCAGCCTCTGCACTCAATGGGGCATCTGCCTCTCCCTCTCCTTCTGTCCCTCTCCCTATGTCCCTCCCCTCACTCATGCTCTCTTCTCCCTCTTTCTGTTAAATAAATAAAATCTTTAAAAAAAAACCCAAAACTGTAAAATTTCTCAAAAAAAACAGGGGGAGAGCTTCTTGACATTGGTCTTGGCAATGATTTCTTAGATATGACACCAAACAGGCAGCCAAAGCAAAAATAGACAAGTGGAGCTACATCACATCAAACTAAAAAGTTTCTGTATGGCAAAGGAAACAACAGAATAGAAAGGCAACCTATGGAATGTCAGAAAGTATTTGCAAGCCATATACCTACATGAGGTTAATACACAAAATATACAAGGAGCTCCCAAAACTCAGTATCAAAAACACAAATAACCCAATTACAAAATGGGCAAAGCATCTGAATAGTCATTGCTCCAAAGAATACATGCAAATGGCCAGCAGGCATTTGAAAATGTGCTCAGTATGACTAAGCACTAGGGAAATGCAAATCAAAACCACAATGATATTATCTCGCACCTGTTAGAATAGCCATTATTAAAAAGGCAGAAGAGGTCAAGTGTTGGCCAGGATGTAGAGAAAAGGGACCCCTTGTGCATTGTTAGTGGGAATGTAAATTCACACAGCCATTATGGAAAATAGCATGGAAATTCCTCAAAAGGTTAAAAACAGAACTACCATATGACCCAGGAATCCTTCTTCTGGGTAGATATCCAAAATATTGAAATCAGGACCTCAAAGAGATATCCGCACTCCCCTGTTCGTTACATCATTATTCATAACACCGGAGACATGGAAACAAACCTAAACGTCTACTGACACATGAAAGGAAAAAGAAAATGTGGTATATGCATAGAATGAAATGTTATTCAGCCTTAAAAAAGAAGGAAATCCTGCCAATGCGACAATACGGAGGAACCCGATGGACATCATGTTAAGTGAAACAAGCCAGTCACAAAAGAACAAATATTGCATGATTCCATTTATGTGAAGTACACCATAGCCTCATAGAAGCACAAAGGACAATGATGGTTTCCAGGCGCTACGGGGAGAAGGAAATTGGAGCTGTTGTTCAATGGGTATCAATTTCAGTTACATTTCAAGATGAATAAGTTCTAGAGAGCTATGTACAACATTGTGCCTATGATTAATGATGTTTTGCACTTTGTTAAGAGGGTAGATGTTAAGTGTTTTTACCACAAAAGCAAACACTGTTTTTACCACAAAACATAAAGAGGGAAAGCCCCCCAGGATGTGTGAGCCCAGAGGAAAGGCCATGTGAAGACACAGGGAGAAGGTGGCCACCTACAAGCCAAGGAGAGAGGCCTCATGAGGAAGCAAACCTGCCAACACCTTCATCTTGAACTTCCAGCCTCCAGAACTGTCAGGAAATAAATTTCTGTTATTTAAGCCACCCAACCTGTGGTATCTTGCTATGGCAGTCTAGACAGACTAATCCAGGATTTAGAAGCCAATTATGGTAGGAAATTTATTTGAAAATCTTCAAGAGAGTTCATGGACTAGGTAAACATGAAAAGGGCTCTTCCTGGCATCACAAAAGCCATAGATGTTATCTCTTACTGATTTTGGAAATTAGGATAGGTTGTCTAAATCGGGTGCAATTTTTTGACAGTGTTAGGTTTTAGTTCTCCCAAATTGGAGAATTTCAGTTTGGGGAGCAAAATTAAAATAGCACAGTGAAATAGTATGGCTCGGAGCACTCTGGACCAGGATGAAGGTGCTTATCAGCAGGATGTCCCTTACTCCGTTCCTTAATCTGTCTGTGTCTGACTACTCTGATCCCGCCTCACTGGAGGTGAGTGAAATTAAATGACAGACTATGGAGGGGGCCTGGCTGGTTCAGTCCAAAGCATGTGGCTCTTGATCTCAGGGTCATGAGTTCAAGCACCACGTTGGGTGAAGAGATTGCTTAAATAAATAAACTTAAAGAAAGTGGCAAACTCTAGAGATATGGCAATCTCACGGTACCTGCTTGGTAGCTATTACACTTATTTGACAATGAAAGGTCATTACTGCTGCTTTCCTTGAAAACCTTATTAGTTTGGAAAGAAGATAATATTTTCCTTTTTTTTAAAGATATTATTATTTATTTATTTATTTGAAAGTGAGAGAGCATGCACACTAGTGGGGGAGGCAGAGGGAGAGGGAGAAGCAAACTCCCCGCAGAGCAGGGACCCCCCCCTCCCCAACAGGCTCCATCCCAGGACCCTGAGATCATGGCCCAAGCTGAAGGTAAATGCTTAACGGACTGAGCCACCCAGGCGCCCCAGAAAATAATATTTTCTAATAAAATATTTCCTAGACTAAACTATTTAGTTCAGAGTTTTGCCCATGAAGAGGTCTGAACTTCCACTGGAAGCTGGAGAGGATGCTGATAATAACATCCATTTACTGATCTCTGACTTGTGCCCCCAGCACATATGAATTTTTCATGCATTGTTTCATTCAAGCTTCTAGATATCCTAAGAGGGAAATATTGTTATTATGCTCATTTTACAGATGAGAAAACTAATACTCAGAGCAGTTAAATCGCTTTCCAAAGGTCCTATAACTACAAATATCAGCTATTCGACTCCAAAGATCACTTTTCTTAGCTCCTATGCTGTACTGGTCTCAAATATAGTTACCGTTTGTATTACTACACATTTTCCCAATGCTAAGTATTTTATGTGTTTAATGTTCATATAGGGTTTAATGTTCAACCCTATAAGGTAGATACGAGATTTTATCTCTGTTTTACAGATCAGGAAAGTGATGTTTACATAACTTACCCAATGTGATTTAGCAAGTGCCAGAGCTGGGACCCAAACCTGGTCTGAGTCCAAGTTTCTGTCTCTTACTGCCCTACATTATTGCCTTCATGCCATGCTCAGACTGCACAGAGGAGTGGAAAGTACCTGAAACTGGAGTTCAAGAGAGCTCGATTTTGAACTTGGCTGTGTGACATCAAATAAGTCATTTTGCCTCTAAGCCTCCGTTTATCATTTGTTAAACAAAGAACTTAGATTAGACCACCTATAATTCCCTTCGCTTTAACATTCTATCATGGCAGGTGAATTTTGAACAATTCCATTTATTATGTCACTAAACTTAAAGAAAAAAGTGATTACAAACTCGTAAAAGGAAACTATAGCAATTAACAATTATGGTAAAGAGTTCAATCCCAACACTTCAGAAATCAGGTTTGTACATGGGTTGGGGCACCAGTTAACCGGCAATGGCAATAAAGACTCGCAGAGTTATCTGTGATTCTAGACAAGTATTCATTCTCATTCTGCTTTGGCTTACTTTGTGGTTGAGTGAAGATCACGCTAATACCTACATGTATATTCATCTTAGGAGCACTCCTTCAAGTATTAAAAAAAAAAAAGGTGGGGGGAGGGGTGCCTGGCTGTCTCAGTTAGAAGAGCTCACAACTCTTGATCTCAGGGTCATGAGTCCGAGCCCCATGTTGTGTGTACAGATTACTAAAAAGATAAATAAATAAAAACTTTGAAAAAGAGGGAGAACTGTGACCCCTGAGTGGCTCAGTCGGTTAAGCATCTGCCTTAGGCTCAGGTCACGATCCCGGAATCCTGGGATCAAGTCCAACATCAGGCCCCTCACTCAGCAGGGAACCTGCTTCTCCCTCTGCCTGCCGCCTCCCCCTGCTTGAGCTCTCTCTCTGACAAATAAATAAAATCTTTGAAGAAAAAAAAAAAGTAAAGAAAAAGAAGTCTAGACAGGAAACAACATAGGGAAAAAGTTAATAAAAATGAAAGACACTGAGGTGCCCAGTCTGTTCAGCTAGATGAGCAGCTGACTCTTGATTTCAGCTCAGGTCATGGTCTCGGGGTCTTGAGATCAAGCCCCACGACAGACTGGTGCTCGGTGGGGCGTCTGCATGAGATTCCCTCTCTCCCTCTTCCCCTCCCCGCCATGTGTGTGTTCTCTTTCTCTCTCTCTCTCTCTAAAATAAATAAATAGGAGCACCTGGGTGACTCAGTCATTAGGCATCTGCCTTCGGCTCGGGTCATGGTCCCAGGGTCCTGGGATTGAGCCCTGCATCCGGTTCCCCACTCAGCAGGAAGCCTGTTTCTCCCTCTCCACTCCCGTTGCTTGTATTCCCTCTCTCGCTGTCTCTGTCAAATAAATAAAAGAATCTTTAAAAATAAAAAAATAATAATATAATTAATTAATTAAATTTTTAAAAAGATTTTATTTATTTATTTGACACAGAGAGAGAGAGATCACAAGTAGGCAGAGCGGCAGGCAGACAGAGAGGAGGAAGCAGGCTCCCCACTGGACAGGGAGCCCGATGCAGGGCTCTATCCCAGGACCCCGAGATCATGACCTGAGCGGAAGGCAGAGGCTTTAACCCACTGAGCCACGCAGGCGCCCCTTAATTAATTTTTAAAAAAGCAAGACGCTATCTTTGAAGAAGCCCTTTTCATCCCTGGAACTGGACGTGAATGGCTACATTTGCTGTCTGGTCCACTGTGTCCACTGAACAAAAGAGAATTTTAAAAATGATGCTGTCTGTATGATCACATTGCAAATAAACCAATATAAAGCAAAAATCAAAGGGAAACCACAATTTCAAAAAACCTGAGTAGTGAAAAGTTGAGAACAAGATGAAGAAGAAAAGAATAAAACTGGTGGATATGAGGAAATAAAGGCCCTCAGGGAGAAAAGGAGAAAGGAGGGGGAGAAATGGAAAAAATGAGGGGAAAAGGTAATTTCCACCAAGAACAGCCCTGAGCCAGTCTTGGTTTTGGAGCGTATACAAACATCAACACATTCCAGTTTGAGAACATCACCCTCCAAATTCTCCTGAACTGAATTCCACAATGTGAGCCCTCCAAAACCCACCACAGTTTGAGAAACCGGGAAAACACCCTTTAGCAAAGTTTAAAGTTGTTTTCCTATTCTGCCACTAGGGGGTAGTACATTCCACCCAATTCAACCAGCATTTAGAGAAGGTTATCTAGCGCAGAGTGCCCTAGAGACTACCCCATGGAATAAGGCACCATTCTTTATACTCAAGCATACTTGATAATATACTTACATAAATAGTTATCACTATTTGAAGAAGAAAGTTGTGGAGTTGCATTTCAGTTAAAACTTTAAGACTGGGTGGGAATTCATAATAAGCAGAGATGTGTGGTAGGAGGAAGGTTCTAAAGAAAGGAATACATTTAGAAGGAAAGATTGGTGACAAAGGTCAACTAAACTTCTATTATAGTTGGAACAGAAAAAGCATTTGCTTAACTTTCTTTTTCATACATTCAACATCCACAGACCACTTAAGGGGGGATTGTTCCCACAGGTTAACTGAAGTAAGTTATAAAAAAAGATCCAACAGAATTTATTTTATTTTATTTATTTATTGTTCTAAGTAAGCTCCATGTGGAGCCTGACGCAGGGCTCAATCTCACGACCCTGAGATCAAGACCTCAGCTGAGAATAAGATCCGGACACTCAACTGACTGAGTCACCTAGAGGCCCCCAGAATTTTTCTAAATGCAATGAAATTCTAAAATTTTCTGTTTGACTACAAAATATAAATCACAATTACAGATCTTTGGCTATGGTAGGAGGGCTCTGGTTCTGACAGTTGGTTTTGGATATTTGGATCGAACATAGACCCCAAAGTTATGGAAGGATTTCTCTCCAAATTCCACTCACTCTGCTGTGTGGAAGGGTTAATGATAGACTATCACACCACTTCACTTTTAGGATACAACTGACTCTGATAGTGAATTTTCATAGTTTTCACAGCATTTGAATTTTATCTTAGGTTCTTTTTAATTTTTACAGCTTTATTGAGATATAATTTATATACCATGAAATTCACCCACTGTAAGCATACCATTCCATGGTTTTTACTGAACTTATAAAGTTGTACAATCATCACATTCAATTATTTTATTTTATTTTATTTCTTAAAAATTTTATTTATTTATTCGACAGAGATCACAAGTAGGGGGAGAAGCAGGCAGAGAGAGAGGAGGAAGCAGGCTCCCTGCTGAGTAGGGAGCCCGATGTGGGCCTCGATCCCAGGACCCTGAGATCATGACCTGGGCCGAAGGCAGAGGCTTTAACCCACTGAGCCACCCAGGCACCCACATTCAAATTTTAGAACACTCCCTTCCCCAGTTCCCATGAGTCCCTTTGCAGACAATCCCCCTTCCCCCATCCAGCCACAGGCAACCACTGATTTATTTTTCTGTCTCTCTAAATTTGCCTCCTCTGGACACTTTATAGAAATAGAATCATATTATATGTAGTTTCTGGCATTTGGTTTTTTCCCACTTAGCATAATGTTTCCAAGATTCGTCCATGTATTACATATATCATTCTTTTTTACTGCTGAATAGAATTCGTTGTGTGGATAGACTACATTTTGTTTACCAATTCACTAGTTGATGGACGTTTGGATTGTTCCCCAAAGTTGTTTAATAATGCAGCCCAAAGTAACTGTGTACAAGTTTTTGTTACGTGAAAGATGGAATGCACTGGACAATTAGGGAGATGATTTTAGTCAGGCTATTGCCATCGGGAGAACATTCATTAGTGAGAAATATCTCCAAGAAAAGGAAGAGGGTCTGGGATTTTTATAGAGGCAGAAAAACAAAGGAGTCATCACTGGGTCTCATTAGAGTCCTGAGGAAGGACGGAAAGAACTATGCAAGGGGGTGGGGTGCAAAGGCAGTTAGCCTTGTTCAGAATACAAGAAGGTGGAGGGATTTCTCAATGCTGCTGCTTTCCAGGAGCACAGCTCTCGCAGAAAAGCTAGAAGGATGGATGAGGACTTGTGTATTCATTTTTTTCTGGGTTAGATCTCTAGGAACAGAACTGCTGAGTGATGTTTAACAGTTTAAGCAATTGTTTTCTAAAATAGTTGCACCATTTTATATTCCCAAGAATAATGTAAGACCGTTCCAGTTTCTCCACATTCTCACCAGTACTCAGTAATTTCTTTCTTTTCCATGATGGCTAGTGGATCTGAAGTGGTGTCTCACTGTGGTTTTAATTTGTATTTTCCTAATGATTAATGGTATTGAGCACCTTTACATGTACTTACTAGCCATTTGTACATATTGGTGAAATGTCCCTTCAAATTGCCCAATTTTAAATTGGGTTTTAATTGGGCCTTTGCATTATTAAGTTGTAGGAATTTTTGTTTATTTGTATTTATTTATTTTTTAAAGACTTTATTCATTTATTCTAGAGAGAGTGGGAAAGGACAAGCAGACTCTCCACTGAGCACGGGGTCTAGCTTGGGGGACTGACCCCCATCCCAGAGACCATGACCTGCACCAAAAGCAAGAGCCAGTCACCTAACTGACTGAGCCACC
This sequence comes from Ailurus styani, assembly GCA_002007465.1. Classification (NCBI taxonomy): domain Eukaryota; kingdom Metazoa; phylum Chordata; class Mammalia; order Carnivora; family Ailuridae; genus Ailurus; species Ailurus styani. Next base: position 758,289 of record LNAC01000360.1, read on the forward strand.
TAGGCACCCGCAAGTTGTAGGGATTTTTAATATATTCTGTATATAACACCTTTATCAGCTATGACTTGCATATATTTTCATTCAGTCTGTATAACTTGTCTTTTTTATTTTGTTAATAGAATATTTTGAAGAGCAAAAATTTTTAACGAAATTGAGTTTATCCATTTTTTTCTTTTCCTGCTGTGCTTTTGGTGTCCTAAGAACTCTAACTCAAGGTTACTAAGATTTTCTATTCTCCTCAAGAAATTCTATAGTTTTGGCTCTTAAATGTAAGTCTATCCTAATTTTGAATTAATTTGTGTGTGTGGTATGAGTTAAGTTTGTTGGTTTGTTTATTTTTGCATATCGATACCCAGTTGTCTCCACACGATTTTCCATAAAGACTATCCTTTTCAGGGCACCTGGGTGGCTCAGTCGTTAAGCATCTGCCTTTGGCTCAGGTCATGATCCCCGGGCCCTGGAATAGAGCCTCACATTGAGCTGCCTGCTCAGCAGGGAACCTGCTTCTCCCTCTCCCACTCCCCCTGCTGGTGTTCTCTCTCTCTCGCTGTGTCTCTCTCCGTCAAATAAATAAATAAATCTTTAAAAAAAAAAAAACTATTCTTTTCCCATTCAGTTGTCTTAAAACCTTTATTTAAAATCAATTTAACATAAATGTAAGGGTTTATTTCTGTTCTCTCAATCTTACATTGTTCCTGTATATGAGCATCCTTATGCCAGTACCCTAACAGGCTAAGTTTCTTATGTCATACCATCTTGATCACAAGCAGGTTTTTTTTTTAGGTTATATTTATTTATTTGAGAGAAAGAGAGCACAAATGGGGGGAAGGGCAGAGGGCGAATGAGAAGCAGGCTCCCCGCTGAGCAGGGAGCCCTATGCAAGGCCCCATTCCAGGACTCTGGAGCCACCCAGATGCCCCAACAAATAGCTTTCATAGTAAGTTTTGGAATTGAGCAATGTAAGTCCTCCAACTTTGTTATTCTTCTTCAAAACTGTTTTGGCTCTGCAAAGTTATTTGCATTTCCATGTAAATTTTGTGAGCAGCTCATCAATTTCTACCAAAAAAATCATCCACTGGGATTTTGATAAGAATTGAGTCGAATTAAATCAATTTGGGGGAAATTGCCATCTTAACAATATTGAATCTTCCAATCCATGAACATATAATGTCTATTTATACTGTCTTTAATTTCTTACAGCAAAATTCTGTTGTTTTCAGTGTATATATCTGACACTCCCTTTAATAAATTTATTTCTAAATATTGTGTTCGTTTCTGTTTTCTTATAAATTGAATTATTTTCTTAATTTCATCTTTGTTGCCAGGATAGGGACATATAATTAACTTTGTATAATATTGCTCTTGTGTCCTGTGACATTACTGAAAAAATTTATTAGTTCAAGACTTTTCGTTGTGGGCTATTTAGGGTTTTCTACATAAAGGATTATGTCATCTGGAGATAAAAAGTTTGCTTCTCCCTTTCCAATAGGAATGGCTCTCTCTCTTTCTTTCTCTTTTTTCTTTCCCTCTTCCCCACCCCCTCTTCTCTTTTATTTTTTTTCCTTATTATACTGGCGGGGACCTCTAGTATAGTACTGAATAGAAGTGATAAAGGGTAGATGGTCATGATTTTAGGAGGAAAGCATTTCGTCCTACACCATGAGGTCTGATGTGAGCTGTAGATTGTTCCCAGATGCCCTTTTCTTGTTTGAGAAACACCTTTCTATCTGGTTTGTTGAGGGTTTTTTTAATCATGTATTGATGCTGAATTTTTCTGCCTCTATGGAGATCATCATGTTTTTTGGTTGTTTTTTTTTTTTACCTTATTTGACTTAATATGGTACATTAAGTTAATTGATGTATTAATTCAAGCTTTCATTCCTGGAACACAAGATATAATGGGAATACACTTGGTTAGGAAGTATGATATTTTTTTATGTTGATGATTTTGATTTGATAGTTTTTTGTGTCTGTCCGGAGAAATATTGATCTGTAATTTTATTTCCTTGTGATATCTTTGCCTGGCTTTGGTGTCAGGGTAATGGTGCCCTCAAATGTGAGGGCCGTTTATTACTGTAGCCTAATCTACCATAGCCTGACTGATAAAGTTGCAGAAAAGAATGATGCAGCTTTTTTTGTTTTTAAAGGATTTTTTAAAGATTTTATTTATTCATTACATCAAAAACTAATGTTGTATTGTACGGTGACTAACATAACAGAATAAAAAATAAAATAAAATTTTTCAAAAAGATTTTATTTATTTATTTGACAGAGAGAAAGAGCACAAGCAAGGGGAGTAGTAGGCAGAGGGAGAGGGAGAAGCAGGGAGCCTGATGCAGGTTGGATCCCAGGACCCCAGGATGACCAGAGCTGAAGGCAGATGCTTAACCAACTGAGCACCCAGGTGCTGCTTTAAAGGACTTTTTAAGAAAAATTATTTATTTACTTGAGAGAGACACAAGTGTGGGAAGAGGCAGAGGGACAAAGAGAATGAGAGAGAGAGAGCATCCCTAAGCAGACTCCTTGCTGAGTGGGGAGCCATGCAGGGCTTGATCCCAGGACCCTGAGATGATGACCTGAGCCGAAATTAGGAGTCAGACGCTCAACAGACTGAGCCACCTAGTCACCCCAGAATAATGCAGCTCTTTATTTACAATCTCCAAGATACAGTGTTAGGTGTTAAAAGCATGTTATAGACTACTGGTATATGGTGTGTTATCCTTTGTACAAAGAAAAAAAAACATATATACGTATGCATAGCATTTCTCTGGAAGAACACACAAGGAATTGAAAATAAGATTGGCTTTTCAAAGAAACGTGAGCCACAGGGGTAGTGGGAAGGAGACTGCTTTTTCTTGTTTACCCTTGCATACCTTTTGAATTTTGTACCATATGCAGGTATTACCTGCACACACACACACACACAATGTCCATGCTTTTATTTTATTTTATATTTAAAAATATATTTCTATTATAAGTAAGCATAGCCACCAAAGCAAAATGAAAGTCACAAGAACAAGCTTTTTCTGGGAAGAAGCTAACCTGAGGCACCACCTCTGACTGTGGCTTGATAAACCCTCCTGATTACAATTTGATCGTCTTGGAGATCTGTCTGTAGAGAGAATGTGTTACCAGATCCCTTCGTTAAATATTGTTTACTTCTAAATGAATGAATGAATGGACGGCTAGGGTTTTGTATAGTATGGCGATTTTCTTTTTTTTTTAATACATAAATATCTTTTTTTTTAAAGGTTTTACTTATTTATTTGTCAGAGAGAGCACAACAGGGGGAGCAGCAGGCAGAGGGAGAGGGAGAAGCAGACTTCCTGCTGAGCAGGGAGCCTGATGTGGGTGGGACTCAATCCCAGGACCCTGAGATCACCACCTGAGCTGAAGGCAGACGCTTAACTGACTGAGCCACCTAGGTGCCCCGGAGATTTTCATTAATGAAAGTCTGCTCTTGAGAGGCAATGCCAACACCTTGGGTAACAAGGTGTTCAAGACTGAGGACCAGAACCCGGGCCATGGTGACCTCACCCAGGTTATCCTGTCCCTTTGACCTTCTAGGTGGTCAGTTTCCCCCTCCCTCTAGTCATATCTGACTTACTACATATTCTTTCCTTCTAATAAAGCACTTGCCTTTGGTAACATCTGTCCTGTTCATAGCTACCCAAGCACCTGTATTGTATTGGATCGTGTGTTGTATTACATTACGTTCTGTTGCATCATATTGCACTGCTTTTACTTAAAGTATAATATACCTACAGAACAGTAGCTAAAATGCAAACTGAATGCACCCAAGTAACCATGTGTAGATCAAGAAACAGAATGCAACCCACACTTCAGATGCCACATTCTTGCCCCCTTCAACCGTAACAGCCCCAAGGGTAAATGCTACTGTTATTTCTAATACCGTAGATTACTTTCACTGGTTTTTGAATTTTATACAAATGTAATTGTACAGAATGTACTGTTTCTAAGCTTCATTCACTCCTCATTGTTTTCAGATTCATCTATTCTATTCCATGTTGTAGTAGGTTCATCCTGAACAATTATATAGTTTTTACTGTGTGAATTCTCAACACTGATTATATCCATTCTACCATGCGCCTGAGTGGTTTCCAATTTGGGAACTACAGTGCTGCCATGAATATTCTAGCATATTTCATGATGAGCAAACGTGTGCCTTTCTGTTAGGTATACACCTTAAGAGTGAAATAACTGAACCATATCATGTACGTACTTTCAGACGCAGTAGACACTGCTAGTCAATTTTCCAAAGTAGTTGTGCCAACTTATGCTCTCCACCATCAATGCATGAGAGTTCCATTGCCTGATGTTGTCAGTCTTTTCCATTCCATTCATTCTGGTAGATGTGTTGTAGTGTTATTATTTTGTGTTTCTAATTTTACTCAGCACTTTTTTGGACAGTCTTCCAATGTTAGGTTGATTTCCTGTATGTTCTGCCTTCCCAGAGTAGAGAGGACAGACCGTCACTTTCCTGATCTCCCCTGTGACCCAGGCTGCACTGTAAGACTTCAGCTCAGAAGAGGGAAGTAGCTGCGTGGACTCCATTGTGACAGCACCGGCAGAAACATGTCATCTGGAAGGACAATGTGAAGCTTCAGGCATCCACACCCCAGACTCATTGGAGGGAGCCAAGGAGTCTGTGGCCAGCAAGATGGTTGTGATGTTAATGCTGGAGCAGAGCATTCTTTGGGTATTGTTCCTAGTTTCCTGGCCTACTAGCCCAACTCCCTGGGCCCTACGAAGATTCTGTAAGAACCATAATATTCTTTTTTTAAAAGACTTTATTTATTTATTTATTTATTTGAGAGAGAGAGAGAGCACATGAGTGTGGGGAAGGGCAGAGGGAGAGGGAGAAGCAGACTCCCTGCTGAGCAGGGAGCCTGAGGAGAGACTTGATCTCAGGACCCCGGGGATCATAACCTGAGGCTTACCCAACTGAGCCACCCAGGCACCCTGAACCTTAATATTCCTAAGAACTTTTTTTTAAAGTTCTATTATTTAAGTAATCTCTATGCCCAACATGGGGCTTAAACTCACAACTCCAAGACCAAGAGTCACATGCTCTTCCGACTGAGCCAGCCAGGTACCCCAAGAAGCTTAGTATTCTTTAAGAAGTTCCTTCTCTGCTTAATATAGCTTTGGGTCTGTTAATTTCAACTTAGAACCCAGATGGATGTGATTTCACGGATGTCTAGCATAAGGATCAGCCAAAGGAACGACTGTATATGGTTCTAAAAGAACCCGAGGTGCATATTCTTTACACCAAGGTGCCTCCTACTGCCTACACCATGGTCATGGGAGAAAGACACAGAAAGTCCTTCTACCAGTTAACATCTGCATTACATTTTGTTTAGTGAACAATGACAGTGCTCAGGAAATGACCAGCCATACTAATGCTCCCTTCATTTCAGAATAGGGGGCCCACAGCTGCGTTGTGCAGATGGTAAAAAGCTTCCCCTATTTTTAGCGGAGATCTCTCTAAGCTGGGAAAATAGACACGGAACCAAAATTCCCCACAGAGCCCGCTTCACTTCCTCAGCAACACCCTTCAATTCTGGGCCAGAGACGCCCGCACGAGCATCCACACAGATTTCCATCAGTGCCTCAGCAGGGATGTTGTCATGCTCCAAGAGAACCTAACTGTGCAGTATCAGGGCTTCAGCTTGATAGATGATAGTCATAGCCAGCTGAGGACTCATTTATGGATAAAAAGGTATGTGAAATAATGATATCTGAACATTATAGAGTATGGATTGGAAGATACAGATCAAACAGTGCTGACTCAAGTGAGGGGACAGAGAGAGAAAGGATGGGGTTGGGTGGTGGTTAAAGAAACATAGGCTTTGCCTGTAAGGTTTCATATTTGTTAATGAAAAGATGAAGCAGTGACCCAAGCTTAGGGAACAGTAATACAAAGGCCCTGAGACAAATCACTGGAATGTGACTGATGCAGTGAGTTCCAGAAGGAAAAGAGTCTGTGCAGGGCAGGCTGGAGCCTGGGAAGCTGGAAGAGACAAGGAGAGTTTCTCTCCCCGCCACGCCCCCGAAGCCTCCAGAGGGAGTGCAACTGGCCTCCAGCTTGACCTCAGCCTTCAGACCTCCAAGTCGGCGATAGAATACATTTCTGTTGTTACAAGACACCCAATTTGTGGCCATTTGTTATGGCAGTCTTGGGAAATGAATATAGGTATATATCCATTATTCTTTTTTTTTTTAATTGCTCACAATATTATCAAGTGGAGGTCCTGGATTTCATGACGACTAGAGTCATTGATGAATTGCATGTTTATTTTTCACCTGTAAAACAGTGGTGTTGATTGTGCATAAGTGAGGTAAATATTTTCTTTCTATCTTGTTTGTTTATGTCTTTCCTTGGTGAACTTATTTATCAGAGTCAAAGCAAAAATAAACATTAGCCTACCACAATAAACACACACACACACACACACACACACACACACACACACTCCTAGAAGCAAATAAGACAAATGTTAACAGTTATTATTATTAATTCTTGATGTTGGAAATGGAGTATTTGCTATTTTTCTATGTATTTTTCAATATGTTTCTCTCAAAAGAATTAAAAAATAATCAAAAATTGAATGTGTTCAGATTTCTTTTTTAAAAGATATTTATTTATTTATTTATTTATTTATTTATTTAAAGAGAGAGAGAAAGACAGAGCATGAGTGGGAAGAGGGACAGAGGGAGAAAAAGAGAGATTATTTCAATCAGACTCCATGATGAACGGGAGCCCAACATGGGGCTTGATCCCAGGATTCCGGGATCATGACCTGAGCTGAAATCAAGAGTTGGACGCTTAACCAACGGAGGCACCCGGGTGCCCCAAATATGCTCAGATTTTAAGTAAGAGATAGCTCTGCAGGAAATGGCAATACCCCTTCAGATGTCACAATTTAGATTTTCTCACAGCAACACAAGTCCTTGAGCTTTCTCCTTCTTGTTTTTTTTTTTTTTTTTTCCTGACGGAACTTTGTAGAGAATGGAATAGCTTTCCCAATCCATTAGCCATCTCCATCTTTTGGAAATAACTAGTCACTGGGTCCTGGAAGTGGACTCAGCCTTTTCATGATGGATTTGCCACTTCCTTGGGTCCACTCTTTCTGTGATGTCTTTCAACCCATCTCTCAGCCCAGACTTTACATGGCTCATGCTCAATAAGAGGGGACACACACACTCTCTTTTACACACACATATGTAAATGGGGGGTGTCTCAATGACAAATGCATTTCTAACTGTGGGTATAATCAAAGAGAGCTTTACTAAGAATCACTATACTAAGCAATTTAACCACCACATGCCCAAATTAGAAATCTTCATTTCATTGACTTTCTTTCCTCTAAACTTCTAAAAATTTTCCTTCTCCACTTTCTCCATCTCAATCAATGGTACCATCATCCAACCCAGTTACTTAAACCAAAGCCCAGAAGTTATCTTGGCTTTCTTCCCTCACCTCTACATCCCAGCCATCAATTACAGGATAAATAATAGATAATACATGCATCACAAGTATGAGTTTGGAAAACTTGTGTTTGGGGCACATATACACACACCCACACACGTGATATGGACACTGAACTGCAATATGTTTTTATTCCCCTTTCCCTGAATGGGGAGAATGTTACAAAGAGGGTTTTTATATTTTATCCTCTTGAAGGAGCTTGGAAACATCTGGAACTCATAGATTCTTAACTCTCCTTTTTTGTATTTTTAAAATTATTTATTTCTCATTCTGTTGCCTTTCTTCTTCTACTGCTAAGAATCTACTCTTGTTGTGATAAATAATTGATGGAAAGTAGGAGAAAAGAGACAACATGGAAGATACAGTGTATTCCGAGTGTGTTATTTCCCTATCAATAGGTATGAGGATCAACTAGACAGTTCATTCTCCCTTCTGGATTTTGACACCATTCCATCTATGGTACCCACCACTTTTGACCTTGTGTTTCAGTTACTGGAACACAACTTTTATCCTCTCTAATTATCTGTACCCTGGTTGGGGAGGGTTCCCTCTATATTTGACCTCTGTGTTCCCACCCCACCCATCCCATCCCCCAAAAGCCTAGCACAGTCCCTTAGAAAGTCTTTTGAGTGACTGCTTAATTATAACTCCCTTCCCTTCCTCCCTTTCCTTTCTCCCTTCCTTCTTTCCTTCCTTCCTTCCCTCCACTCTTCAGGAAAACTGTGCTTTAGAAGCTCTGCTTTCAGCTGGAATTCAGTACAAAAGAGGCAAGACCTTTGGTAACTGCCATTGGGTGGTCCAGTAAACTGGCCTGCAGAGAATCTAAGTGCATAGCAAGCTGAGGAAAGGCCACGCTTACTTGCTTGGGTGCAAACAGAGTTTGTCAACTGTCCTTGCCAATGTTACAAAAGAAATACCTTTATCTCATTCCTATGGGGAAGTTTCTCTTCCAGTGAGTTTTGAATGGCTCTGACCTCCAAGGTTATTTCCAACACGTACAAATATAAGCAATGCCAACATAATGAAGGTCCTGGAATCATGAATCAACGTTATGTGTCTGCAAAGGTCATTCATGTACCTTACTCCTCACAGGTAGTAGTTTCCTCTTAGAGAGTTCAACTTAACTGCTAAGGACCTAATACTCGTGGGAAGAGAGCCAATAAAAAATAAGGTGAAAATGAATCATCTCACTCTAAACTCTATCCATTCCCTAAAGGAGAAAACATTGGAGGTAGAGCCAGAGGTACCGTATAGGGACATATCATTTTTATTTGCCAGATATAGAGCTAAGGGCAGTGATTATGCCGTCTTTATGTCCCACATCACTCCAAGTGCAACCACTGGCAATCAACAAATAATTTTTAATAATACTAATAATGTTATATCCGATGGCAATAAATACTCCAACACTGCTTGTTAAAAGTAGCCTGTAAACCATTTCTTGAAGTTGCTTTCCAGCCAGTTTCAACCACGACTCTATTAAACCATTAAATGAAACAGAAGACACTATGTCATAAAGTGAGAATAAGTATTATGTCGAAGGTTAGAGGCTAAATTTATAGTATATAAATTTTCTTAAGAAAGCAAGTGATAAAATTTTACTAAGCACCACCCTTAAGTTACATAAAATATTCTCAGGTTGAATTCACATTTCGTCCAATAGCAATTCTTTATCTCAAGGGAGTGATAATATGAAATATTTTTTTTTTTTTTTTTTAAAGATTTCATTTATTTATTTGACACACAGAGAGAGACCACAAGTAGGCAGAGAGGCAGGCAGAGAGACAGGGAGAGGAGGAAGCAGGCTCCCTGCTGAGCAGAGAGCCCGACGCGGGCCTCGATCCCAGGACGCTGAGATCATGACCTGAGCCGAAAGCAGAGGCTTTAACCCACTGAGCCACCCAGGCGCCCGATATGAAATATTTTAACAGAAATAGAAAGATTGAAAATAATCAAGAACTGAAGTGAATTTTGCCTGCAAAAAAAAAGTACAGTAAAAAGAAGTAAAATGCTTCACAACTTTATAATTTCAGGGAAAGTAAATGGGTTTGTCTTATCTGAATATATCTTCAGCTCACAGATGAAAACAAGATTGCTGGAATTAAGAAATTTTTTATATTCATATTCTGGATATAATTTTTTAAAGATATAAGTGGTCCAAAAGCCTAATTCTTGCTAAAAAATGTTGGTTAGTCTTCAATTATTTAATCTGAAAGGCTTTGAATGTACTGAAAGAATCCCCCAAATTCTGATGCTATTAACTTTTTTTTTTAAGTAGGCTCCACACCGAACATGGGGCTTGAACTCACAACCCCAAGATCAAAAGTCAAGACAAAGGCTCTTCCGACTGAGTCAATCAGGCACCCTCGATGTGAGCAAGTTTTAAAAGAAAATTGAGAGGCAGACTCAAGGGGGACAAATTAATATAGGAACTGCATAGAAATTGCATTTTCCCATAAATAAGAGCAAGCAGTGAGAAATAAGAAATATAAATGCAACAGGAAAATGAGTCTGAAGTCTTAGAATATTTCAGAACCCCTTCCAGTTATAAGGGCAAGAGAAATCATTTTTAAGAATTCGTCTTTTAGGGTCCACTGTGTGGCTCAGTTAAGGGTCTGCTTTTGGCTCTGGTCATGATCTTGGGGTCCTGGGATCAAGACCCATGTTAAGGGTTGTTGGCCTTTTGGTTTCAGCTCAGGTCATGATCTCAGGGGCATGAAACAGAGTCCCACGTCAGGCTCGCACTCAGTGGGAAGTCTGCTGAAGATTCTTCTCCTCCCTCCTTCTCCCTCTGCCCATCCCCCCACTCACTCTCTCTCTCCCTCAAAATAAATCCAAAAAAATTAAAAAAGAATTACTCTTTCAAAATCTTAAGGCAATCCCTATATTTTGTTTTGTGAAAGAAGTTCCTTCTTGCATGACATCCCTCCCTTCCCACATACACACAAAGCAGGAAAAGGACAATAATGAAATTTTAGTTTCTTTAAATTGAAATGGCATCTAAACAGAACAATTTCTTCGGTGAATATGAAAAGAAACAAGAACACGAGATTTACTATATCTCCAATTTTTAATTCCATTGAACAGCTGACTCGAGTTGAGTTAACACTAATAATTCCCATTTCTCTAATGTCTCTGAAGCAGAGAATTACATGTTAGCCTTCAACTCAATAGATATATGTTTCAGATTCTTATTAACAGAACAGGAAAACCAATAGGAAAAATTGCCTCTGGCACACTCCAAATAGACTCTCCATTAACAAAGAATTTTATAAAATAAGATTAGTTGTTGTTGGAGGTCCATTGAAAGAAAATTCATGTCTTTACTCAAGAATATCCCATGTAGGGGCGCCTGGGTGGCTCAGTGGGTTAAAGCCGCTGCCTTCGGCTCAGGTCATGATCCCAGGGTCCTGGGATCGAGGCCCACATCGGGCTCTCTGCTCGGCAGGGAGCCTGCTTCCTCCTCTCTCCTCTCTCTCTGCCTGCCTCTCTGCCTACTTGTAATCTCTCTGTCTGTGTCAAATGAATAAATAAAAAAAAATCTTAAAAAAAAAATATCCCATGTAACTTCTCATAATCGCATAAAAAACAGTCATCTGAATTATTAATGCCAGTGGTCAGCAGTCACATTTAGGGGCTTATCAAACCACAATTTATCGATTTCTTAAAATATGTACTTAGATTTTACACATTGTGTGTTACTAAACATGTCCCTTATTATTTCCAATACCCTGAAACAATTTGAAATATATATATTAAAGTTCCATGTTTTGTTTGTTTGTAAAGTCATTTTGGCCCAACTTGTCAAAATTTGAAGATCTTAAAAGCTGTTTCAATTCCAAGAAGGCTTTCAAATAAATATCTGTACTAATCTTGTAAGATTAATTTTCATCTTAACAGGAAGTCCCATTTTTTAGTACCTAGAATTAATTAACTTGAACTTACATGATCCAGTAGAATTTAAAATCTGGCAAACCATTGACACCAAGGCCTAAGGTTAAGAATTTAATTATAAAGTATCTGGCACTAAAAGGGCACTTGATGAATACTTGTCGGAGGAGAGAATGAGGTGGAAGGGTACCTCCTTGCTAATAAAAGGGTGATATAATTCTGAACTGCAGCCAGTGAATGCTCTATTAGAAAATACCTAGGAATATTCAGATTCTTATTTCATTGTCACCTATAAATGACATCAACTTCCACAGATCGTGTAAAAAAAAGACAAGATTCCTTTAAAGCTATTCGTACCATTTCTGATCAGTTTCACAGGACATTTAGCTGGAGTGAGAAGACCTGCTGCCCTCAAGGGAGTCAGGCAATAAGCCATTGTTATTATTGGATTTTCTTACTCCCTCTGTACCACAAAAAAAGAAACTTAAGAATTTCTATCAAACAAGTAAGTGAAACCATATGATAATTGACTTTTTCTGCTTGACTTATTTCACTCAGCAAGGAAAAGTGAATTGGGGTAAATCAGAGGGGGAGATGAACCTTGAGAGACTATGGACTCCAAGAAACAAACTGAGGTTTTGGAAGGGAGAGGGGTGGAGGAATGGGTGAGCCTGGCGGTGGGTATTAAGGAGGGCACCTATTGCAGGGAGCACTGGGTGTTGTACATAAACAACGAATCTTGGATCACTGCATCAAAAACTAACGATGTATTTTATGGTGACTAATATAACACAATAAATATATGTTTTCCTCTCCAAAAGTTTGAAGGTATCCTCCAAGAAAAGTATTCAACTCTGGACCTAAAGAAGAATCAACACCAAGATTTCTCAAGGGGCAGAGGACAATGCTCATTCCAGCACTTTCTGAGAAAACAAATAACTTTCCTGTTCTGGATCCACACTGTGGGAGAGTCTTAATTTGTTTCCAACGCAGTACCCAACACACTGCGGTCATTCGGTCAACCTCAGTCAAGATACTGTATTTGCCAAGAGAGACAGTGTCAGTGTGTGAGTTCTGTATTGGTGAGCTTACAAATTTATCCACACTGTGTTGGAGAGTTCCTGTGAGAATCAACTTTCATCAGTGTATGGTAAGTCAGTTTAGAGCTACAAAAATTTATAAAATACATCAAAATAAATATAAGCTACACAGCTATTCCAGAGCCTAAGAAAAAGAAGATACACGCACACACACACACACACACACACACACACTGAATATATATTCATATAGTCACAGAATGATAATGCTGGTAACAAGGAAGAATTTTAGTAGCTGACCATTGGGTTTTCTTGTAACTGCTACTCAGCTTGTTTTATGGAAATGCAGTGTCTTGTGTCTATACTCAGAAATTCTCCTCAAAAACACAGCTAATCACACCAGAGAGCATTTGGAGACAGGAAGTGGGGATATACCATAAAGGCATTTTCTAGAAAAAAATACATTAAAACAAAATCTCACAACTCTGAAGGAATCAGACTGTCATCTGTAAAGTAGGATCAGATACTGATGTTCTTTTTAAATAAAAATATTGAGAAAAACAACGTTGGAAGAGATCTTAAGAGAATATCCATTTGTTTTATCCCCAGCCTTTTGGCAGGAAAGGAACTTAAGCTATCATCACAGATTTAAAAAGCAAAGAATAAGAGGTAAAGTCATAGAAACAGAAAGTAGAATAGAGGTTAAAATTTTATGTTATAAAATTTACCATTTTTAAGTGCACAGTCTTGTGGCGTGAGGTACTTCCCCACTGAGCAATCATCACCACCATCCATCTCCAGAATTTTCTTCATTTTCCAAAATTGAAACTATGCCCANGTCAAATAAATAAATAAATAATCTTAAAAAAAAAAAAAGCAAAGAATAAGAGGTAAAGTCATAGAAACAGAAAGTAGAATAGAGGTTAAAATTTTATGTTATAAAATTTACCATTTTTAAGTGCACAGTCTTGTGGCGTGAGGTACTTCCCCACTGAGCAATCATCACCACCATCCATCTCCAGAATTTTCTTCATTTTCCAAAATTGAAACTATGCCCATTATACACAAGCTCCCCAGCCCCTTCCCCTGGTTCCCGGCAACCACTGTTCTACTTTCTGTCTCTAGGAATTTCACTACTCTAGGTACCTCATTATGTTATCTATATTTTACCACACGAATCATTTTTTTTTCCTAAGAAAAAAAAATAAGAAAGTATTCATTTTTTTCATTCCAGCTGCACTGTCCTGGCCAGGCCAGCACTTTGTTTTCTGCAGATGATGGTGGCAGCCTCCTAACTGGTCTCCCTCCCTGTGTCCCAACTCTGACCTATGGCCCACTCAACTTCCCCCTCTACACTGAGATCAGCAGAGGGTTTCTAATCTCTACAGAACTAAATACAGAGTCCCCTCCAGGTTAACATAGGGTAAACTACCAGCACCCTCCCAACTCACTAAGATGCTACCTTGAAGGACATAGGCCACCCACCAAAGTCCAAAAGACAGTCCCACTATGTGCCATGTGTTTGGACACTAATTGTGAAACACGTTCCCAATGATATCCATTCAGGCTCTGAACAATGAACAGCCTCAGACAAGGCTCCCTATCCTCCCTATCCTCATTCTGACCAGAAAACTAGGCAGAAGTCCTGCTCGTATGGGCAAGTTAACTTCATCTAAACTGATCTGAACCAAAGTTGTGCCTCACCACCCTGCACCCCCAGGAGCTGGCTTCAGTTCTCTAACCATTTCAGTGACAACAACTACCATCGCTCAATACACCCACCGCATCTTGGGAGGGGAGTCCCTCCCTAGAACAGCAAATATCTCCCGGGCGCCCCATTTGGCAGAGAGAACATGAGCTTCGGGCTCCCTAGGAGAGACGGGCCGAGCAAACAGAAGAGAGTCATGGCCTGTTGCTCCACTGCCCACTGCCGAGGCTCTGACTCCACTAGGCACCTTCTTGGGCTGGTGCTGCAGTCAGAAAATCCTAGAATGTGAGCCCAGAGAAAAGTTCTGCTTCTGTCAGAAGAAAGCCTGATAGGCACCAGAAATTGTTTCTGTCAGCCTGAGAGGAGAAACCTGAGAGCTTCACTTCAGCGAAGGAGGGTTACAACAGCTGGTCACCTGCCCAGTGACCATCTCCAGGCTCTAACAGAGCTCTCCTCATTCACAGAGGAGAGGATTTTTACATCCTAGGGAAAGATTCTGCAGCTTTTAAGGGAAAGGAAGTGTTGTCTGGAGGACTCGGAGAAAAAAATGCTGCTGGGACAATATTTTTATAAAAGAGCAAAAAATTGTGTATAAAATATCTAAAAGGTATGGAGTGATATACCAGAGGTAAGGGAGTTGTCATGAGAGAGAGGTCCAGAGATTTGCAAAAGGTCCTCACTAGTCTGGCAAGGTGCTGGTTTCTGTGCGCATTAGGAGGGAGCTACCTGAATCTAAGGGATACCACCAGAATGGAGTAGGTGAACATATCTAAAACATCCAGGGGCGCCTGGGTGGCTCAGCTGATTAAGTGTCTGACTCTTGATCTCAGCTCAGGTCATGATCTCAGAGTTGTGCAATCGAGCCCTGTGCAGAGCCTGCTTAAGATTCTATCTCCTTCTGACCCTCCCCTGCTAAAATATAAATAAATTTAAAAAAATAAAACATCAGAAGTACTGACATGTTGATGGCCCACCAAAACACAATGCTCTGTGGAAGAAGTCAGGCACCAAAGACCATATATTATATGATTCTATTACATGAAATGTCCAGAAAAAACAAATCTACTGGCACAGAAAGCAGACCAGTGGTTGCCTGGGGCCGGAGCAGAGACTGAGGACTGAATATGAACAGGCGGCGGGGGGGGGGGGGCTNGGGGGACTATTCATTTATTTATTTATTCGTTCATTTATTTACTTTTTAGTTGCTTTATTTATTTATTTATTTATATTTTTTATTTTTATTATTATTCTTTTAGATTATTTATTTATTTGTTTGGGAGCAGGGGAAGGACAGAGGGAGAGGGAGAAGCAGAATCCCCACTGAGCAGGGATTCCACCATGGGACTCCAGGACCCTGAGATCATGACCTGAGCAGAAGGGTCCTGTGCTTAACCAACTGAGCCACCCAGGCGCCCCTATGGGGAAGTCTTTTTAGATAATAGGAATCTGTGGGTTGAAGTGACATTTGTACAGAACATTTATTGTGTACATACTGAAATGCACATTTCAGTACATTTACTGAAAAGCATTGAATTGGCTGCTTAACCATGGATAAATTTTGGGCGCCTGGGTGGCTCAGTGGGTTAATGCCTCTGCTTTCGGCTCAGGTCATGATCTCAGGGTCCTGGGATCGAGGCCCGCATCGGGCTCCCTGCTCAGCGGGGAGCCTGCTTCCCCCTCTCTCTCTGCCTGCCTCTCTGCCTCCTTGTGATCTCTCTCCGTCTGTGAAATAAATAAATAAATAAATAAATAAATAAATAAAAAACCATGGATAAATTTTGCAGTAAGCTCTATCATAACTCAATAAAGCTGTTCAAACAAACAAACAAACAGAACAAATCCGGGGCAAGAAAAAGAGAATAAATGGACAGAATGCCTTATCTAGAAGTTGAAATGGACTAAAAGACTACTGCAAGCAAACTACAAAGACAAAATAAAAAACTATCAATTGACAAACTGGAAACAGTAAGGTTAATATAAAAAATTTAGGAGAGGGGCGCCTGGGTGGCTCAGTGGGTTAAAGCCTCTCCCTTCAGCTCAGGTCATGATCTCAGGGTCCTGGGATCGAGGCCCATCAGGCTCCCTGTTCAGCCGGGAGCCTGCTTCCTCCTCTCTCTCTGCCTGCCTGTCTGCCTACTTGTAATCTTGTTCTCTCTGTCAAATAAATAAATAAAATCTTTTAAAAAATTTAGGAGATATTAAAGACATTATAAAGAGAAAAACTTATGAAAAATGTAATTTTAAGAAGGAAGACAAGCAAACAGAAATTCTAAAGATGTTAAAAGATAAATGGAGGCATATTAACATTTTTAAGAGTTTGAGCAAAAATCGATTTCATCAGGCAACATCTGATGTAGCAGATAGGAAAGAGCTCCAGGGACCTGTACAAAATGAAAGACTTCTACAGCCAGAAGGGAGATATGCTAGGCTAAAAAGCGGCTCTGCCGTTGCAAGGTCACTTTCCTTTAGTGGTGGGCAGGGGTCTATTGGGCAGATGGTAGACTAGTGTTGATCAGAACTAGTGTTGATTCACTGGGTTAAGACTCCATTTCTGGGAGAACTGAAACTGTTATTAAGTCTTGGTTTGGTGGGGGGGGTATTGTTCTTAGCATAATCCTCTGGGGTCTGTTATCTTGTTTTTTATATGCAGGGTTTTTTGTTGTTTTTTTTTTAATTTAAAAGAAAACAGAAGGAACACCCTCCCCTTAATGTTAACACTGATTCCTCTCTCTCAAATGATTATAAGTGGTTCTCATTTTCTCCTCTTTTCCAAATTTCTTACTATACCACAATTTTGATTATAAAATATTATCTGAGGGCATGCACAAAAGGTAATGAATTTGAACATTTCAAAGAAATGGATGATGATCTAGAAAACAAAAATCAGCCAAAGTGTTTTAAGAAGAAACCACAAAAAAGGATCATCAAAAATATTTAAAGTTTATAATTCAAAATCCTCATATGTCCATACTATGTATTTTTTAATTTTGGAGAAACAGGTCATTTCCATAATATATAATACTGCAGAGTATAGAAGAAAATGGGACACTAACCAACTTATGAAGATGGCATTATCCTTTCACAAAAGCCTGGAAAGAGTGCACACAAAAGAACCATAGACCTGTCTCACAGATATCAATGGGAAAATCCTAACTAAAACCCTAGCAGATCAAATTCAAGAGTATAGTGAAAGAATAATGGATCTCGGCCAAGTAAGGACATGGGCCAGCTGTGTGTTTGAAGGGCCAGGTATCAAGTGACTCCAACCCCACCATTTTCCATCTCCTAATTTAGTTGGCTCTCATCATCATTTCTCACCCCAATTTTTGAAACCCTGACTAATAGGCCCTCTGCAACATTTTTGCCTACAGTCTGATAGTAACCTTTTTTAAAGCACATCATGTCCTACGTTGCAAATCATTTTAAGCAGCACTTTGCTTTCGGAATAAATGCCAACTTTTCTGCCAGGTTGTCACAGGTTGTGTTTTAGGGAAAGCAGATGCTGAGATGGGTAGGCATGCAAAAGATTTCCTGGGGAGCAACACTGGCAAAAGAAAAAAGGGGAGGGAGCAGGACTGGGCATCACTGACTGTGATGCAGACCTGACAAATTTCTGCCAGTCCAACACGGATCTTTGGAGCAAAGATTGCCTTAAGAGCAGACCTGCATAGGACAGAAACAGCCAAGACTTTCTACCACTGTCTTAGCCAGTCATTAGTCAGGGGGATGCCTCAGAAGCAGGGGTCTCAACTTAAAAGCTGAGGCAAGTATCCTGAATATATAAAGAACTCCTACAACTCAACAACAAAAAGACAATCCAGTTTAAAAATGGGCAAAGGACTTGAGTAGAAATTTCACCAAAGATACACAAATGGCCAGTGCAAAGAAAAGATGTTGAATATCATTCATCAGATTCATCATTCGTCATCAAAACCATAATGAGGGCGCCTGGGTGGCTCAGTCAGTGAAGCATCTGCCTTTAGCTCGGGTCATGATCCCAGGGTCCTGGGATTGAGTCCCACACGGGGCTCCTTGCTCAGCAGGGAGTCTGCTTCTCCCTCTATCTCTCCCCCCTGCTTATGATCTCTCTCACTCTCCCTCAAATAAATAAATAAAAATCTTTAAAAAAGAAAAAATAGAACAAAACAAAACCATAATGAAATACCATTCCATATCCACAAGGTGGCCACAGCCAAGGCACTAGATAGTAAGTGCTGGTGAAGATGTGGAAACGTTATATATTGCTGGTGGAAATGTCGAATGATACAGCCAGCACAGAAAACAGTCTGGTGGCTTCCCAATATGTTAAGCATAAATAACCCTATGACCCGGCAATTCTATTCCCAAATTAATATACCCCAAAGAATTGAAAACGGGTGTTCAGAGAAAACCTTGTACACAGATGTTCATGGCTATTCACAATAGCCAATGAATGAGCGTTGAAACATGCTAAGTAAAAGAAACCAGACCCAAGAGTCCATGTATTCCATTTATATAAAATGTCCAAACTAAGAAAATCCATATGGCTTGGAGGGTTCTGGGGACTGAAGAGAGGGAGCAAAAGGGATCAACTGCTTAATGGATAAGGGTTTCCTTTTGCAGCAAAGAAAATGTTCTGGAATTAAGTAGTGGTGATGGTTGCATAATATCATGAAAGTGCTTAGGAATGCTCAAGTGTCCTATCACTGATGGGAAATTCTATGTTATGTGTATTTTACCACAAGTAAAAAAAAAAAATGCTGAGCCAGATTCGGAAAAGGCGAGAGGCAGGAAGTTGTCAGACAACCAACCACACTTCTCAGAGCCGGGCAGCCAGCCCTTCCTTGAAGGGGGATCTGAGTGCACCTCTGTGTCTGCCCTTGGGTTTGTGATGATAATTGTTTCAATATATAAGAAGATCGGGGCACCTGGGTGACTCAGGTGGTTGAGTGTCTGCCTTCGGCTCAGGTCCCGATCCCAGGGTCCTGGGAATGAGCATCGAGCATCAAGCATGGAGCTCCCTACTCGGTGGGGAGCCTGCTTCTCCCTTTCCCTCTGCCCTTCACCCCACTCTCGTGCTCGCTCTCTCTCCTCTCTCTCAAATGAATAAATAAAATCTCTTCAAAAAATAAAATAAAATAAATAAAATAGAGGCGTAATTCAATGCAGCTTCTACTCTGCAGGGAAAGGAACCTGATTTTCAGAGCAAAAGAGAGTGAGGAGGAGATTTAGAGGTTCTAGAGGGAAAGGGGCCTGACGGCAACAGCCCATGTGGTGGTCCCCAAGGTCTCCAGTCTCAGAAGTGTTCCATCACAGGAGCGAAACAGAGTAAGTAGACTGAGAAGAACCCAGACAAACTCACAGAATTCCCTGCAGCCCCAGAGAAGGGCAGGAGAGCAGCCACAGTTTCCCTGTGTCCCAGTGAAGGGGACAGTTTTAGCTGGAATAGAGTGCACCTCAAGAAGCCCTACAGGAAGGGACAGCATAGCAGGACCCTGCTCGCATCACCATCCTCAGGCAACATGGGTGGAAACATCCGGGCAGATGCGAGCATGGACAGAAATGAACAGAGAACCAGTGCCCTCCCATTGCCAATGCCCCAGAGGAAGGAGGAAGGAGGACTGAACTCAGACCAGGCAGAATGGCAGAATATTACCCTGGATGCAGATTTTCTCACACTCTCATGCAATTTCTCAAAAGAAAAAGCAGACTTGTAAAAAAAAAAAAAACAGTTTTATTTCTTCCGCGACATACAGCTTAAGATAGGGTGCCTGCCGCAAAGGCAGTGAAGATTTTTCACATGATGGCCCCAGTCTACATTTATGGCCCCGCTGTCTGCCACCTTCTACCCCACACCTAAAATTCCAGCAGCACGAGACCACCCCCTCACTGCAAACACCCCATGTGCTCTCACGCCCGTGACATTTTTTTCCACTGGCCATTTGTCTTCCTATAAGAAATCAGAGTCTATGTCCCCTCCAGTTGAATCTGAGCTAGCTCACCAGAGTCCTTTTTGTAGCCAACAGAATTTGATGGAAGCGATACCATGCAACTCCCAAAGAAACGAGGTCAGAAAATACCATGCAGCTCATGCCTCATCATCTAGGAACACTCATGTTTGGAGCCCTGAGCTGACAAGTTAGAAACCCGACCATCCTGAGGCTCCCATGCTGTGAGGAAGAACAGGCCACAGGGAGAGGCTTCGGTTAGGCACTTCTGCGGATGGCCCCAGCTGAGATCACATCCAATAGTCAGTATCAACGGCCAGACACGTGAGGGAAGATGCCTCCAGATAATTCCAGCTCCCAGCTGTGGGGTCACCCCCACCCTCGAAGTCTTCCTAGTCGAGGAGCCAGACAGTGTGGTGCAGAGACAAGCTGTTCCCCTTCTCCTCAGGGTAAATTCCTGACCCACAGAATCTGTGAGCTTCTTAAAATGGTTACGTTTTAGGACAGTTTAGTAAGTAGTAGTAGCTGGAATGTAGCCTTCTCCATTCTGAGGGATCAAAGTCCTATTTATTCTTTTTTTTTTTTTTTTTTTTAGGTAGGAGGAAGGGCAGAGAGAATCTTGAGCAGGCTCCATTCCTCACGGAGAGCTAACCAGAACGGAGATCGTGACCAGAACCAAAATCAAGAGTTGGACGTTTCAATGACTTAGCCACCCAGGTGCCCCCAAAGTCCTATTTATTCTTGATGGCTCCAGCAAAAGCATCCCACCACCACCACCACAGCCCCCTAAGTCCCTGCTTAGGTCCAGGGTCAAAATCAATGCCCGGTCAGACCGTTGTAATATTCAGGTGCACACTGTTTTGTCTCTCCCCTCTCCAAGGTCAACACACGGTGTGAGCTGCCATCAGTGGGCAGCCCTGCTCAGAGTAGGAACTCAAAAGACATTTGCTCAAAGAATCTTATTCCTCAACTTTATGTGAAATACTAATTCAATGCAGCCTCTGTTTGAAATTTGCAGGGAAGGGAAGAGCAGTTTAGAGGACAAACCATGCCTACCTTGAAATGATCCCCTGGCTTTGAAATGCTCCAGAGTAACTCAGCTGTGTCTTCCTCCTAAAATGAAGTTGCAGGGGCAGAGAGCCTATGGCATTTCATGTCCCAGAGCCTGCATTTTGTTTGTTGTAAGTTTCCAAAATACAAGAGATTGTGCCTTTTCCTATGACACAGTGGGTGGGACCCTGAGCTGGTGTGAAGGAGCACAGAGTGTTTTTTTTAAAAGGCAGTTCAGAGTATAGTTCCCATATGGCGCAGGCACTCTGCCAGAGAACATTCCGACCCCCTCTGAATGTCGTTTCCACTGGGCTTCTCGCAAATGCAAGAAAGCACTTGTGAGCCACTATGAGCCAGATTACACTAATGTCTATTGTGAAGTAAATTTTATAGCAGCTGTTATGGTGATTGTGATCAGAGTAAACTGATAATTGAGTTTATGCTAACAGATCAATCTGCAAAAACACTGCAAGGACTGTTGGGAAAGAGGGTGTAAACGGTGAAGCTCTGTGTACACAGCAATAGTCATCAGGAAATAAAGGCAAGATAGATAATGGCATGACTACGAGCTTGGCTCTCCACCTGAGGGTGTTCCAAATTGACAGCATTGAGCCTGCAGCCCAAACTGAGGAGCATTTTTATTTATTTATTTTATTTTTAATCTTTTAAGAAGATTTTATTTATTCACTTGAGAGAGAATGAACGAGAGAAGAGAGAGAGAGAGAGAGAACACGAGCCCGGGGGAAGGGACAGAGGGAGAAGGAGAAGCAGACTCCCCGCTGAGCAGGGAGTCCAACACAGAGCTCCATCCCAGGATCCTGGCATCATGACCAGAGCAGAAAGCAGATGCTTAACCAACTGAACCACCCAGGTGCCCGACCAGTATTTTCAAAGATAGTACTCTTCCCTCACTCCTGACGTGAAAACAGATTTTCCACAAAATCTTCTAGAAGTGAGGGATGGCTGACAATGTGAAACTAAGCTTCTATTTATTTTAGAGACAGAGAGAAAGAGCATGAGCAGGAGGGACAGAGAGAGAGGCAGAGAGAGTCTCAAGGAGACTCCCCACTGAGCGCGGAGTACACTGAGGGGCTCCATCTCATGATCCTGAGATCAGGATCTGAGCGGAACCCAAGATTTGGATGCTGAACTGACCGTACCACCTAGGCGGCCCTATTCAATGTTTTTGTTTTTGTTTTTTTTTTTAAAAAAAGGAGAATCTTAGCTCTACTGTTTGTCCTGAACTCACTTTCCTATTTGTTTGCTTTTTTTTATT
Organism: Ailurus styani; assembly: GCA_002007465.1. Classification (NCBI taxonomy): domain Eukaryota; kingdom Metazoa; phylum Chordata; class Mammalia; order Carnivora; family Ailuridae; genus Ailurus; species Ailurus styani. The sequence continues at coordinate 780,694 of LNAC01000360.1, forward strand.
TCTTAGTTATGGCATAGAATATTTTTGCATTGCAAAAATGGGGTGCTCTACATATAAAAATACTGCTTGCTTTAAAATGTTGACACTCAGCAAAATCTGTTTTGGGTTTACCTATTTTGGGATTTGGGGTTTATCTATTCCTTTGGTGCATCCCCAACTCCTAGGGGCTTTAATCTTTCACTTTTAGCCTCTAGTTCTCTCCACCCTTCCTTATCAAAACAAAAAAGATCAGAGATCATACCTGCACTGTAAATGAAATCCACTTACTCTAATGTAGTAGCTCTCCCAGACATTTGCAATTTAAACACTCTTCTTTTGCAAAATGAGTGACTCAATTTCATATTAAAATAATGTTTCTGCCACAGCAGGCAGATGGGAAAGTGGTGAGGATGGGGGTGGGGGAAGGGTTGAGAGAGAAAAGCAAGAGGTCTTTCTTGTAAATTTTCAATGTCTAAGACTGGCCCCAAAGCTAAACCAATCAACAACCCATCCATCCATTCAGCAAACCTTCACTACATATCAACCAGGAAAAAAGAGATTCACTCCTATTTACATGATTTCATGTTTCTCACAAGAATCTAATGGGATAAATACTGTTATCCCCCCCATTTTACATATGAGGAAATTGAGGCATAGAGATTCAGTGAGAACAAATGTGTAGCTCATGAGTGGCTGAACAGGGACATGGATATAAGTGATCTGAGCCTGCGTCTGCTCCTCTAACCACTGCACAGGGCAGCTGCTACCAATTTTCCTTCCTTTCCTTCCCCTTTTCCTTAGTCCTGGTAATTCTCCCTCCCATCTCTCTGCCCCAAACATCCAATGCTTCAAGGATCCAGAACCCATTCTTTTTTTTTTTTTTTTTTTTAAGATTTTTGTTTATTTATTTGACAGAGACACAGTGAAAGCGGGAACACAAGCAGGGGGAGTGGGAGAGGGAGAAGCAGGCTTCCTGCCGAGCAGGGAGCCTGACACTGGGCTCCATTCCAGGACCCCGGGACCACAACCCAAGCTGAAGGCAGATGCTCAATGACTGAGCCACCCAGGCACCCCCAGAACCCATTCTTATGCACTCCTTCTCTCCTGGACACCATTACTATAGGCTGGCTCTTTTCTCCATACCCCTAAACCCCACCCCATTCCCTTGGGACTAGCAATATCCATTCTTTCCTGCATACCATATCAGACCTTCCAGTCCCCCCAGGGGGGTAAAGGGACACTTGGAGCCTGGAAAGGGAGAGGGGCAAGCCGGGAGAGGATCAGCTGGGACACATGTACTTAGCTCTGGTGCCTGAGGAAGGGTAACCTATGCAAAGGAACCGGTCTGTGGCAAAAGTGACACTGATCTTTGTACTGCATGGATTGATGTGGGTATCACGGTAAGAATAATTCAAAACATTGAGAATTGATGGTGTTATCAGGAAATGAAAACATTGACATTCAAAATTTATCTACTAGTACTCTTAGGATCTGTGCATTTCACTGCATATCAATCTTACCTAAAAAAAAAAATCTGTAAACAAACCTTGAACTCTAGTTGGTGATGTATATGTGGATGTGTTTAGGGATGAGATATTCTGAGGTCTGCAACTTTAAAGTCCTTAAAAAAAAATAAGATAAAGTGATGATGGCTAAGTGGATAGATATGTGATAAACGAGATTTAGCAAAATGCTATCAACTACAGCATCTAGTCTGTGGGTAGATAGATGGGTGTTCTTTGTGGGATTTTGTTTGTTTTGTTTTGCTTTTTTTAAGTAGGTTCCACGCATGATGCCCAATGCAGGGCTGGAACTCACGACCCTGAGATCAAGACCCTGACTGAGATAAGAGTTGGATGCTTAACGGACTGAGCCACCCAGGCGCCCCAGGTGTTTGTATAATTCTTTCAACCTTTCTGTATGTTTGAATATTTTCATAATACAATGTTGAGACAAAAATATTGGCATAAATATGATTGTAGATAGGTAAAACATTTTTAGCGTTTTGACTACAGAAAAAGTCATTTTTTTCTAAACACAAAAATGGTTTTTTTTGTGTCCTGATGACTTCTATATATTTTAACTGATTCCAAATTGGTAAGAATGCATGAAGCAAACTTTTTGGGCTATTTGGTTATAACATTATACTCTACAAATACGGTTTCCACTTTGGATACCATATCTGCTCAGGCAGATACTGTTTGCTTGGCACCTTAAAAAAAATGTTCAAGAACTCAGAGCTCAGGATATTAAAGGAAGACAGCAAAGAGAGACAACTATGCAGTGAGGGGAAACTAAGAGTCCCAGTAAATTAAGGACATTAAAATGTATGTGAACCATTAAAATGAGCACTGGTCTGATTAAAACAGAATGAGTTTAAAGTGTAAGAGATGTGACGAAATGACAAGGGAAAGACTTGGGAGAGCCTATGAATGCTGAAAAAATAAAGAAGTCAATAATGAAATGGTTTAAAGAATTAAATTTTAAGAAAACAACCAACACCCGATAGAAAAATGGGCAAAATATATATGAACAGAAATTTCCCAAACTGAGGAATACAAAAGGCATTGACCTTGGGCCTGTGAGGGGAGGCAGCCCAGAGGATAAAGCCAGCACCCCATGGACTGCAGAGGAGAAAGAGGGGAAGAAGAGCCTTAGTAAGAGCTCTGGGCCAGGGGCGCCTGGGTGGCTCAGTGGGTTGAGCCTCTGCCTTCGTCTCAGGTAATGATCCCAGGGTCTTGGGATTGAGCCCAACATCGGGCTCTCTGCTCAGCTGACAGCCTGCTTCCTCCTCTCTCTCTGCTGCCTCTCTGCCTACTTGTGATCTCTCTCTCTCTGTCAAAGAAAGAAAGAGTGAGCTTTGGGCCATTACCTTAATCAGGGCTGGACCGGCTTACTTCTAGACTTCCAAGTGAGATAATAAATGTCCTTCCTGTTCAGGCAGCTTTTGGTTTGTTCTTATGTTACTTGCAGCTAGAAAACATCGCTCATATACTGGTACTATTTTGAGGTTATTTATGAAGACTTTACTGCTGCTTTGTCTGTGATAACAAATGATGGATATAACCTAAGTACCAACTGGAGGGGATTGGTTAAATAAATTATGATACATTCATACAATGGAATAAGACAGAGTCATTTAAAAGGATGAGTCAACACAAAAGATTACATACTGTATGATTCCATGCATATAAATTTTTTTTTAAATATTTTATTTATTTATTTGACACAGAGCAAGAGAGAGATTACAAGTAGGCAGAGAGGCAGGCAGAGAGAGAGAAGAGGAAGCAGGCTCCCCGCTGAGCAGGGAGCCCGATGCGGGCCTCGATCCCAGGACGCTGAGATCATGACCTGAGCCGAAAGCAGAGGCTTTAACCCACTGAGCCACCCAGGCGCCCCATGCATATAAATTTTAAAAACAGGACAAATTGATCTAGGGTCAGCCAGGACGGTAGGTAGTGACTAGAAGGTGCATGAGGGAGTTGTGGGGGGATCCTGTAGCATGTGATCTGTGTGGTGGTCACACAGATGTAAAATTATCTTTGTGAGAATTCAATGAGCTGTATGTATACTTACATTACATATGCTTTTCCATATGTGCCTTCTAAACCAATAAAACACAAAAAGAATGAGAGTTTTGTATGTGCTAATTAGGGATAATATCCAAATATATATGTCCTAAAATAATTTAAAAACTAAGAAGACAATTAGATATTATTATGTGTAGAATGTAACTTCGATGATTGAATTTTAAGAAAACTAAATAAATAAGGAAATGCTGTCCAAATTCCACAAATAAGTAAATGCAGGCAAGATCTGGCCTTCTGTTCCCCCTCCTGCATGGATATAGGTTAATCCAATGTGATTCCAACTAGCTCACCAACTTTTTCTCACAACCCAGCAGATGCCTGAGCCAGACACCATCATTCTCAATCCCTACCCTTCCCTGCTCTACACTCACACTCATCATACAACCAAAACATGTGGGGTTTACCATTTATACCTATCTCAAGTCTACCTAGAGCTTTCTGCCTCTACCCCAGCCAAGGCCATCATTATTCTGAAGTAATGATAGATGGCCCCACTTCCTATCTCCAATTGTCCCTCATCTTTCTCTCCAATTGCAGCCCCAAATATTGGTCAAAAAGGCAAATGTGACTGTGTCTCTCCCCAGCTTAAAAAACACTGCAGTGGTTTCCTCCTACCCTTGGGACAAAGCCCAAACTTTTTGGCACTGACTACAAGGCTGTGCTTGGTTGGAGTGTCCTCCCCTCTTCCCTTCACCTGGGAGAGAGCATTCTTCTGCTCCTAATCTGTCCTTCAGACACACAGACCCTTCTCAGTTCCTCAGAGGAGCCTCACTTAGTCTCCTGCTAAGACCTCACCCACCATCTCCTCTTTCCATCTCACCAGATCCCGCATATCCTTCTAGCACACCTTCTAGAAGGGCTTTTCGGAGGCTTACACTGAATTAGGTTCTCTGGCTCTGTCCCCTGAACTCCCATACATCCCCTCTCAGAAGAGTCACTCACCACACTTTATTGCAATTTATTTAATATCTGTTTTCCAGATAAACCATAAGGATTGTGGGTGCAAGGGTGATGTCTGCCCTTGAACCACTGTTTCCAACATGCAGACCTGGCACGTAGTAGGAGCACAATGACTATGTTACATAAATGAAATGGGTGGCAGAATGAACAAACGCTTTTTAAATTATCCATAATAAAACCAAAGTTACTTCTTCATCATAAACGGGTGCTTAAGTGGGCAGTGCTCATGGCAAAGTCCTTAGGGGAAATCCTTGATGGGCGCCTGGGTGGCTCAGTGGGTTAAAGCCTCTGCTTTCGGCTCAGGTCATGATCTCAGGGTCCTGGGATCGAGGCCCGCATCGGGCTCC
>LNAC01000360.1:792333-802845 GCA_002007465.1 Ailurus styani
ATATATATATATATATATATATATATATATATATATATATATATAAAATTTTGTAAACTTTTTCATTTAATATATCTTGGTTATTTTCATATCATTATTTTCCATAACATCATTTTAATGGTTATATAATATAAAACTACATAATTTACCTATTGTTGGACACTTTGGCTGTTACTAATTTTTAAACATTGTATACTGATATTAATTTATTATTTATGTACATAATTACACATATGTGTAATATACTATCCTCTCTCTTTGCCTACCTTTAATATGTTTCGATAGAAGTGAAATAAAGCCAATTTATTGTCTTAGGAAATTATGTCACGTCTATATTCCTATCTGTAGAGTATGACAGGGCTCCTTTCCCCCTTCTTCATGAATGTTATGTGTTAGCATGTTGTATACATTTAACAACCATGCCAACTACTAAATAAGAAATCGAACCTCTTGCAATGTTTTAACTACCTCTGATCCTAAACATTTCTTCATGTTTATTGGTCATTTGTATTTCTGTGTGTACAAATTATCTTTCCATACTCTGTGTTCATATTTCTGCTGGGATATTCAGTTTTCTGTAGTAAGTTATCAGACATCTTCATATATGAAAATATTCATCACTGTTCCACATTTTGTACAATTTCCTGAAGTTCAAAGGTGATAGAGGTGAAGGATCTGGGCTCTAAAGGAATAGAGGAAAGGTACAGCTCAGGAAAAGTCCACAGAGGTGGATCCTGGGTGGCACAGGGAATTAAAACCTGGTAATAAGAAGGGAGAGAGAATGTGGAAAAGGAAGATGGAACAAAGACCCAAAGGAAGATGGATAAAGGCAATGCAAAGAGACCATATAGAGAGAAAGAGGGTGTCTGAATGGATACGCCTGTCTAAAATAACTTGGTGAGTTCCTTTGGATACATCTAAATGGTAATCAAACTTTTTTTTTTAAGATTTTATTATTTTATTATTTATTTATTTATTTAAGAGAGAGAGGGAGAGAGAGAGAGAGAGAGAGAGAAAGCAGGAGCAGGGGAAGGGGCAGAGGGAGAGGGGAAGCAGACTCCCTACTGAGCAGGGAGCCTGAAGTGGGGCTGGATTCCAGGACCCTGAGATCATGACCTGAGCCAAAGGCAGACACTTAACCTCTTAACCGACTAAGCCACCCAGAAGCCCCTCAACTTTTTAATTTACTCTTTACTACATGGAGGGGAGCCAAGACTACCCAAAGATGATTTTTTAAAAGTGAGGGACGGGATATCCCTAAAAATCTAGATAAAGTAGCAAAGGTTTAAGTTCCTCTTCCAAACAAACATGTTTCCCTTTCCTACATTCCTCTCTCACTGTCAGAGGCCACCTCCTTTATTCAGACCCCCTTAATGCTCTACCTAACTCAGGAATGTCCCACCTGGAAAACCTCCACCTGCCTACAAAATGACCTTGCCCACTGCACACTTCTGTAAACACTTGGGGCCTATTTAAAAACAAAACAAACCACCCACAAAGCCCTGCTAAGTTTCAATCATCTTCAAATAATCCTGCCTGCGGAATCCTGTTCTGGGCCCTCCACGATCCTACAGAAGCCCTCCTGAACATATTTGAATCCAAGCTTCCCAGACTCAGTGATGCAGTGCCTGGCAGGAAAGTGACCCTTCCCAAAGAGGACCTTACAAGCCTCCTCGTGCTCCACCCAGAGACTTGAGCTCAGAAGACTGCCTTGGTTGTTGCTTGCTCCTTTTTTGCTCTATATCTCAGCTTTCGTTTTTTTTAAGTAGTCTCCACACCCAGCGTGGACCCCAATGTGGTGCTTGAACTCAAGACCATGATATCAAGACCTGCACCGAGATCAAGAGTCAGATGCTTAACTGACTGAGCCACTCAGAGGCCCCTCTATCCAGCCTTTTTGATTTTTGCTCTGAGACCCACTGAACTCAGACCTAGATAACATAACTCTTTCTGGGCAAGCAGATACATTGAGCTTTCTCTTCAGTTGGCATCTAGAGATCTTTATTGCTTCCCTTTTGACATTCCATAGCTTAGTTCCGTGTAAGTAATTACCTGGGTAAAGTAATTAATACCAAGATATGAATGACTGATAGTCTCCCATTTTCTCAAGATATTGGCATGTCAAAGCTTTTAACAAAGCATATTAGTCTATAATATATCATTGGTAGATCTGTTTTGGGGGTGGGGCAAGCAGGAAGGAAAACTGTATCTGTGAAATGGGCAGAAAGGAATAGAGTCATCTCCACCCGACCCCTTCCCCTTCCCCGTGAAATAAAGATGCACTCCCTGCCTAACCGCGGTCCTGTTGTCTCTATCCCCTCCTCATTACAGTAGTCATTATACACACACACAGTGGAGGACTCTTTATAAATATTAGTTAAATGAATAAACAAACACACATTTGTTAGAACATGCGTATGCTATATTCCTTCACTCACTAAAATGGATGAATAATACCTTTACAAATGAAAGCTAGTTTGGTGTGTAGGTATGATTTCCCTCCTTCCCCCAACGGTGAAGGTCAGGTATATGTTTCCCGCCTCCCCCCCACCCCCACCAGGAAACTATAGAATTTTCTCTTGAGAAATTAATATGCTCTGGAGAAAAGTTATCAGGAAACTGACATTTGGGAGTGCCTCCCCAAAAAACCTGTTTGCCACCCAGTCACCCTCTGCTGCCGAGCCTGGCCAATTCACCCACAGCTGCCTCACTCTTAAATATGAACACACAGCAAACTTCTGCAAGAGCCTCCAACATGAGAAACAACACAAGTAACATAAAGTAAAAGCAACAACAAATTGAAGGAAAACACCCTGTACTTCCTACCTTCAAAGAGTTAAAGAGAATAATGAGAAAGCATTCTTAGAAGTTGAAGACAACACAGAAACAAAACAAAACACCAGGAGTTGAAGATAAAATCGGGAGAGTGAGGGTGGGGCACGCAAACAGAAATGAGGAATGGCAAATGCTATGGGACAGAAGTTTCAGGAAGAAACTGTAGATAAGATGGGAAAGAACTACTTCTTGCAGCAATGGGACAAAAAATTTCATACAACTGAGAAACACAATAATTCTGATTGAAACTGCACCAGTGAATTTAGAAAGGTCCATGACAGAGTTATAATCATGAAATTTCAGGAGTCTGGGTATAAAAAGAGAATCCCAAAGCTTTCAGGGTAGAGGGAGAAAAACAGGTCATATAGAAAGGAACAAAGTATTAGGGGAGAATCTAAGGTAGTTTAACAGAGAGAGAGAAAAAATGGAGTGGCATCCTCAGAGTAGAAATGAATCGCTAACTCACATCATTGCTCAGAGGGAGAGTCAAGCTCAGGAATCCCCAACCTCTGGCTTCCAATTCCGAGTTCAAGTTCAAATTTGTTTACCTCCCTCCATCATGTCTACACCCCACCTTCCTCCATCATGTCTACACCCTACCATGGGGAAAGTGGGTTGATTCTTCCTAGGTTACAACTAGAAATGTAAAACAGTTTCAGCTCACACTCTACTGGCCAGAACCTGGTCCCCTGTCGAGGAAGCCCTACAAGGAAGTCTAAGAAGTGTAACCACCAGGCTGAAAGTTAGACACGATTTCACAAAAGGAAAAAGGGAGAATGGGTACTGGAGAACTAACAGAAGCCTCTTCACCAAGTAGATTAAGAACTGAATCATATTTCTTTACATCACTGGATACTAATAACCGATAGAGTAATGTTTCCATAATTTGGAGGGGAAATGATCTTTACTCAGAATGTCACACTAGCGGCAGCTGGCTGGCTCAGTCAGTGGAATGTGTTACTCTTGATCTCAGGGTTGTGAGTTTGAGCCCCATGCTGGGTGTAGAGATTACTTAAAAAATTTTTTAAAAACTAAAAAAAAAAAGTCACACTAGTTCAATATCAAAGGTGAGGTTAGAACAAAGGTATTAAAGAGAGAAAAACAGAATTTTCTGGGAGTTACTGAATGATGTGCTCTACTTAAATAAGAAGTAATCCAAGAGAAAGGAGGACATGGGATCCAAGAACAAACAGGATGGTGTGAAAGACACATGGCTTTGGGAAAGGAATTGCCAGGGAAAAAAATGGAATCAATAAATGATCTATTATGTTTGATACTTGGGAAACACTAACAATAGGAACGTACTTGATCCAATGAAGCAAATGAGAAAATCTTCAAGAATTAGCAGGGGGAAAAAATATGTGAGTTAAAAAACAACAATAAAGCAATTATTAAGTCCAGGGTAGCGGGGGTAGGGGTGGGGGTGAGGAGAGTACATGAGAGGAAATCTGATAATAAGCTCCTTGAAGCAATAGCTAGTTATGTTTACATGTCATAATAAGGCAAACTGATTACCAAATGGACCCCAAACCATGATGTAACTATAGAACAGAGAGAAGGTTGGGGAGGAACCCCTGCATGTTTGCGGGGTGTGAGGATAGTATTAATGAATTAAATCCTCATTTATTATTATAAGATATCTGAATTATAAAAATCAAGAAGTAGTAGAAAACCTCATTCATATATAAAAATAAGATGACAATATTTTCACCTATCAGACTGGTGAAATCCCCACAGTGTGGTAATACACACCCTTCGCAAGGCTGTGGGGAGGTAGGCACTGGCATACGTTTCTGGAAAGACTACATTGGCTAGACCTCTGTGGAGGACAATTTGGCCATGCCTACCAAAATGACAAAGGTGTGTACTCTTTAAGATTTTATTTATTTATTTGAGACAGAGAGAGAGAGAGAGAGAGAGAGAGAATGAGCACAAAGTGGGGATGGGAGAGGGAGAGAGAGAATCTGGAGCAGACTCGTTGCTGAGTGAGAGCCCAAAGCAGGGCTCAACATGGGGCTTGATCCCACGACCCTGAGATCATGACCTGAGCTGAAATCAAGAGTCAGACACTTAACCCACTGAGCCACCAGACACCCCCAAAGGTGTACACTCTTTGAACCAGCAATGCCACTTACGGGAATTTATCCTAGAGATACATTTACCTGTGTGCAAAGTAACATCTGAATATTCACTGTAGCATTTTTTGGTAAAGGAAATATTGGAAATAAGGCAAATGTCCATCTGCTTAAGGAAAAAAAATAAAGATGCTCTGTTTACTCAAGTGGCATGATTCATAAAATATTTCTTAGCTGAGAAAAGCAATATGCAGAATGGTACATATAGGAGGAAATCATCAGGGCTGTTCACCAGTGTGTCTGGCCCTCTGACTCCTGGGTGGTGGTAAGTGCGCACTTCCCTACCCCCTTTAAACTGCCAGTCCACCTGACATACTTTGGTCGATGAATGGGAGCAGAAATGATATGTGTCACCTCTGGGAGGAAGGCTTTAGGGGCCAGCGAGCAATTTGTCATCTTTCCTGCCCCTGACATTGCAAGCATGATGCTCCAGATGGCAGAGGCTCTGTTGGTTTGCAGCTCCGGGTGAGGACAAGGTAAAAAAAACCTACGATGGCCATGGAACGTGAACAAGAAAGAAGCCGCGTGGACGTCTGAATTATTTATTACTGCAACATGTCCTACTTTATCATGATTGATACAGGATACTGTACCACTTTTTTTTATAAAGATTTTATTTATTTATTTGACACAGAGAGAGAGAGATCACAAGCAGGTAGACAGGCAGGCAGAGAGAGAGGGGGAAGCAGGCTCCCCGCTGAGCAGAGAGCCCAATATGGGCCTCGATCCCAGGACCCTGAGATCATGACCTGAGCCGAAGGCAGAGGCTTTAACCCACTGAGCCACCCAGGCGCCCTACTGTACCACTTTTTGTATGAAAAAATAAAAAGGCAGAGAAAGTAAATATACCTTGAAGTACATCTTATTCTGTTCTTATATATTGATATGCACAGAAAACTAATGACAGTGGTCACCTGAGGAGAAGTGGAGTTAGTAGAAACTAGAAGGATGGGAGAAAGTGGTAGGAGAGGGGCTCTTTACTGTATATCTTTTGGTGTTTTATTCTCAAACCATATGAATGCACTACTTATGCAAACACTTTATTTTTTTAATGATTTTATTTATTTATTTGAGATAGAGAGTATAATAGAGAGAGAGAGCAGGAGCAGGGGGGCAGAGGGAGAGGGAGAAGCAAGCTCCCCACTGAGCAGGGAGCCTGATGCAGGGCTCGATCCCAGGACCCTGAGATCATGCCCTGAGCCAAAGGCAGATGCTTAACTGATGGAGCCACCCGGCGCCCCTTACTCAAACTTTAATTAAACAAGAAGTAGTAGCATAAGTACATTATTTAGAAATGTGGAAGAAAACAGATGAAATAGCAAAAGAGTGGAAAGTGGTTATCTCTAGGGAGTGGAATCTGGGGAGGAAGATGATCGCATCCCACTTAGCATCATTTAGTACCATACCATTTTAAAACTACGACTATGTATTACTTTGATTTTTTAAAAACAAGAGGAAAAACCATGGAGAGTGCCACATTAAGCATCTTATAAAGCAATATTATGAGGGCTAATCTTTCTCCACCTTGGTCTTGCATTGGGAAGTGATATTTGAGTGGAAATTTAAAAATTGTTCCAAAGTGCCAATCTTTACAAATTGAACCACTTCTTTTATACTTGCAGGTCACTTATGGAAAACTCTGACCAATCTTGAATACAATTTGGCATAAAATGTAACACAAAGATTGGTATCTGATTTCATAGTCTAGGAAAGAGGAAATCTAGAAAACCCAGAGGTATTTTTGCTTTTGCCAAGAAAGGCAACTTCTGCCTCCGAACACTTCCCATCTACCACCACCGCCTACCCAGTGGTCCAAGTCAGAAATCTGGAAATCTTAACTCTTCCCTCTCCCTGTCCCTGCACTTCTTCAAATGCCGTCTGTAGGTTCTACCTTTACCTGGGCCACTTTTCTCCACCTCTGCTGCCTGCATCTAACAGATTGGGAGCTCACTGTTCTTGTTTCCAGCTTTGCCCCTTCAAGGACATTCTCTTTGCTTCAATCAGAGTGATATTTCATGTTATTTTGAAGATTTATTTGTTTATTTTAGAGAGAGAGTGGGGCTGTGGGGTGGGGACAGAGGGAGAGAAATAATCTCAAGCAGGCTCCCCGCTGAGCACAGAGCTGGACATGGGTGTTGACCTCATGGCCCTAAGATCATGACCTGAGCCAAAATCAAGAACTGGATGCTTAACAGACTGAGCCACCCAGAAGCCCCCAGAGTAATCTTTAAAAAGACAAATACGACCACATCACTTGGCCTAACACTTCAATATTCTCCCATTGCCTCCAAAATAAAATCCAAACCCCTATAACAGAACCCTCCATTACCTGGCCCCCTCCACCTGTTGGCCTCATCTGTCTTTACCTGTCGATCTGTCCTGTGTTTACTGAATTTCCAGACACTCAGAGGAAACAGTGGTTATTTTCCTTTTGCCTTCACGCCTTCATGTATGTACTTTTCTCTGCCTTAAACACTCCCCTATTTAATTTGTACTCAATCTTCCTTCTTCCAGAAAGTCTTTTTTTTTTTTTTATTTCACAGAGGGAGAGAGATCACAAGGAGGCAGAGAGGCAGGCAGAGAGAGGGCGAGGGGAAGCAGGCTCCCCGCTGAGCAGGGAGCCCGATGCAGGCCTCGATCCCAGGACCCTGACATCATGACCTGAGCCGAAAGCAGAGGCTTTAACCCACTGAGCCACCCAGGCGCCCCCTTCTTCCAGAAAGTCTTACCTGGCACCCTGGGCTCAGGTTGGCATGTCTCCCATGTGTTCCCAGAGTCCCCTGTCTCTTATCAGACCAATGGGCTTGATTCCATAGCAGATACTTGTTTCTTTATCTGATCTCCCTTCTGGACTGTATACTTTGTTTCCTTTACTTGATATTGTATCCTCAGCTCTGGCACATGGGAGGAGTTCAGGAGATACCTGTAGAATAAGCAAGGGAACAAGACTCAAATCCAGAAACAAGTGCATATTGATATTTGATTTTCAACCAAGTAGAAATGGAATAAATATCTCTGCCCTTCTCTGGAAAGGTATAATGCTAAGTCTTAGTAATTTCATCTTTAAAATTCCCAAATTCTCCCAAGTGATCCAAGTTAGCTGGTACCCCAGATATTATCAATAATAATATTCGTGCTTGGTGAAGAACCGGCACCTAAACTAATGGTAGGTTAGAGCAGTGTGATTTTTTTTTTAAAGATTTTATTTATTTATTTGACACAGAGAGAGAGAGATTACAAGTAGGCAGAGAGGCAGGCAGAGAGACAGGGAGAGGAGGAAGCAGGCTCCCCGCGGAGCAGAGAGCCCAATGCGGGCCTCGATCCCAGGATGCTGAGATCATGACCTGAGCCGAAAGCAGAGGCTTTAACCCACTGAGCCACCCAGGCGCCCAGAGCAGTGTGATTTTTAAAAGAAGCAACAGATCCTTACACTTTCCCAATCTAAGGGACTCATGAAAAGATGCAGTTGGTAGAAAAAACCTGGTGCCCAGATCCCTTGGAAATTAAATAAACCTTGATATGAACAGATTACAATTGACACCTGCTACTGTTCAATGTCTGGGGCTCTATCTGGTCCTTGCAAGCAGCCAAATCTGCCTTTCATCCATTACTTCTCTATTCCCCAGGTAAGTGAGATAAAAGCCCATTTAAGTTTCCAGAATGAGGCATTGTTTCTTTCAGCCAAAAATCTGTAATTTTTCATTAGACTTTCAATAGCAATATTGAAGATGGGCAATTTCACTTGAAGCCAGTTGTACCAAGAACAAATGTCACCACTGGGGATTGTACATCGTGTAATTAGGAAGCAAAATGGTGACATACACACTGGAAGGTAAGAGCAGATAAAATAATGCTCCAGGGCAGCCCAAGCAGAAGTCTTCCCTGGAATTAGAGGAATGAATTTAACCAATACTTGTGAAAAAGTTTTCATTGCCACAAAGTAATGAGAAAAATAGAGACTTTCAAGAGTTTTCTAAAGAGATATATTCTTTCCACTTTTCATTTTAAGTTTTCATTATGTACATCCAATTGTTTGAATTTGACCGATGTTTTTAATATGAGTTAATGTTAAGTAGAAAAGCAAGTAACAGGACAATGTATAAGATATTAAAAGGTGAGAAAGAAAAATACATTTGTCTATTTGCGGAAGATTCTTGGAAGGATACCCAAGTCACTGGTTACAAGGGCTTTCTCAAGGGAGGGAGCTGGGGCACTACTGGAAAAGGCAGGGAGACAATTTCACTGCGTACTCTTCCAATCCTTCTGGATTTTGAACCATGTGAATTCATTGATTTCTCAAAAAATATATCAATTAAATTAAAATAATAGGAATAAAGGAATTAATAAATAAGATGACATGAAGCAGGAATAGTACATGACAATAGTTTATATGCTTATTTGGAAAAATTTAAAAATTGGCAATTCTCTGTCTGACTTCAAAACAAGTAAAAATTATTTAATCCATGAAATCTCAAAGTCTGGGAACTATTTCTAAATATTGTTTTCAACAAGCCAATCTTAAATGAATGCTTTCTCATTCTAGCTAAGGAATACACATGTGTTAGTTTGACCCATCACTGGTGATGTTGACTCTGGTCACTGTGTTAAGGTATTATCAGCTAGTTTCCTTTGCCATAAAGTTACTTTTTTTTTTTTTAAAGATTTTATTTATTTGTCAGAGAGAAAATGTGAGAGAGAATGCATAAGCAAGGGGAACAGCAGGCAGAGGGAGAAGCAGGCTCCCCAGTGAGCAAGGAGCCCGACGTGGGGCTCAATCCTGGGACCCTGGGATCATGACCTGAGCCAAAGGCAGATGCTTAACCCACTGAGCCACCCAGGCATCCCTACCATAAGGTTATTCTTTTATCCTTTCTACATAACTTTTGTGGAGATTTTGAGGCTAATATCCTGTCCCTCATCAAAACTTTAGCCCTATTTTTAGCATTTACTGATGATTGTGTAGGACTGTCATTTCTTCTCTCTATATACTAGTTGGCATTCTACTGTAAGCAAGAGCTTTTTTTTCTGTCTTATTTGTTTGCTCATTTCTTTAAATTATCCTAGACTCATGAATTGTTATTTTATTCAAAGTTTTTAAGTCTATTATTTATTTATTTCATTTATTTTTTAAACTAACATAAAATGTATTATTTGTTTCAGGGGTACAGGTCTGTGAATCACCAGTCTTACACAATTCACAGCTCTCATCATAGCACAAACGCTCCCCAATGCCCATCACCCAGCCACCTTAACCCTCCTACTCCCTCCCCTCCAGGAACCCTCAGTTTGTTTCCTGAGATTAAGAGTCTCTTATGGTTTGTCTCCCTCTTTGATTTCATCTTGTTTCATTTTTTCCCTCTCTTTCCTTATGATCCTCTACCTTGTTTCTCAAATTCCACATACCAGTGAGATCATATGATAATTATCTTTCTCTGATTGACTTATCTCGCTTAGCATAAGACACTCTAGTTCCATCCATGTTGTTGCAAGCGGCAAGATTTCATTTTTGATGGCTGCATAGTATTCCATTGTATGTATGTAT
>LNAC01000360.1:810926-872782 GCA_002007465.1 Ailurus styani
AAAAAAAAAAAAAAAGAAAGAAAATCCCAGTTCCAACAGGCGGGGCTCCCGGTGTAGTCCAGGGGCGTTGGGAATTCTCTGGAGGGCTATTGGCGAAGCTTCGCATCTCCGCTGGGCTTTGACTTCTGACATTTATACAAGCACTTTGTGACAGGCGCTCTTCTAAGCACTTTGTAAATGTCAGCTCTTTTAGTTCCCTTTATCAAACTTTGCTACTCTGGTGTGTCGGGTGAGTGTAGAGGAAAGTGGGGCCAGGTGGGTGGGAGGAAGCAGAATATAATAATAGCCTCTAATGTTTTCAGTCATTTTTCCATCGTTGTGCACTTTTTTTTGCACATCAGAGGGACTGGTATAGAATAGTTCAGAGCTGTGTTCTTCCAGTGCTTGTGTTTTTCTGTGGCTGGACACTCATCACAGTTCAGGCTTCTAGCAGAGCTGCAGCGCTAGGAGTGGGCCTACTTACTTGTCTTACTCTTTTGCCTTGGCCCCGAAAGTTCTTGGACAAAATCTTATCTGGTTCTCCATTTCTCCATCCCAGCAGGGCCACTGGCCTCTTCCTGTGCCACACCCCCATTCCCATCAGGCAAGGTAATGGTTTACTTCATTATCTGTTTCCACTCCTCTCTAGTTCTTGAGAACAACCGTCTACCCTAGTGCCTGGCATATGCTAAACAAAAATTAAATGAATGTTTGAAAACTGATTTTTTTATAATGTAATTATATTTGATTAGGTAATCAGATTCAAAAACCAGAAGGTGACAAAAACCAAACAAACAAAACTGAAATATCTGATACTCAAACTTGTCCCCCAGGATATCTCCTGGAGGAAAACCAGTAATCAGTTTTTTCTGGCCTTTCTGAAGGAATTCCATCAGATGCCAGCAAATGCTTGGGTATATTCCTTTCCCTCTCTGCCCTGCAAATCCTAGGATATTATGCACTTTTCTGTAAACTTCTTTTTCTGGCCAGCCTTAGAACATTCTACACATCTATGGGAGTTGGTCCCTATCTGGTGCAAAGCCTTCATTTGGACTTCCAAACCTATTTGGACTTGCTTGCCAATGGACTTACATTTGGCCAGTTTTGATCCCAAGGTCACCTGAATGAGATTATGGCAGCCCTGTTGGCCATGGGACTGGAAAAGTACTCCTTTAGCACTGTTCTTTTAACATTAGTTTCCTCTTCTGTAAGAGGACACAAGACCCACAGATGACAGAGCCTTTTCCTAATTTGCAAGGTGCAGAAGGAGCCTGGCGTTGCCATGCTGGATTTGGGCCTGGAGTAGGAGTAGTGAAGTAAACTCCTGCCCTCCTCCAGTGGGATTTGGCTGCCTTCCCACGGCTTCACTCTGATGTACTTGACTGTTTTCTTGGTCCACTCCAGCCCAAGGAAATGGAGTAGAACTTGGCTGGTGACCTTAGAGCACAGCAATTGAGAAATGTGCCATCCTGATGGTTTGGGCTGCCTGCCCAGCTCCATTAATTATGGGAGCAGACAGGAGCATTGTTGCTTGCACTTGAGTCCTAGAGAGAGGATCACAACCTCCCCAGAGAGATTTCAGAAATTTGGGAACTGAAAACAGCATGGAGAGGCTTCCTAGGGCTTGGGGGGTGTTCAGCTCTGGTCGACAGGCATTTCCAGTGATCCAGGCACAATGGTACAGAATCCCTGATATAAGGAACTTACCTTCAGGGTTGAGATAAATTGGAAGATAAATTCAGAAGAAATGGAAAGTGGAATGAAATATCCCATCACAAGATTCGTTAGATGTTACCTTTTAAATAGTGTTGCTTACAATGTGGTCCAGAGACCACCTGCATCAGAATGACTGCTAAGGCTACACTTGCTGACTCATACTCCCTAAAGATGGGACAGATTTTTCCTTACAGGACTTTGGCCTTCTGCTAATTTTGAAATATTATCTAGAGATGGACCTGCCCTTCCAGATCTGGGTCCTTAATTCAAGAACGTGAAGTTGCTTAAGCAAGGTTTAAACTTGGGACTTTGAAGTTAGCTGAGCGTGGCTGTGTAAATAAAGGTGTTGTCACGTCTAAACCCGTAGCTAAAAGGTGGCTATGTGCTCACATTTGAGAGCCTTCCCCCATGGAAATGATTATTACTTGAAGTATAGACAGTGATTCTAGCTGGCCAGGAGCTTCAGCCCAGAATGACATGAAGGTAAAGTCAAGGGGTTGTGTAACACACCCTTGTCATGTCCTTTGGCACTTCCTTTCCTATAGACAGGTTGGAGAGGAGGCCAGAGGGGGCCCTCATGCATCCAGCTGAGTCCTATGATGCTGTCCACTCCTGGGGTGCAGGGAGGTGCTTCCTGTCCTGCCTGGCTTTTCATGGTCCTGGGAACTTAGAAAAATAAGAAAAAACAAACAAACAACAACCGAAAAACCCAAACGTAATTCTTCCTAAGTTCCTCCAAAGATGAAACAAAGTTTCTTTACCCTGAACTTTGGGAAAAGAACCCAGACACAGGGCAAGATCCAGTTCTAGCCCTGAAGCCTTGGGGCTGTATTTACAGCCAAACCTCTGTGCTAGGGAGCATATGTCCAAGCCCCCAAACCCGTCTGGAGGCGGCATAATGGAGGAGGGGCTGGGGAGTCCCACTCCTTGGATTTCTGTCTTGGTCCCCTATTTCGTAAGGCCTTGAGCAAACTGCTTCTTAAAGAATCATTGGTTATGATATTGGTACCTGCTGTCCAGGATTTTGGTTAGGATGAAATGACATGTGCCAGGGAGAGCACAGAGTGACTGGCACTCGGTAGACATCAGCTACTGCTATTTTGTTTATTTGATCAACCCTGACCAGCCCCATCATTAAGTCACCAAACGGATCCAGCTGGAGCCTGACCAAGAAGCAGAGGCAGAGGAGGGAGAGAAGGTGAAAGACCAAGAGTGTAACTGATAGGCAGCTGGAGGAGTTGGAGGAATTGTTTTTCTTTGGTGCTTGTTTTCCCCATCACCCCACAGCTGGACTGAAGGGGCAGGGAGAGCTGTGACCTGCTTTGCACTGATGACCAGAGCTGGATGTGGGTGACTGTCTTTTTTTGCTCTGAATGCAGGGTTGTGGCCCTTAGACCAGCTCTGTCACCCTTTTGTGCTACTCCATTTCTGTGGTGATTCTTACTACTTGCCCACATGCCTAGCTCAGAAGCATTCTGAGCCCCTGCAAATGAGCTCTTCTGAGGTCAGAAATAATCCCTTCCCTGGCCGTAGGTGCCACCGACCTACCTCTGCTTTGGGAGCCGGAGGGAGAGTTGAATGATAGGATGGGTGGAAGCTGAACTGGGAAAAGATTCAGAGTTCCCATGTGAACCAGAGTGAGAGTTTGTACAACTAAAACCCAGAAGAAGCCCTGATACTCTCCCTGCCTCTTTCCATCACCTCTGCCCCTGCCCCCCGTTCAGTACGGAAGGTCCCCAACTTTACGATGGTTTGGCGGACGCCTTTTCGACTTTATGATGCGAAAGTGACAGTTCGAGAGTGAACCATACTCTGAATTGTGAATCAGGCT
Organism: Ailurus styani; assembly: GCA_002007465.1. Lineage (NCBI taxonomy): Eukaryota > Metazoa > Chordata > Mammalia > Carnivora > Ailuridae > Ailurus > Ailurus styani. The sequence continues at coordinate 814,453 of LNAC01000360.1, forward strand.
CTTCTCCTGGGCTGGGGCTACGCAGTAGATCCTCCGTCGTCACGCCAGGCTGTAGCTGCAGCACCTGGTCAGCCACCGATCACGGGGGCAAACAGGTGGTACAGGGACAGGCATTGTACCCATCACTTTCAGTGCAGTGTTCAATCAATTACCCGAGCTCATCAACACTTCGTTGTGAAATAGGATTTGTGTCCCATGATTTTGCCCAGCTGTACGCTTATGTAAGTGTTCTGGGCAAGTAGTAATTCAGCTAAGCTAAGCTATGGTGTTCAGGAGGGGAGGGGAACTAAATGCATTTTAGGATATTTGAAACTTAACAATGGGTCTAAAGGGACAGAACCCCATCAGTAAGCTGAGGAAGCTCTGTATACAAACCAGGGCTGCTTTTGTAGGGGTGAGTCAGCAGCCCCCAATTCTTGAGCCTTTCATCACTGTCATTATCATTCTCTTCCCCCACCCCATAGTTTTTTGTGTCAGGTATGAGCATTACTTCATTTAAACCTCACAGCAAGCCTGTGGCAATACTGTTGTTCTCGATTTTACATGACAGAATGGAGATGGAGAGAAAACATTTTCGAGGTCAGTGGTTAATAGGGTGGAGTTGAAGCCCAGGTCCTTCTACATCTAAGGGCCTCTTTTCTATAAATTCTTGTCCTTTTCCTTGAGAAGCATACTTATTCCTGAGGACAAATCTTATCATCACAGAAATATTGAATATCTTATATCTTACCCTCCCAACAAAAGTCCGTTATAACAGTATTACACTTAAGAAAATCAAATTGAGGGGCGCCTGGCTGGCTCAGTCCATAGAGCATGTGACTCTCAATCTTGGGGTTATGAGTTCAAGCCTTATGTCGGGTGAAGAGATTACTTAAAAATCTTAAAAAGAAAAAAAGAGAAAGAAGAAAGGAAAGAAAGAGAAAAGGAAAGAAAAAGAAAAGAAAAGGAAAAGATCAAATTGAAATGTAGTCTTGAAAATTCTCGTTTCCCTCTGGAGCAGGCGCTTCTCCTGTATACAAGGCAGGTGATCATAGTTTACTATTTTGAAGGCAACTGATCTAGCAGATGAATTGTTAGAAAACGTTATATCTGAGTGACAAATCTGTCAGTCCAACCCCTTAATCTCTAAGGGCTGCCTGGGTGAGCCCACTCTCTTCCAAGACATCCCATTGGCTAGAGGAGTCTCATGTCTGCTCCGTCTTCTCTGTGGCAAGCCAGGTAATGTTTCCAGGTCTCTCCATGGTTGCTAGTGGGAAGTTGTTTCAGGGGTCCATGCCAGCCAGGTCTCCTTTCTCTCCCCTTCATCCCTCACCTCCGTACTTGGTGATGTCCCAAACTAAGCTCAGTCTTCTGGGTTCTCTTAAGGTTATACAGTGGCCTTTTGCCATCATTCTCCTCTGGAGCTCAGTTCCTTCCACATTTGGGAGGTGGGCACTGAATCAGTTTTCTGTTGCCCCCTAACCATGTCCCCCAAAATTTAATGGCCTCAAACAGTAGTCATTTATTAGTTCATGATTCTGGGGATCAATCTGAACTAAGCTGGGAGGGTCTTCTGCTGATCTAGGCTGGGCTCACTCATAAGGCTGCGGTCCAATGGTGGGTTGCCTGGGACTCTCGGTCCTAAACAACATCCTTTGTGTGTCAGGCAGTGGGCAGGCTTCTGCCAGGCCGAGAGGAGTGACCTGAGAGGGTTGTGTGTCTCTCATTCATTCATCTGCTGACTAGTTTGGACTTCTCCATTTGGTGGCTGGATTCTAACAACAGCAAGAGAGAGCACATATAAGTATCTCCTATGAGTGGAGTCACAGTGTTTGTCTTTCTTGTAGCTGGCTCACTTGGCTTAGCATAATGTCCTCCAGGTTCATCTGTGGTGTAGCAAGTGTCAGAAAGTCCTTCCCTTTTAAGGCTGAATAATATTTCATTGTGTTTTTATAGTACATTTTGTTTATTCATTCATCCTTCAGTGACACTTGGGTTTCTTCCACCTTTTGCCTGTTGTGAATACAGCATGCCTGTTGTGAATACATCCTCCATGCCCGCAAGGGATACCTTCCAGAACCCCCAGTGGTTGCCTGGAATTGTGGATAGTACAGGAAACCTTATAAAGACTGTGTTTTTTCCTATACATATGTACCTACGATCAAGTTTGATCTGCAAATTAAGCATAGTAAGAGATTAACAATAATAACTAAGAACAGTTTAACAATATGCTATATTATAAGTTATGGGAATGTGGTTCATCACTCTCAAAATACCTAATTGTACTGTACTCCCCTTTCTTGTGATGATGTGAGATGATCAGCTGCCAACGTCCATGAAGTGAAGGGAGGCCACTGGCACAGGGGTTGGGACCGGGCATTGGGGCAGGGGTGGTAAATGAAAACACTGAGACCAGAAAGGGCAGATGAGGGGGACTTCTGTAGTGCTGCTCTGACTCTGGGTGTACAAACATCTGAGTGCCTGCTTTCCCCTCTATGGGGTCCATACCCTCAAGTGGAATCATCAGATCCTATGGTAATTCTATTTTTAGGTTTTTTGGCCAGCCACTGTATTGCTTTCCGTGACAGCTGCACCACATTCCGTGCCCTCCAGCAGCGCCCAAGGGGTCTGATTTCTGTACAGTCTCACTGACACTCATTATTTTCAGGTTTTGTTTATTTGGGGGTTTTGTTTTGGTTTTGTTTTTCCTTGGAGTTAGCATCCTAATGGCCGTGAGGTGGTGTGTCTTTTGCTAATCACACGTCATTTAGCATGTACACTTTTGCATCCTGTTTTTTGGTAAATGTAACATTCTGTCGTCAGCGTTGTCTTCTGCCCTTTGAATTCTGATAGATGGAAAGGCTTTTTTCATCTTCTCCCCCTCCTTTTCTCTGTGAAGTTGTGCACATTGATCTTTTTCCCCCTCTGTGGTTTCTTCCTTTGATTTTAAGCTGAGAAAGCCTCCCAATCCAGAGATCAAATAAACATTCACCAAGTGGAATCTGTATTTAAAATACTTCGTTTTTCACATTTGCATCTAAGACTCTGGCATTTGATTGTATTTTAAAAGCCCTTTAACGCAAAGAATTACCCAAAATGTTAACAGTGTTGTTCTCCCTGGGTGGCGAGCTTATTCATAATTGCCTTTTCATTGTTCCTGTATTGCTTGTATGCATAAAAAAGTAGATGTTATTTGAAACAGAATTGACCACCCTCTTCCCTTGGTTCCATAGTAGATCAGCTCTGGAAGAGACTGGGGCGTGGAATGTGGAAAATCTGGCGGAACCCTTGCTAATTCCCGTTACTGGGCCTTCGTCTCCTCCATAAAAAGAAAGTTGTACTGTAGTGTTCTTTTCTGGCCCAGAAAGATTCTGAGTTCTGCGGAGGAGGAGCGTGGGCCACCAGAAGTCGGTCGGGTTCGGGTCGGGTTTGCAGCTGGCTCGATGGGTGGCCATTCCCTGGCTGATGCCGCACATCCCCCTGCCTGATACACCTTTTTAGAGAGGAAGGGGCAAGAAGGCAAGAGAATGAATGCCAAGGGGGCTGGGGTGGAGGTATGCCAAGCTGGAGGTTAGGATCTCCCAGCAGGTGGGCGTCCAGTTGGGACGTAGGAGGGGAGAGTAGTAGAGTGTTGAAGACACACAGGCTGGGCTGTGACCCTCTGGTCTTCCACTAACCACCTATGTGCTCTCTGGGCTTCAGGTTCTTCATGTAAAAAATGGGGATAATAGAGGCACCTGGGTGAGTCGATGAAACGTCTGACTCTTGATTTCAGCTCAGGTGATGAGCTCAGGGTTGTGAGATCGAGCCGCCCATTGGGCTCCATGCTGGGCTTGGAGCCTGCATAAGATTCTCTCTCTCCCTTCTCCTTTTGCCCCCCTCTCCTCTCTCTCTTCCTCTTAAAAAAAAAAAAGTGGGGATAATAGATGGATATTATCCATCCAGTAGATGGAAACCTGCCTCAAAGGGTTGCCGACGCATGAAACAGATAACATGGGTAAGATGTTGAAAGCAGTGGTCTGGTGGTAATCATAGTGCAGCATATAAATGTATCAAATCAACAAGGTGTACATCTTAAATTTACACAATGTTATATGTCAATTATATTTCAGTAAAAACAGCAACAAAAACCAGGGCCTGACCCCCGGCAAGCCTACCCCTTTCTAGCCTGGCACCCACCCCTCCCCTCTTCACTTTCTCTTCCCTCCAGTGCAGTCCCATTCTCTTCTTCCCGTTCGCCACCCTCCTCCCTACCTCGTCCCGTCCCAGTCCCGTCCCGTCCCGTCCCGTCCCGTCCCTGTCACTCCCTTTCCTTCCCTTGACCTCCCCACCTCCCATCCCCTCATCCTTCCCCCTCCTCCTCTCTCCCGACAAGTTGGCTCCAGGTAAAAGCAGAAGATTATCTCCTGGCCCCACCCGTGCCCGCACCTTTGCTCCAGGGCCTGAAGGCTCCCCACCCGCTCCCCCGGTGAGGGCCTCTTCGCCTTCAGAGTTCAGAGTTCAGCCCTAGCTGCTCTTGTCCCCAGCTCTCCCTGTGAGTGTGTCACTGTGTCATCTGCTTAGCCACTTTGGTCACTGTGGCATGGTTACTTTTCTTTGTGAGCTTGCTGGAAGAGCCTCAGTCTCTCCATTTCCCCATCTCCAGGCTTCCATGAGGGTGCAGACTGGTGTGCTCTGTTCCCTGTATTCCCCATGCCTTGGTACACTTGATAGGTGTTCAGCATGCATTTTCAACACATGATTCTACTCTGTACGAGGGCAAATACAAAAGAGCAGGAAGGGCGGGCTTTGGAAACAGTGCTGGGTCAGAACTGCTGGGTCTAGGTGGGTAGTGTGACTTTTGGGTGACACTCTTTGAGCCTCAACTTTATCTGTAAAGTTAAAGAGGATAATGTGCATGTCTCTTGGCTGCCTTAAAGATTAAAGGAGATCTGAAATCCAATCCCGGTACATAGCTGGTACTGGAACATGACTTCCTATCCGTGTGAACTTCTGAACTTTATCTGGATAGCCTTGTAGAAGTTGCGAAATCAGTCTACATGAGTTCATGGGAAGTGTGATTTTATACTTCTGTGTGAAGAGTCAGGACTGGTCATGAGCAGCCCTGAGTCCCTCGCCCACTTCGGCCCCTACCTCATTGTGTGACACAAGGTCAGAGTGACTCTGATCCTCCGTGTCTTAATCTGCAAGGTCAGAAGTTTGGACACCATTAAACCTCCATCTTGCAGGCTCTGCCCTTAACTTCTTTTGGCCCTGCTTCATACTTGGGTTATTATTTGCTTATGATCCTTTGTGTAAAAGTTGACTTTAAACGAAAACTTTTGTCACAACTGTCAATATCATATGTTGGCAGTAACAACAACCAAGAGAGTGGAAACAAAACAGTATTAATAGAATTCTTGCCAAATCCTGCTACCTGCCCAGACTCAGTGTCTGAGGCACTTAGAGACTTCTCGGAGAAGGGAAATGAGCACATGCTGGAGAGAGGGTAACACGGCAGCACTCAGATGAGACATTCCCCACTCTCTCACAAGGCCATGGGAGTTGAAAGGGCACAAGTTGAGTTGGTGTCCTTTGGTGTTGGGGGGGGGGTAGCACTTGGCCATTGGGGAGGGTGCTCCTGGCACTCATTCCTCACTTTGGAAGACACTGGACTGGATCCTAGACCTGAAAGGGACCTTCAAGATCACTGCCCCACCTGTCATTTAGTAGATGAATGAACTGGGCCCGCTGTGGAAATGGCTGTCCGTGCCCTTGACCCTGACAGTGAAAGATCCATGCCTGCATCTGCTTGGGCAGTGGCAGAAAAACCCCTGAAATGTGGAGGGCTCCACCAGTGGGGCCCGGGACCCCAGCCCCAACCATGACCAGGTCACACAGAAACCGCCTGTGTGGACTGTAGCCAGGACTTTTATTTTAAGCTCAATTCTTATATCTGTGAGTGTTGTGGGTCAGGTTCTCAACAGGCCAGTCTTTTTTTTTTTTTTAAGAACAGGCATGTCACTTAGAGTAGCCTCTAGTCCCTTCAGAAACAATGCAGTTTCCTCCAGAACACTTGGTTTACTCTATCTGATCCTGTTCCTTCGTGTTGGTCAGAGGTAGTAACACGTGTCATGAGCACAACTAGTACCATTTCAGAGCCAAAAAGGAGTTTGGGGTGTGGATTATATACTTCTTTGGAAAAACAACAACAACAAAAAATCAGCTTTTTTGAAGCATAATTAATATACAGAAACCACTGGACCTATTTAATGTATATAATTTGATGGGCTTAGAGATACCAACATACCTGTGAAACCACTACAAATGAAGGTAATAAACATCTTTGATAAAAACAGAAATAAAAATGAGAAAATTAATAATAAAAATAGAAACAAAATAAACATTTCCTAAAATAGAAGATTCTGCCCCCCCCCCCCCATTTTTGGTGGTAGGAACACCCAGTGTCATGTCAGCTGTGGGCTTGTCATATATGGCCTTTCTGATGTTCAGGCAGATTGTACTTTTAGAGATTTTAAAAACAACCCCGAGAAAAAGCAGGTGGCAAAGAAAATGTTTGGTTCGACGAGGAGATTGTAACAAACAACAACCAAAATACGGGGTTCGACGTGAAGATTTTACTAGATTGTCAAAGAGATGAAGAAAATAGAGTGTTTTAAGCCTCGTTCCCCCCAAACAAAAACAGATTACTATGTAAATTATTTAGAAAGAACAAGACAAGGCTTTATAGGCACTAGACTTTTTCGTTTTTGTCCTTGCTAGATTTGTCCTTGGATTAAATTCCATGTTTCTCTGGGCGCCTGGGCAGCTCAGTTGGGTAAGCATCTGCTTTTGGCTCAGGTGGTGATCCCAGGGTCTTGGGATCAAGCCCTGAGTCAGGCTCCCTGCTCAACGGGGAGTCTCCTCCCTCTCCATCTGCCTCTCCCCCTCACCCTGCTCCTATTCTCTCTCTCTCAAATAAATAAAATCTTAAAAAAAATTAAATTCATCCTTCTTTCCTCAATCCTTATCACCTTATAAATGTGTAAACTAAGCGAGTGGTCCCCAACTTTGGCTGTAAATTAGATTACTTGGAAGCTTTAAAAATCCTGAGTCCCAGGCCACCTGCAGACCAATGAGATCCGTGCCCCCAGAGTAGGATCGGGCATAGGTAGTTTCTAAAGCTCCACAGGGGGCGCCTGGGTGGCTCAGTGGGTTAATGCCTCTGCTTTCGGCTCAGGTCATGATCTCGGGGTCCTGGGATCGAGGCCCGCATCGGGCTCTCTGCTCGGCAGGGAGCCTGCTTCCTCCTCTCTCTCTGCCTCTCTGCCTACTTGTGATCTCTCTCTCTCTGTGTCAAATAAAGAAATAAAATCTTAAAAAATAAAATAAAATAAAATAAAGCTCCACAGGGACTGAGGTGCAGCCAGTGTTGCACAACCGTCCAGAACTTCGGGGCCGTCCTCCCTCACAAGTAAGAATAGCATAAGCTGTTGTACACATGAAAGCTCTGTGGCTTTGCCTGTGAAATTCTTACTCTCTGCCGGCAAGACAGTTTGTTAGCTAAATACCTGTTCATCCGGTTCTCCTCCTGAGACTTTGTAGAAAAGAGGCCAAGAGGGTTACTCGGGTGGTTCAGTGGGCTGTGTCTGCCTCAGCTCAGGTCATGGTCTCCGGGTTCTGGGATCGAGCCCCGCATCGATCGGGCTCCCTGCTTGGCTAGGAGTCTGCTGCTCTCTCTTCTGCTCCTCCCTTGCCACTTACTTCCACACCCCCAGCTTGTGCTCCCTTTCAAATAGAGTCTTAAAAAAAAAAAAAAAAGGGAGAGGTCAACATTCTTCCCACGATCACTATCACCTTAACTATAATCTGGGAAAGAGCTGCTCACGGACTTCCAGGGAGGTAACAGCTCAGGCTGTTCCTTGGCATTGAGGAACTCACACAAGATCACAGAGAGCAAGTATGATTCTGGGGAAGTGAGCAAAGTAGGCGATGAGAGGGGGATAGCTACTAGGCACTAGGAATCCAAATCTAGTAAATCAAGTGGGAAAACAAGCCAAAATGACCAGATCCGTCCCCTGTGATCTCACTAGAATGTATTTGCTTCTCCCCTTACAAATCTTTCTTGGGGGGAAGCCAAGTATCTGCAACCAAAGGCAAACCTGTAGCATCTGCTGAAATAAGTTAGTTCAGAAAACTCAAATGAATATTGGAACTGTTAAGCATTAAGCCCACCAGACCATGCTGTGTATCCTTTGGGATTCACTGGTGCAGAAAATGAATGACCAAAATAAGGGGGGAGACTCCATTACATTACATATGAGGTCATCAGGGTCCCAGCTCTGCCCGCTCCCTGGTTTCACCAGTAACTTCAGTCAGTCATCCATTCACTCATTTATCTCCGTTAATCACACATTTACCACCTGCCCACTGTGCGTAATGCACTGGACTAGATGCTGGTGAGCCAGGAGAGCAAAGGCAGTGCGTTCTGTGCACCTCCAAAGCTTACCACCCAGTCAGGGAGGTGAAGGAGATAAGAGGAATTGCTTTCCAGTTAAGAAACTATTTCTCAGGGCGCCTGGGTGGCTCAGTAGGTTAAAAGCCTCTGCCTTCGGCTCAGGTCATGATCTCAGGGTCCTGGGAACGAGCCCCAGCAGGGAGCCTGCTTCCTCCCCTCTCTCTGCCTGCCTCTCTGCCTGCTTGTAATCTCTCTCTTTCTCTGTCAAATAAATCAAATAAATAAAATCTTTAAAAGAAAGAAAGAAACTATTTCTCCGTTCAGAGTCGCCCTGGGCCCAGTCAGTGGCCCGTGGCCCACCGTGCCCTCTACGCATGTGTGAGAGGGGCACAGGTGCCCGGGCTGACCAGGAACACCTCTGCTATGGTGGCCGCCGGCCCCAGCTCCTCAGCCCTTGTCCTGCAGACTGGTGTTAACTAGTTGGAGTGCCTTCTCTTCCCCTGTAGCAAAGCCTATGGGACACTGATTAATTACCAGAATGTGTCTGGTGAACAGAGATGCAGGAGAGAAAGGGAGCTTGTAGGGGGCCAGAGGCCAGCTGGGTGGATCTGCTGGGGGCACTAAATACCCAGACAGCCGAGCCCCGGTGCCCTCGCTGTGCTCCTTTTCTGGAATTCACTCAGCTACTTGTCTTCCCATTATGAGTGCAACTCTGTTGCACTTCACTGGAACCAGTTTATCCTATGCTTGCTAGCTACATTTTAATCTCTGTGATGGATTTGAAATACAGCCTGGTTGCCCCGGAGGCTTAGAGTACCTGCTAAGTATTATTTTTATGTTTTATGTTATCTCTTGGGTGGGTTTCTTTTCTGTCTATGATACTCTCTCTTCCAGGATAGGTTGATGCTTACTAGTTAGTTTAAAGGGGTGGTGTTTTTGACCTTGTACCAAATTCTGGTGTTTATGACCTTGTACCAAAATCCTGATCGTTGGGGGAAGGGATGGTTCTTTCCAGGGGAAAACAACTAAGCTTTCAAATGGCTTGTGGCTGATAGGACATCCCATCTGAAGTTATAAGCCCGGTGCTTGAATCAGAATCAGCATATGTTTCTTTCAAATTAGAGTCAAATGCTTTTTCTCCTCTGCCCAAGTGAGTTTAATTTTCTTTTCTTCTCCCTGTTTCTTTCGTAGGGGTTCAGCCGTTGCAAAAATAATTGGTAATAACGTCAAGAAACTTAAGAAGTTTGCCTCCACCGTTAAGATGTGGGTCTTTGAAGAAACAGTTAATGGGAGAAAACTGACAGACATCATAAATAATGACCATGAAAATGTAAAATATCTCCCTGGACACAAGCTACCAGAAAATGTGGTAAGACTCTGGGATGGAAAGTACTTTCAGTTAATTCTGAAAGTTACACTTGGCTGAGTTAGCAGGTGCAGCTTGGGGAAATGAGAAAGCTGCTTCCGTCCTCCTTTGTTCCTTTCCTCTACTAACTGGTTTGCTTGGTCAGTTTTGGTTTTCCTGACTCAAAGATGGGCTTTGTATTAGTTTGCTAGAGTTGCCGTAACAAAGTACAATAGAATAGGTGGCTTAAACAACAGATTTATTTTCTCACAAATCTGGAAGCTTCAAGACCCAAGATGAGAGTGTCGCCAGGTTTGGTTTCTTCTGAGGCTCTCTCTTGTAGATGACTGTCTTCTTCCTGTGTCTTCACATGGTCTTCCATCTGTGTGTCCGTGTCCTAATCTACTCTTCTTTCTTTCTTTATATATATATATATATACTTATATTATATATTATATTATAAATATTATTTATAATAACTTATTATAAATTATATAATTATTATATAATGTATTATATAAATGTATAGTGTATATATAATATAAATATGTTACACATTATATATTATATGTAACATATTATAATTATATATTATATATATAATGATATAAATATGTTATATAAGTATTATATAATTATTTACTTATAATAATTTATTTATATAAATATATATATATTCATATTCATTCATTTTAGAGAGAACGCACATGTAGGAGCTAGGGGAGGAGCAGAGGGAGAGGGAGAAGCTGACTCCCTACCAAGCAGGGAGCCAGACTCGGGACTCAATCCAAGGACCCCTGAAATCATGACCTGAGCTGAAGGCAGATGCCACCCAGGCGCCCCAGTCTCCTCTTACAAGGACAGGAGTCCTGTTGAATTAGGGCCCACCCTAATGTCCTCATTTTAATGTAATTACCTCTGTAAAGACCCTGTCCCCAAATACAGTCTTATTCCAAGATGCTAGGATATCAGCTTATGAATTTGGGGTGGGGTGTGGCACACAATTCAGCCCACAGCAGGCTACTTTCTTGGCATTCAAAATGCTGGTCCCATCAAAGCCAGAACTCACAACCTTGCCTTGGGCTGCTTGTGACTCCCACCCTCCAGTCCTGATAGTCTTTTCTAAGTGCGTGGACTTTGATCTACACAGGAGGACAGCTAATGGGCTGGTGTGTAATTAAAATCAAGGTCAAGGGGCGCCTGAGTGGCTCAGTGGGTTAAAGCCTCTGCTTTCGGCTCAGGTCATGATCTCAGCGTCCTGGGATCGAGGCCCGCATCGGGCTCTCTGCTCAGCAGGGAGCCTGCTTCCTCCTCTCCCTGTCTCTCTGCCTGCCTCTTTGCCTACTTGTAATCTCTCTCTCTGTGTCAAATAAATAAATAAAATCTTTAAAATAAATAAATAAATAAATAAATAAATAAATAAATAAATAAAAATAATAAAATCAGGGTCAAGGCCTAAATTACAGAAGGAAATTGGAGAAAATAGAAGATCGGAAGACTGACAGTTTAAAATTTAAGCTTATTAAGTCTGAGAGGGAAGAATACAGGTAATTGCCTGGCCTCATTCCAGTGACTTGCAGGAGGTGGGGGGAGGGAGAAATAGGCAAGAAGAACAACAGGAGTGTACCGTGCTGCTTGTGTTAGTGGAATTTGAACTTCTGTTGCCAGATTCACCCCTTGGTGGCTTTCTGTAATAGATAATATGTTAATATTAATATTATTAGACATTGTTATTAGACACTAATAGACATGTAATCAGACCATTGTGGCCTGATTCCCTGCCTGATTCCCTGGTTAACCGGACAAACTCATCTTCTGTGTTCATGAACTATTCATCTCTACATATATTCGCTCATCGGCCTTTGTGAGCATGTACAGTGCATACAAAGCACAGTGTTGGTTGCTAGAAACAGGAAGAGGGATAAGATGACGTGGCTTCCTTCAAGGCGGCCAGCAGAGGAGACGGATTTGTAAACTGACAAACGCCAGGAAGTCCGGATTTGCAAAGACCTTGCTTGCTGGAGATTGCTGTTTGGCTTTTGGTTACAGTCCTTAGTGTCAAGCACTGTGCTAAGTAGCTCACATGTCATGTCTCGTGTAATGTTCTCAATAGCCCTCTTAGGTTGATACTCTTAGTTTTCCTATTACGAGGATGGTTCTGATTTTGTAGGGAAGGATACCAAGGCTCAGAGAAGTTAATGGACTTGCCCAGGGTTACATAGCTAGAGGCTGGGGTTTGAATTTGATTCCTGGTAGACTCATCCCATGGAATCCATTGTCTTCTAGACAATGATCACTTTCTCCTCTGTGTCCCTGCACTGCGGGTCAGGCAGCATTTTTGCACAGTCATTCTTGGCATTGTTGGTGGGGAGAGAAAGGATCCCTATGGTTCTGTGCTTAGAAGCTGAGTTGTACAAATATCCAAGGGGAAGAACAAAGCGAGTGGCTATTTCCCCTGCAATGGGAGGCTTCTGAGGTCATCTCTGACCCATGCTTGGAGTAGGAAGTTCCTGCGTTTCACTTACTCTTGTTGGAATCGATGGCTGCTCCCCTTCCATAAACCACATGCTTTGTTAATACGTTCCTTCCACTCTGTTTTGTGCCAGTCCCTTATGTACCTACCTGTTCGGCCCTACCTGCCCCGAGTGTGTGAACCTGACTTTCTGGTTTTTTGTTCTTCCATGGTTCCTGGTGCACTGCTCCGGGCGTGTGGGGGGGAGGGGAACCTGCCAAGTGGGTCTATGAAGCTGAAGTTTGTGCCGGAACCAAGGGAGCCAGGAGGGAAGGAGGCAGGGAAAGAATTAACCTAGAGGAGCCAAAAGCCACTGCCACTCAGAGCCCAGTCCCCACACTGACTGATTCCGCCACCTGCCCCATGTCCCAGGAGGAGAAAAAGGAGGAACCATCTATTCCCAGGACCCTGTTGATGCCTGAAGTTTTGTAGGTTCGCAAAAGTGAACGTATCCATTCTCTGGAGTGGACATTTGTGTGGTTTCTAGCTGTTTGCAGTCATGGACCGTGTTCCCAGGGGGCGGAATCGCAGGGTCACCGGGAACACACAGCTGTAATGCCACGGCATCACACCACCGGCTTCCAAAGTGGTCATACCGGTCTCCACTCCCCCAGCACATCTGAGGGGTCACATTGTTCTACACGCTTGCCAGCGCTTGGCCAAAGACACCCAGGGTGTTGGAAAGTTCTATTTCTTAAGCTGGTAGAAGGTTACACGGGTGGCGTTTTTCCCCTGTACTCTTTATATAGTTTTGAACGGCACTTAGAGAATGTTGCATAAGAAAGCCGAGTGTTGGTGAAGTGTGGCGGCGGGGGACGCCCTGGGAGTCAGAACCTGGGTCAGACGGATGGCTGTTCCTCGTGCTTTATTACCCTTAGGCAAATGAGGTGATCCACATATATTTAGTTTGCCGTGAAGCATTTTTTTTTTAAAAAGTTGGGGTTTGGTTTTTGTTTTTAGTTTGTTTGTTTTTTTAAAGATTTTATTTATTTATTTGACACAGAGAGAGAGGGAGCAGATCACAAGTAGGCAGAGAGGCAGGCAGAGAGAGAGGAGGAAGCAGACTCCATGCTGAGCAGAGAGCCCGATGCGGGACCGGTCCCAGGACCCTGAGATCATGACCTGAGCTGAAGGCAGAGGCTTAACCCACTGAGCCACCCAGGTGCCCCTTGTTTTTAGTTTTATGTTTATTTCAGTTTTTCAGCTATCTCATTTGATCCTTTAAAAAAATCAGCTAGTGGTAGATAAGACCCTTATCGTCACGAGAGACACGGTGTATTTCCAACCACACAGGATTGTTACTTGTGATGTCTGTCAGCCGGTGCACTGACGTGAGACTGTGAGTTTTTCCTGCGCAGGGTGGGGGGCCCCCACACTGTTTCCCTCTGACCTCCTTCTTCATGCCTGTCCTTGTCACGTGGCACCCCCCTCCCCACCCTCACCCCCTGGCCTCGTGTAATGATGACGTCACTGTGTCATTACCTGTTGGCTAAAAAAGCTGGGACAGTCTGGGTTTGCAGTTTCCTCTGAAACCTGAGTGGGAAGAACACTTCCCGTTTCTTGCCACTGTCGGATATAAAATGGTCCTGTCTTACAGTTTTCTGTCCGCAGTCTCATCCAGGTGGAGAGCTCTTTTGCCCTCTCGCTGCAGGTTCACCAGCTTCAGCTTAGCTCCAGGATTTACAATGACAGCGTCTTCTGTGAAGTACTGTTGTCATTGCTTCTCATCTTGCTTTCTAAGCCTCACCTATACTTTTTTTTTTTTTTTTTAAAGATTTTATTTATTTATTTCACAGCAGGAGAGAGATCACAAGGAGGCAAAGAGGCAGGCAGAGAGAGAGGGGGAAGCAGGCTCCCCGCTGAGCAGAGAGCCCGATGCGGGCCTCGATCCCAGGACCCTGAGATCATGACCTGAGCCGAAAGCAGAGGCTTTAACCCACTGAGCCACCCAGGCGCCCTCACCTATACTTTTTTAAAAACAATTTTCCTGAGGCACAATTCACAGATCATACAATTCGCGCATTCGAGTGCACAAGTCCGTGGTTTTGAGTATATTCAGAGTTGTGCAAACATCACCACCATCAATTTTAGAATATTTTCATCAGCCCAAAAAGAAACCCTACCCCATGTAGGTGTCACTTCCTCTTTCCTCCTGTCCCCTGCTCCAGCCCTAAGCAGCCGCCAATCTTTCTGCCTATAGACTTGTCTATTCTGGACATTTCATATAAATGGCCCCATCCAATATGTAGTTTTCTGTGTCTGGCTTCTTTGGTTTAGCATTGTGTTTTCAAGGTTCATCCATGTTGTAGCCTGTGTCAGTACTTCATCCCTTTTCGTGGCTGAGTAAGATTCTATTTTATGGATGTGCCATATTGTATTTATCCACTTGTCCGTTGATGGACATTTGGGTGGTTTGCACTTTTCGGCTCTTGTGAATAATACAGTTATGAACACCTGTATACAGTGTTTTGTGCAAACATGTTTTCAGTTTTTTTGAGTGGGTACCTAGGAGTGCAATTGCCAGATCTTACAGTAACTGTTGAACTCTTTGAGGAACTGCCAGGCTATTTTCCAAAGTGACTGCACCCTTGTACACTCTCCCCTGCCCCCAGCAGTGTGTGGGGGTTCCAACATGCTTCACATCCTTACAAATACCTTTGTCATTATCCAGCTTTTTGATCCTACCCATCCTAGTGGGTAGGAAGTGGTATTTTATTGTGATTTTGATTTTCATTTGCCTAATGGCTAACAATGTTGAGCATCTTTTCATGTGCTCATTGGACCTTTGCACATCTTCCTCAGAGAAATGTGTATTCACAGTATTTGTCCATTCAAAAAATTGGGTTGTCTTTTTATTCATGAGTGGTAAGAATTCTTTTTTCTCTTTTTTAAAGATTTTATTTTTAAGTAATCCCTTTACCCAGCATAGGGCTTGAACCCATGACCCCGAGATCAAGAGTCATATGCTATTCCTACTGAGCCAGCCAGGCACCCCTAGAATTCTTAATATATTTTAGATATAAGTCCATTTTTAGATAAAGAACTCAGAAGTATTTTCACCTTTTCTTCAAGTTTTCACTTTCTTGATGTTATCCTTTGAAGCATGAAAACTCCTATGTTTGAAATCAAATTTGTATATTTTCCTATCTTCCTAACTCTTTGGGTTTGGTTTCTTGCATAGGCCTGCATTGGCTGATGTTTCCTCCACACCTAGAATAGTGACTGGATTTTGGGGGGTCTGAAGGAGTGCCAGGGACAGTGGACGTGGTGAGGAAGAACAAAGCAGGATGAAGAGTTTCATTTCTGTGCTTTAAAAGTGGTATCCTATGTGATGTAAGGTTAGGCCAAGACCAAAAAAAAAAAAGAAGAAGAAGAAGAAGGCCCCTTACTTGAGTAATAGGGTTGCAATAATAGCTATTAATTTTGGCTGTAAGCTTTCTCAGAATTAGAATATCAGGTCAGTGGGAGTCTCAGTGTTAACTCTTTACTCCCTGGGTATAGCTTTCTGGGTTTTTTTTAGAGAAATCTTTGTCAGCGTTGCTTCTCCAATGTAAATGCTCCTCAGAATGTCTTGGAGAGCTTAACAGAGGTTGCTGGGTCTGCCCGAGGGTTTCTGTCACCAGGTCTCAGATGAGGCCCCATACATTTGCCTCTTTAACAAGTTCCCAGGTGATGGTGATGCTGTCATTCCAGGAACCACACATTGGGGCCCACTGGTCTACCTCATCAGTCTGTATTACTGGTGTAGTCTTGGGGAGTCCAGGCGGTTAACAGCTGTGTTTCTCTTGAAGCAACTTCACTGGTAGCATATTTACAGAAGGCTCATCAGATAAGGTTGTCTGTACCTGAGGATCATTTTTCTGAATATGGAGCCAAGGATATACATTTCACCTATATTCTTGGCCGATACTGAGATTAGAAGAACAGGAGGGCACCATAATATTTTTGAACCTCTGCTTTGCTGTGTGTGTTCCTCACATGCCATTGTCTTTAATCTAAATACTGATTCCCTGGAGAATGTAGGTGAGTTGCCTGTGGATGTCCAGTTAGCTAACTGGTGATAGAGCTAGGCCACCGTGTGCTGATGCCCTACAGTGATAACTAAGCCAGGGAGATGCGAAAGAACCTTTAGGCTTCTCCACAGACATTTTCCAGCTTCGTTTTAAATTATTTTCTGTGTGCGGATGTATGTATAAATACGTGGACCAAGAGCCCTGGATTCCCAGAAGCCTGACCATTAAGTGGACCAACCACGATGCCTTGGTTCTGACTTGATTATTTATCCTCCTTGCCTCTGAAAGGCAAGCCCTTTTGTTCTGAGTTGTCTTTCCCAATGTATTTCAGGTTCTTTCATGGTGGACATCCTCAGAAGGATTTTTGACAGGAAGCGTGTGAAATAGGTCAGCACGTCTAAAGCAGTGTCTTGATTTTGTTCAGAATAAACGATAGCTAAAGACTTAGCTAAAGGTTTTATTCTGAAACGGGGTATTCCAGTTACTGGTTTAGTTGAGGAGAGCTCGTTTGATTCTGTGTATGAGGACTAATGTTCTGTGAATGAACCAAGTGCACCATAGAAATGCAGCTCGCATTACACCTTGCTTCTGTGGGTTAAACCCTAAGCACTCCACCAAGGAGAGTGGAAGCACGTCTGTATGTACAGTGCTCTGTCAGTCAGTGCCCGGTCATATTGTCCTGGAGAGCCCTCACATTCCCAGCCAGGTTCTTCTTTGATTTATGGAATAAGGGAATGGAAGGGACAGGAAGAAATCCAGGAAGAAATCCATGCAGCTTCCTTGCATGTTTTTTTAATATGGGACACAGGGATGGACAGACTCTTTAAATGGTAAGAATTTATAGGAAGCAAGTAGATTTTTCTTTTTTTTTTTTAAAGATTTTATTTATTTATTTGACACAGAGAGAGAGAGATCAGATCACAGCTAGGCAGAGAGGCAGGCAGAGAGAGAGGAGGAAGCAGGCTCCCTGCCGAGCAGAGAGCCCGACGTGGGCCTCGATCCCAGGACCCTGGGATCATGACCTGAGCCGAAGGCAGCGGCTTTAACCCACTGAGCCACCCAGGCGCCCGCAAGTAGATTTTTCTGATGCATGATCTCTCTCATTTGTTTTGTATCATTTTGAAGCACTCTCATATATATTACTTAATCTGAAAGTGCTCTGCGAAGTAGCTGGGTAGGAAAAGTGATTTTTATACCCCTTCGTACATGGGTTGAGTGAGGTCAGTGAAGATACGTCACTTGTCCAAGGTCACACAGTTGATCATTTGCAGATATGGGACTCAAACATACATCTTTTCCATATTTCCTCTTTGGTTCTGGTGTCTTTTCTATTTCACCATGTTGGGAAATGTCCCAAAAGGACAGAAGGGGAGGTGTGTGTGTGTGTGTGTGTTGGAGATGGATGAGGAGGAAAAGGAACAAGAGGTCTAGAGAAGAAAAAATACTTTAACTAATATTCAGGCCATCAGGCTCTGTATGAGAGTGTACAGAGCAGAAATCCCCACCTAAGTAAGGCTAGTTACCCATGGTGGATGGAGTAAGGGGTTAATTTTTACAAAGGCTGGGAGGGAATTGGATGGGACCACAGGCAGAGCATAAAGAACTTTGCCAGTAGAGGACAAAGCAGCTGGGGATTGGCATCAGGAAGCTAATGGAATAGAATAAGAAATTGCTCTTTTGGAGGATGTAGAATTTCCAAATGCAAGGGAAGTAATAGGCAGGTAGATTATTGGTGACTCAGCCTAGATTACTAATCCAGAGAAGCCCATGTGAAGAGGAAAACAGCTTCTCCCAAGCTCTGGGGAGTGTGAATAAGGGGAGAAGTGCCAGTAAGCTTTGGATTATGATCCGTTGTATGGGGAATGACTATGCTGCTGTTCAAACCAACTTAAGCTAACAAAGGGGGTTATTTGGTCCATAAGACTAAAAATCCTGGTAGGGCTGGTTTCAGGTACAGCCTGAACCAGTGGCTTAAATGAGGTTCACAAGGCCCTGTGTTTTCCTCAGTTTCTCTGCTCTGCCTTCCACAATTTGGCTTCATTCACAAGGGAGCCTCTTGGCAGGACTAGGTTCTCCCCCTCACGTTTGTCAAATGGTTGCAGCTATTCCAGACCTCACACTGTCATCCCACACTGTTCAAGGAAAGACCCAATAGCTACTGGAGAAGAGTAAGGAAGCAACTGTCACAAAGAAGCTCCAGCAAACATCTCCTTGGCTCTCATTGTTTTATGTGCTCACTGGCTTGGACAGAAAGACCATCCGTGGAGCAGGGGAGGGGCCAACTCCATGCAAATTGCATGGTTAAAATGCAGAAGCAGTAACTTTTGAAATGAAATATAGGGGCACTTTTGCCAGAAAGGAGAATCCAGGCTGGGTGGTAAATCACAGAACTCTTCCATACCAACCAAAGGGATAATGGGATGAAATAATTCTGGATATATTTCCCTGGGGGATTCTTTGAGGGAGGGAATAATGCTTAGTGTGTTTATTAGTTAAGAGAATAGACTAAGATAAAAGAAGAGACATCATAATTGCGTGACTTAAAGGACAAAAGGTTTTATTTCCCTCTCACATAATAGTGGTCTAGTGGCTTTGCTTCACACTGTTACTCTTGGTTCCATCTTTCTTCCTCATGTCCCATGCCATCTCTTAGGTCTGGGTTGCCATGGGTTTCAACAACAGAAAGTGGGGAGAGAAAGTGTGGAGGAAGCAGCCCTCTGTTTTTGGGGTTCTGGGCCGTAAGTGGTATGCACTGCTCCCTCTCACGCTCTGTTGATGAGAACTTGGTCCATGGCCCGTGTAGCTGCAGGGGCTGCTGGGAAATGCAGTCCCTAGTGAGGTGACCAGTGACTGGCTTTCAGCTCTGTGATTATGGAAGAAGGCGAGAAGGAATTTTGGTGAGGATTAGGCAGTCTCCATCACAGTACCCAAACTAGCTTCCCTAGGAGGCTTAGCCATCCCGAATGACGTTCCTGTGGCACAAACAGCGCTTCCTCAGAAAAGAATCTTCCTCTATCTAGTCCCTTCATTTTGGGAACCAGGAATACTTAAGAGCTATCTCAGTTAGAGTTCGGTTCAGGTATATATGACAGAAAACCTGTCATAGCAGTGACCTAAATGTTTCCTTTTTCTTCTCTCCTGTAAAAGACTTTATGGTATTAATGATGTGTTAATGGTGTTAAAATGGTGATTAAAAAAGGGCCTCTTTTTTATCCTACTGTTCTGCCATCTCAGCATTTGGTTTCCTCCTCATTGTCCAAGATGACTGTCTGAATTCCAGCCATCTCTTCACATTCGCTCTGGCAAAAGGAAGAGTAAAGACCTCTGAGGGCATTTCCAGGAAGGCACACATAGCACTTCCGTGGATGCCCTCCTGGTCAGAACTTAATCACATGGGGCACCTAGCTGCAAGGGAGGCTGAGGAATGTAGCCTTCCGGGTGGTGATGAGCCTAGCTCCACACTGGGGCTTCTCATGCTAAGGAGGAAGGGGAGAACGGACATTGTGCAACAGTAAGCAGTCTCTGCGAGAGACAATGTGCCCCCCCACCACCTCTGCCTGCGAATGTGTGTGTCTCTGCCCATGTTAAATTCTAAAACCCATTTTCATATTTATCTGAAGGAAAGAAATCACCATAAAAGCTGACATGTATTGAGTGCATGCCAATGTGCGAAACACAGTCTATATCACATGCTCTTCATGAGAGCGTTCTCCAAGTGCTTTACCCAGGAGAGTTTAGCACAGGACTATTTACAGAGGTGTGGGCAGAGTGGAGGGAACCAGAAGGGCTTCCTGGAGTGCCCAGAGTTTAGCAATGGCAGGAAATCATAACCACCCTAAAAGGGCTAGGGGACTGACTAGTGTCACCAAACCAGCCTGACCAGAGCTGAGAGACCTAGAAGAGAGGTTTCCTGTCAGGGGGTATAACTGTAGAATGAAGCCAAGCCAGCACCCCTATGAGCCTGGGCCAGAATGGCCCCAGGAGGGTGATAAATACCCTACCCTGTCTCCCCTACCACCTTGGATCTCCTAGCAGTGTCCTACTTTGGCTGAGTCCAACTGGAAGGCTCTAGAAAGCAAGGGCCCCCAGGGAAAACAGTCCACAGAAAGCTCCCTGGGGAACACAGCAGGGCAGAGAAGGGCAGAAAATGGATTGGGGGACTGGAAGAGCAGCAGAGAACAATGCACACAGTATTACAACTCCTTTTTCCAGGTAGGGAAACTGAGGCATGGAGAAGATAAGTCACTTGCCCAGCTGGGAAGCAACAGAAGCAGGACCCTCCTAGCTTCAGATGTGTCCTAAAGGGGAAGGTCGAGCACACGGCACACTTGCGTTTCCTGTCTGTCTGCACAGTACTCTGCACACAGTAGGCATCTGATAAATGGTTGGTGAGTGAAATCACCAGGACAGGCTTATCTGGGTGAAGAAGTAACTGTTTCCTCCTCCTCTTCACTGCAGGTTGCTGTCCCAAACCTCAGCGAGGCCGTGCAGGACGCAGACCTGCTAGTGTTTGTCATTCCCCACCAGTTCATTCACAGAATCTGTGATGAGATCACCGGGAGAGTACCCAAGGAAGCGCTGGGAATCACCCTCATCAAGGTAATGACCTTGGCCTGTGACACCAGGCAGAAAAAACATTGTTGGACTTCAGTTATGGGGGTGGGGGGTGTGGACTTTATTTCCTCTCACTCCCATCTGTTGGAAATAGGAGCTGAAAGGGAGGTTATGTTTTTTGGTTTTTTGGTTTTGTTTTCTGATTTTTTAAAAGATGCCTGGAAGGTAATTGATAATACATCCCAGGAGCTTCGCTGAGCTCAGCTTTAGGTAAGGGCTGCTTTCTATCACGGCAGGTTTTAGCCTTGGCAGTGATGTGAGGATGGGCTTCTCCAGATGAGCCTTGCTGTCAGAAAGAACCTGTCCAGGACACGGGTCTCAGCCTGTGTTCTGGAAATCACAGGTGGTTTGTGTTGTTGGGAAATGCATCCTTGTTCATTTCCACTCCCTAAAGGGAGTTTTTAACCAGAAGTTCACAGACCACCCCCACGGGTCCCTAGACAGAATTCAGGAAGTTCCTGGACTTAAATGTGGGGAGAAAAATTACATTTTTGTTCGTTTTAACATCTACCTGAAAGGAGCATGTGTGAATGCCAACCACAGGCCAGACTTGCAGTAACCGGAGCATTAGCAAGACCTGTGGCCCTGTTGTCAGTAGAAATCCAAGGTGTTTTCACGGTACTTTATAACGGCTCCTGGTATTCCAAGGTATCATTTATGCTGATCACGACCTTGAAATTATGGTCATTGTTAAACCCGCCAAATCATCTTTTTCTAATTGCATTAATAAAACAGCACGTATATTACTTTGTCGTAAATTTGTGTGATTTTTTTTTTTAAACATTTTTGACAACTGTGTTTCAGTATAATTGGCTTTCTGGGTAATCTTATGCATTTTGCTTTATGCATATGAAATTCTCAGAGTGAGTCCATAAAACTTCACCAGATTGCCAGGGGTGCAGGCCACATCATAAAAAAAAGGTTAAGAACCCTGTGGAGAGGCTTTGTTCTCTCGAGCGGTTCACAGATGAATGTTTATGGAAGCAGACTTGAACAGCTCACACGTCAGATATAAATACAACAGATAAAGAAATAGTGGACTTCTATTTTGGAATACTACACGGTGGTAAATAGGAACACACCAGAACATTCACGCAGCCACATGGGTGAGTCTCTAAAATAATAGTGTAGCACCAGCTAGTACCTCACAGGTGAATGGGACAATTTCACTTACAGGCTTTCAGAAGCAGGCATTATGGCATAACAAATTGTTTAGGGATATAGTCTTATGTGGCAAAATGGTCAGGGAAAGGAGGGAGCAAACAGTGCGTACAGCTTTGGATAGTGGTTCACCCTGGTAGGGGTGGGGACCAGTGGTGAGAAGGAGGATGGACTTGGGGAGGAACACAGGGGACTTAAGTGGTACAGGCCGTGTTCTGGGTGGTTAGGTGTTCATTTTCTTTCCCTTTTGTTACGCTTCCAATAGTGCAGACGTATGTATGTTGCCTTGGAAGAGCTATTTTTCAAGTCGTGTATCCCACTGGATGCCTGCATCTACATTGGTAACAAAGTGACCATGTCATGCCTCTTTCATTTGGTTTGATTTCCCCTAACTTGTTGACATCCTTACAGGGTATAGATGAGGGTCCTGAGGGGCTGAAGCTCATTTCCGACATCATCCGGGAGAAGATGGGCATTGACGTCAGCGTGCTAATGGGAGCCAACATTGCCAGTGAGGTGGCTTCAGAGAAGTTTTGTGAGACCACCATCGGTGAGGTTGGCTGGGTGGGGAGACTGGGGAGCCCTGGCATTCAGTGTTTTAAAATGTACATTTGCAATTTCTCATATTTTCTGTAGTGGACTCTTCCTCAGGTGGATATTCAGTGGGGTGGGGATTTAATGTAAGGAGGTCATTCTGTGGAACTGAAGTGTTTCAACAGCCTCCAGAATGAAAGTAAAGGCCAGGAGACCATTTGGACCTCCCATGATCTGATTATCAAGGTTAAACACATAAATGCTTATACTGAGAAGCAGGTGATGACATCCATGGAGGGGTCGCCCTGGCCTTAGAAAACCCAGATTTTTTTATTTACTCAAAAATGCCAGTATCTGAATCCTCATTGGATTCCAGTGCAATTAAAAAAATTGGTGGGAATGTGCTCACTTTGGCGGCACATACACTAAAAATTGGAACAATAAAAATTGGTGAGAATGACCCCCGTTTCCAGGTGAATTATCCAGAACTCAGTGAATAAGTTACCTGCCCTGAGGTCACATAGCCAGTTTAGAACTTAGGCATGAGCTTGGCCATCTTGTTTCCTAAATTAGAAAGCTCTTTTTGATCAAAAGAAAACCATTTCTTACAATTAATTTCCATTGTTTTCTTTCTATGTGCAAACTATTAATTTATGTTTATAATTAAGTTACATACTGCTTTATAATTGCTTTATTTGTTTAATATATGACAAATAACTTTCAAAGTCTGTCAGCATACATTTTCATAGCCAGATAGTATTCAACAATACTATTGTTGAATATTGTTCAATACTAATACTAGTATTGAAATACTATTCAGTATTTCAGTATTGCAATTGAATACTGAATAGTATTTGAATACTGAAAATTGAATACTGAATAGTATTTCAATATTGAATAATGAATTCAGTATTCAGTATTCAATATTGAGTATTTGAGTATTTCAACATCTATCTGGGCACTTAAAACATTTTTTTTTTTTTTTTGAGAAATACTGTCTGTGGAGAACAGAGGTATCACAAATAATGCCATGAAGAAAACAAAAGGGACTATAGTCAACCCAGGTTGATATTTATAAAAATGGTATATATAGACACAGGTAAGAAAATTCAAACAGTATGACAAAGTGTGACATTAGAATTAAGATTGTGATTTCTCGAGCTTGGAAAGATGGCAGAGGAGGAGGAATGTGAGCTCACCCCGTCCCACAGGTACAACTAGCTCTCATTCACATCCACATCCATACACTGGAGAGGGATCCAAACATGGGCAGAACGAACTTCACAGCTAAATACAGAGAAGAAGCTGCATCTGGTTAGGACAGGTTAGGAAGGTCAGAAAGGTGGAGGGTGGCTGCCCACAGGAGGGAGGGAGCTGTGTGCGTGGAGAGGGCAGAGAAACAAGCCGTTGTACCAGGGAACTCACATGGGAACACTAATCCCCATAACATTTGGCTTTAAGAACCAGAGGGGCTGAATTCTGTGAGTCTGTAAAACAAGTGGGACTGTGAAGGTCAGCTGACTCAGCACTGGGTGAGCCTGGAGGGCAAGTGATAGCTGGTTTGCTGCTGTTAAAGAGACAGCAGCCTGAGCAGAGAGGCAACATAAAAATATCAGTTTACACACTGTTGGGGGCAAATAGGAGACAGATCTGGTCATACTGATTTGGGAGTATGTTGGGGGACTTCTCTGAAAATGAGGGAACTGACAAGTGCCATTTTCCACCTCCACCCCCCAACATAAATGCAGAGCCACCTGTGGAAGGCAGGGCTGCACAAACATTTGTAGCCTCCGCCCAGGGCTCCGGGCAAATTTTCTTAAAACTGTGTACATGCCCTGCCCAGTCACCAGGTGCACAGCTGTCTCCTTGAGAAGCACCCAGACATCACACCATGCCTAGCCACATGCCCCCAGCCACCATTACACACTGGGCCCAGTTATATCCAGCCATCATTGCACTTTTTGCCCAGCCTCATGCCCCCAGCCACCCCTACCCACAGCTTCCAGCCACTGTGGCACTTTGGTAGATCCAGCATAGGACTAGGGGCTCAACACAAATTTTTCTAACACCACCACCCTGCTCCCTAGTTCCCCAGTGGGTATGTCCTCTCAGAGCTGACCTGTCTGGGTCCCACTAACACCACAGAGAGCAGGCACAGCCCACAACAGGCAGAGAATCAGTACCAATGGCCACACTGAAAGTAAAAGTGACCCAGACACAACAGCAGGACATAAGCAACACACACAGGATGCTCTCCTGAAGTGCCAGGTTCTGGTGACCAGGGGACATGCAGTGCAGGGACCCCAGGACCTCCTCTACATAAAGTCACTGCATGCAAGCGAGAAGACACAGCTGACTTTCTTCACATACTGAAACAGACACAGAGAGGCAGACAAAATGAGGAGACAAATTTATCCCAAATGAAAGAACACAAGGCCAAGGCCCAGAGATCTAAGCAAAATAGTACAAGTAACTTGCCTGATAGAGAATTTAAAGCAGTGTTCTTAAGGACACTCTCTGGACTTGAGAACAGTGGAAGGTGTGAGGGAGATGCTTAATGCAGTGATAAGGAATAACATAGCAGAGATGAAGGGCTCAAGAAATGAAATGAGAAACGTGCCTGATGGAATGAGCAGCAGGATGGAAAAAACAGAGGAATGAATTAGTGACCTGGAAGACAGAGAATTGGAAAGTGTTCAAGCTGAACAAGAGAGAGAAAAGAATTATGCAAAATGAGAATAGACTAGGGGAACTCAGCAACTCCATCAAATGTAACATTCGTATTATAGGAGTCTCAGAAGAAGAGAGAGAAAAGGAGGCAGAAAATTTATTTGAAGAAATAATAGCTAAAAACTTCCCTAATCTATGGAAGGAAACAGATACCCAGATCCAGGAGGCACTGAGAGCTCCCATCAAAATCAACAAAAGCAGGGGCACCTGGGCGGTGGTTAGTTAAATGTCCAGTGCTTGGTTTTCGCTCAGTTTATGATCTTAGGGTCATGAGATCGAGCCCTGCATCTGGCTCTGCACTCTGTGTGGAGTCTGCTTGAGTTTTTCTCCTCCCTCTGCCTCTCTCCCCTGCTTGCTTGCTCTCCTCTCTCTAAAATAAATAAATAAATCTTTTAAAAAAATCAACAAAAGCAGGCCCACACCAAAACATATTGTAATTAAATTTGCAAAATAAAATGATAAAAAAATCTTAAAAGCAGCAAAATAAAAGAAGTCAGTAACCTACAAGGGAAAACCCATAAGGCTAGCAGAAAATTCTTCAACAGAAACTTGGCAAGCCAGAAGGCAGTAGCATGATAATTCAAAGTGCTGAATGGGAAAAATCTGAGGCCAAGAATACTTTCTCCAGCAAGGCTGTCACTCAGATTAGAAGAAGGAAGTAGTTTCCCAGACAAACAAAACTAAAACTTAAAGAGTTCATGATCACTAAATGAGCCCTGCAAGAAATTTTAAAGGGGACCATATGAGTGGGAAAGAGAGACCAAAGTGACAGTATAAAGGTAGGAAACACAGAAGCTGGAAAAATGAATATTTCTGTAAAAAATCAGTCAAGCAACTCAGGAAGAGAAAGGATATAAAATATAATAGCATATACCTTAAACATAGGGAGGAGAAAAGAATGTATTCAAACTTAAACAACTATCAACTTAATAGACTGCTATATGCAGAAGAGGCTATATATAAACCTAATGGTAACCATATATCAAAAACCACTAATAAATATGCAAAAAATAAGAATGAAATCCAAATATGTCACTAAGGAAAATCAGCAAAATATGAAAGAGAAAGACAATAAAGGATCAAAGACCCATCTATATGCTGCCTATAAAAGACTCATTTTAGACTTAAAGACACCTGCAGAGTGAAAATGTGGGGATGGAGAATCATGTATCCTACAAATGGATGTCAAAAGAAAGCTGAAGTAGCAATACTTAATATCAAACAGAATAGACTTTAAAACAAAGAGTGTAACAAGAGACAGAGGACAGTATATAATCTTAAAGGGGCAATCCAACAAGAAGATTTAACGATTGTAATTATTTATGCACCCAACATAGGAGCAACCCAAATACATAAAACAGTTAATAACAATCACAAAGTGGGGCGCCTGGGCGGCTCAGTCATTAAGCGTCTGCCTTCGGCTCAGGTCAGATCCCAGGGTCCTGGGAGAGCTCCCTGCTTGGCAGGAAGCCTGCTTCTCGCTCCCCAGCTTCCCCTGCTTGTGTTCCCTCTCTCTCTCTCTGTCTCTTTCTCTGTCAAATGAATGAATAAAATCCTAAAAAAAAAAAAAATCACAAAGGAATTAATCAGTAATAATACAGTAATAGTAGAGGACTTCAACACTCCCACTTATATCAATGGACAGATCATCTAAACAGAAAATCAACAAGGAAACAATGGCTTTCAATGACACACAGGAAAGATGGAGTTAACAGATATATTCAGAACAGTCCATCTTAAAACAGCAAAATACACATTCTTTTCAAATACACATGGAACATTCTCCAGAATAGATCATATCATTAGCCCACAGAACAGGCCTCAACAAATAGAGGAAGACTGAAGTCATACCATGTACCTTTTCTGACCACAACACTATGAAACTAGAAGTCAACCACAAGAAAAAATATGGAAAGACCACAAATACATGGAGGTTAAATAACATGCTACTAATGAATGGGTCCACCAGGAAATCAAAGAAGAAATAAAAAGGTACATGGAAACAAATGAAAATGAAAACACAGTGGTTCAAAACCTTTGGGATGCAGCAAAAGCAGTCCTAAGAGGGAAGTAAATAGCAATACAGGCCTACCTCAAGAAGCAAGAAAAATCTCAAACAACTTAACCTACACCTAAAGGTGCTAGAAAAAGAAAAACCAACAAAACCTAAAACCAGTAGAAGGAAGAAAACAATAAAGATTAGAACAGAGATAAATGATAAGAGGGGGGGAAAAAAAAAGAACAGATCAGTGAAACCAGAAGCTGTTTGTTTAAAAAAAAAAATCAATAAAGTTGATAAACCTCTAGCCAGACTTATCAAGAAAAAAGAGAAAGGACACAGAATCACAAATGAGAGAGGAGAAATAACAACTACAGCAGCACAGAAATCTAAACAATTCAGAGAGAATATTATGAAAAACTATGCACTAACAACCTGGATGAAATGGATAAATTCTTAGAAACATATAAACCATCAAAACTGAAACAGGAATAAGGAGAAAACTTGAACAGACCCATAACCAGCAAAGAAATTGAAACGGTAATCAAAAAACTCCCAAGAAACAAGTCTAGGACCACATGGCTTCATTTAAAGAAGAGTTGATGCATAGTCTTCTCAACCTATTCAAAAAAAAAAAAAAGAGGAAGGAAAACTTCCAAATTCATTCTGTGAGGCCAGTATTACCCTGATACCAAACCAGACAAAGATACCACTGAAAAAGAGAACTATAGGCCAATATCCCTAATGAACACAGATGCAAAAATTCTCAACGAAGTACTAACAAACCAAATTCAGCAGTACATTAAACAGATTATTCACCACAATCAGGTGGGATTTATTCCTGGGTTTGCAAGGGTGATTCAATATTTGCAAATCATTTGATGTGATCATATGAATAAGAGAAAGAATAAGAACCATGTGATCACTTCAATAGATGCAAAAAAAAAAAGGCATTCAACAAAGCCCAACATCTATTCATGATAAAAACCCTCACAAAGTGTTAAGAGGGAATATGCCTCAACATAATTAAGGCCATATATGAAAAATCCACAGCTAACATCATCTTCAATGGGGAAAAATTGAGAGCTTTTCACCTAAGATCAGGAACAAGACAGGGGTGTCCATTCTCACCACTGTTGTTCAACATAGTATTGGAAGTCCTAGCCTCAGCAGTCAGACAACAAAAAGAAATAAAAGGAATCCAGACCAGTAAGGAAGAAGTAAAACTTCGACAATTTGCAGATGACATGATACTGTATATAGAAAACCTGAAAGACTCCACCAAAAAACTGCTAGAACTGATAAATACAGTAAAGTTAGAGGATACAAAATCAGTGTACAGAAATCTTGCATTTCTGTATGCCTATAATGAAGAAGTGGAGAAATGAAGAAAGCAATCCCATTTATAATTGCACTAAAAATAATAAGATACCTAGGAATAAACCTAACCAGAGAGGTGAAAAATCTATATTCTGAAAACTATATGACAGTGGTGAAAGAAATTGAAGATGACACAAAGAAATGGAAAAACATTCCATACTCATAGATTGGATAAGCAAATATTGTTAAAATGTCTATACTACCCAAAGCAATCTACGTATTTAATGTAGATTCAAAATACTGTAGATACAAAATACCTATCAAAATATTGACAGCATTTTTCACAGAACTAGAATAAACAATCCTAAAATTTGTGTGGAACCACAAAAGATCCTTAATAGCCAAAACAATCTTAGAAAAGCAAAGCAAAGCTGGAGGCATCACAATTCCAGACTTCAAGTTATATTACAAGGCAGTAATAATCAAAACAGTATGGTATTAATACAAAAGTAGACACACAGATCAATGGAACAGAATAGAAAATCTTGAAATAACCCTGCAGTTATATGATGAGTTAACCTTTGACAAAGCAGGAAAGAATATCCAATGGGAAGAAGTCTCTTCAGCAGTTTTGGGAAAACTTGAGAGCAACATGCAAAGTAATGAAACTGGACCACTTTCTTACAACAGATACAAAAATCAATTCAAATAAATTAAAGACCTCTAAGTGTGAGACCTGACACCATAAAAATCCTAGAAGAGTGCACAGGCAGTAACTTCTTTGACATCAGCCATAGCAACTTCTTTCTAGATATGTCTCCTGAGGCAAGAAAAACAAAAGGGAAAATAAACTATTGGGACTGCATCAAAATAAAAAGCTTCTGCATGGCGAAGGGAACAATCAACTAAACAAAAAGGCAACCTACAGAATGGGAGGAGATATTTGCAAATGACATACCAGGTAAAGGGTTAGTTTCCAAAATATGCAAAGAACTTACAGAACTCAACCATACAAAGACCAAATAATCTAATGGAAAAAGTGGGCAGAAGACTTGAGTAGACATTCTTCCAAAGAAGACATCCAGATGGCCAACAGACCCATGAAAAGATGCTCAATATCACTTATCAGGGAAATGGAAATCAAAACTACAGTGAGATATCACCTCACACCTATCAAAACGGCTAAAATCAACAACACAAGAAAAAACAGGTGTTGGCGAGGATGTGGAGAAAGGGGAAATGTCTTGCACTGTTGGTGGGAATGAAAACTGGTTCAGCTACTGTGGAAAACAGTATGGAGGTTCCTCAAAAAGTTAAAAATACAGGGTGCCTGGGTGGCTCAGTCAGTTAAACGTCTGACTTTTGGTTCCGGCTCAGGCTATGATCTCAGGGTCGTGAGATTGAGCCCCACGTCTGGTTCCATGCTGAGCTGGTGGGATCTGCTTGAGATTCCTTCCCCCTCTATTCCCCCCCCCCCAAAATAAATAAATAAAAATTTTAAAAAGCTTAAAATAGAACTACCCTACAGTCCAGCAATCATATGCCTGGGTATTTACCCCCAAAATAAAAGAACATTAATTCAGAGATATACATGCTCCCCTGTGTTTGTGGTAGCATTATTTGTAATAGGCAAGATATAGAAGCAACCCAAGTGTCCACTGATTGATGAATGGACAAAGATGTGGTCTGCATATATATATAGTGGAATATTCAGCCATAAAAAAAGAATGAAAAAAAAAAAGAATGAAATCTTGCCATTTGCAACAACATGGATGGAGGGAGCTAGAAAGTATAATGCTAAGTGAAATAAGTCAGAGGAGGACAAGTACCATATGATTTCACTCATTTGGCATTTAAGAAACAAACAAAAAACAAGCAAAGGGAAAATATGAGAGACAAATCAAGAATCAGACTCTTAATTATAGAGGACAAACTGATGGTTACCAGAGGAGAGGTGGAGGGGGTATGGGTAAGTAGGTGATAGAGATTAAGGAAAGCACTTGTGATGAGCATGGAGTGATGAATGGAAGTGTTGAATCACTGTATTGTATATCTGAAACTAAATATAAAACTATGTTAACCAACTGGAATTAAAATAAAAACTTCTTAAGAAGCTAAAAGCAAAACCCACAGCAAATCTTAAGGTATCTACCAGGAAAATCAAGATTTAGGGAGTTAATAGTGATTTTTGCCCAAAATTCTACAGCTAGTCACTGGTGGAATCAATCAAGATTTGGATCAGGACTGTCTGACTTCAAGCTCTTGCTCTTTAGGTACCGTATAACAGTGTCCTTTTTAGTTGGTTCCTAACTCATCGTTGACTTGGGCACTCATTCCTGTGAAGATAAAGGGACAAGGGCTTATCCAATTTCTGGGCCCGCCTCTGGGGCTCCTCTGCATGGAAGGGAGCTACTGTTCACATAGAGATCCCTGGGGATTCCAGAAAGTCGCAGGCCAGCATAGCAGGAAGGAACGTCTGGTGTCACCCAGACCATCCCCAGCTTTACAGATGAATGAGTTACAAGATCACACAGGCAGAAGGGAATAGTCTTGGGTCTGCTCTCTACCTAACCCCGCCTTACTGAAAGAAATTGTGAACTTTGCTGACTGATCTCATTTATTCAGCAAATTGTTTAGCAGATTGGAGCCATTTATATAAAATCATGAGATTAGTCAATTTTAATCAAATGTAGACTGACGCAGTTTGAAATAGCCAAGGATAGGTCTGTTTTGCAAACATCCTCCAGCCTCAATTACCAAATGGCCAGCCTCTCACATTTATCACGAGAGGCATTAAATTTATTATATAACATTTTCTGTGCCAACATTTTGAACAGTAAGAAGGGAAAATGTGATCTGTTCTTGTCACAGGAATTGTTACATGAAAAAGGGAAAACACATCAAATTTCCACATCATTCTCCAGACTGAAAACCTGGTGTTCCTACATAATTGCAATAGCATCCTTAAAAAAAAAAAAAAATTGTAATTTCCTTCCCTCTTCCCAAAGGGAATCCCTGATAGGAGTTTCTAAGAATTCTTCCAGGAAAAAAAAAAATTGTATGTATTCTACCCTATATATAGGTTTATTTGTTCACAGTTAATTCTTTTATCCACCTGTGATTTTAATGTAGTCTGTGAAATTACGTAATTACTTTTATTAAAAAAATCAACTAGTTCCAGCTCAATCCTATTTACCAATAATAAATTGGCAATCAGTCTTGGCAGTGGGTTGGAAATGGCTGGTTGCCCTAATCATTCTGTAAGGCTGAGATACCATCTCTAATCCTTGACTGGAACCTGTGTCTACCCATAGATTTTGGCTAGAATTTTTATGTACCTCTAAGCCATGTTCATTGTAGGAAAGCTTCTAGTTGGGCACATTAGGCTCTTTTGTTTTGTAGAGACAGACAAATGCACAGAAATTATTTCTCTTTCCCTCTGGCTTCTGTTTATCCAATGCATCCACTGCCTTCTCTGTGGTTTGGATCATGGTTGGGAACAGTGACCTGAATTAAATTAAGTAAAACATTGAAAGGAAGCTAAAACCCAAAGGTGATCATCTAAATTGTATTATACAACCTGAACTTAACCTTGAGGAAATAACAGACAAGCCCAAAGTAAAAGACACGTTATGAAACAACTGGCTTGCACTCTTGAAAAATCCCAATGTCGTGAAAGAGAACGAAAGGTTAAGGAGTGTCCCGGATTAAAGAAGACTAGAGAGATATGCCTGCCAAACGCAGTAGCATCCTGGGTTGGGGGAGGAAAGGTTGCCATGAAAGACAGCATTGTACTAATAAGTGAGATTGGAATGTGAGTTGTGTATTAGATAATTGTACCAGCATTAAATTTCCTGCATTCGATAATTGCACTGTGGTTAATCCAGATCTCCTTTCTTGATGATATTAGCAACCAACTCATTCTTAATTATGGTAGATTCAGGAGTTTTAGCCCACTGAACCTTCTGTGGAGGAAGAAGAAAAAACAGCCTGTTTTTCAGACACTTGTAAAAATTCTAACTGGCATGGTGAACTGTGGTGCCCCCTTGCGGTGAGAGTTCCCTTCGTTCTTGGGACTGACTTCAAGAACTGGAGACTTTCACTGTCACCTCACAAATACTTTTCAAAGCCTATTACATATCCAGCATCTGCTAAGTGTCAAGGATACATAAGCTCCTTGTGGAGCTTCCAAGCACGAAAACAAATATGGAATCACACACACAGTGGAGGGTTTGAAGGTATCATATTACATAGGTTGATCATCTCTAAAAGTAGGCATGAAACAGACGAGACATGTCCCTGTCTTTGGTTCATACTGAGTTGGGGCAGCCCTTCCCCATGGCTGTTGGGCATTACCCGTTTTGGACCAGATGACCTGGGTCCCTGCTTCCCTTGTCACTACTTACAATTCGTAATAATACAGTGGGTGCTTTCCTAGTTGTAACTTAAAGTAATCATGTTTTTAAAGATTTTTTTTTTTTTAATTTCACAGAGAGAGAGGGGGAAGCAGGCTCCCCGCTGAGCAGGGAGCCCGATGCGGGCCTTGATCCCAGGACCCTGAGATCATGACCTGAGCCGAAAGCAGAGGCTTTAACCCACTGAGCCACCCAGGCGCCCAGTAATCATGTTTGTAAAGTACATATGAGAACAAGTGAGATCGCAGTCAATCAAGCCCACCTCTGTAAGGGACACTGCAATTTGCAGCTGCAGAGGACCCGAAAGACCAATTCCACCTGTCTCAGTGGCAGATGGAGAGTGCCCTTCTCCCTGCCTGTGTTGCTTGTTGGATTGCTTACAACAGCAGCTCTCTCCTAGCTGCAGACGGCTGGATTAGTGACCTGAGCAAGGGGCTTGTCTGTGGTGCTCATGATTGTCCTTCACGTTGGAGGCGCTGAGCATTGGCCGATAGTGAGGGACGGAGGAGAAAGACAGTAATGATGTCATGATGTGGAGGCTGGGGGCTGGTTTACCCGACCCAGGTGATGAAACAGGGTTGCACAGAATCACCCACATGGTCTGGTGGACTGTTTGAAAAAGGAAGAGGACAGTTGGCTCAAACGGACACAGTTCTAACATTTGGAGAACTCAGCTAAATAATAGATAATGGCAATGCTTGTAGAATAGGAAATGTGTTTCTAAGGATGGCATGTAGAGATTTGAAACAAATTATTATGGACAATTTCTTTAAAGAAAATAAAAGGAGAGAACAGTATCACGAGCCCCAGGTATCCGTCATCCATCTCCCAGTCTCCCCTGGATTATTTTGACACTCTCTTACTTATGGGTGCAATCGTAATTGTGGACAAGCACCTTTTTCTTCTTCACTGGAGGAACACAGCTCTGTGATGTTTATTTGGGTTTTACTGGTTTCTCTCACCACCTCATCTCCCCCTCCCCCCCACCATGAGGAAGCATAGCAGAGAGAGACAGAGCATGGGCCCTGGAGCCAAAGCACCCAGGTTGGAATTGGGCTCTGCCTCCTATGAGCCGTGTGACCCTGGGCACGTTGGTCAAACTCTCTGGAACTCCTAGGTCTGCAAATGGCAACAGTCAGCCATAAGCATGTATGGGCTCTCCCCATCGTTACTCTGTGGGACCTCTGTGTGCTCTAATAGGCTCTTTTCACACCTCATTTAACCCCACAACAATCCTGAGGGTGCTATAGTGTTTCACTCCTGAGGAAGGTGAACCCGCAGTAGGTGAAATCAGAGGTTTGCAAATTCATCTGCAGAAGTCATCTGGGGAGCTCCAAAAGCTCCTGATGGAGCGGTCTCCACCACGAGATGGATTTAATTGGCCTGGGATGTGGCCGGGCATTTGTGTAGTTAAAGATCCCCAGGTGATTGTAATGTGCAGAGACACGTGTGGGAACAAGCTTGGGAACCTCGAAGCAGGCAGAGCCCCGATACTGTAGTCCTCAGTGAGCCTTCTGCCATCTCTGTGGCCACATTGTCTTGGGAGCCAGGAGGAGGTTGGGAAGGTTTATCATCTGGTGTCCAGAGCCGAGCCCCACCCTGTACCCTCACCGATCAGAGCAGATTTCACACCAGGCTTTATGTGTAAAGTTTTATTTGTGTTTGTGTGGTTTTAATCCCAAGTCCCGAAACAAAACAAAAGAGAAAGAAACTCCAGAGCAGCAAAAACCAGTACTCTTTGAATGCATTGTCATCTTCCACCCCGTTCAGTCAGTGAAGATAGTTGTTGATGTTTGTATCGGTTGTCTAGTGCCATAGTGATGCTAAGTATGGATCACAGAAGTTCAGTGGCATACAAAATAAGCACAGCTAAACACCTGTGGGTCCCCTGGAACGTGGGCTGCTCTTTACCGGGGCTGCTGGGTTGGGTGGCTTTGCTCCACGAGTCTCTCATCTTCCTGCCAGGGCCAAAGGGCGAGCCAGAGAATATTCTGCTCACACTGAAGGCAGAGGTAGAAGGAAACCAGCCCTACGTCTGCACTAGTGGGCTGGGAGTATTCCCTGCGTCATGTCTGCTCATGTCCTGTTGACCAAAGCAAATCACATGACTGAGCTCAAAGTTAAGGGGTAGGGAAATATGCCCCATTTGCTTTGAGTCCAAGCACCTCATGGGTCAAGCCTAACATGAGTGGAAGGGAATGCACTCTTTTCCAGTGGAAAGGACAGGGTGGGTGGTTTTGAACGGGAATCAGTTACAAATGTAAACGTGGACGTTGCCTTTGTAAGTGTTTATGGTAGCAGAAAATTACAACAGTTCTAGGTATTAAACATAGAAAAGATACTGAGATAAAATGGAACACATGTACAGAGTGAAACACAAAGCAGCTATTTAAAATGAGGTAGCAAATATGTCATTGGAAATTATTCATGCCACACTACGGGGGAAAGCAGATTATGAAATGTTACGTTCCCAATTCTGAGAACTATGTATATTCATATTTGAGTAGGTTAAAGATGCGTGCCAAATTGCTAATGATCGTCTGTGGTGGAATTATGGAATATTTTTGTTTTCTACTTCTACTCCTGAGTTTTCTCCATTTTCTGTGATGAATATCCATTACTTATGGTAATAAGAAAAACATTTGAAACTGTTAGATGTGGAAATTAAGAGTAGGCATTCTTATTAATTCCTTTTTTTCTAACCTGTCAACAGGCAGCAAAATAATGGAGAATGGCCTTCTCTTCAAAGAACTTCTGCAGACTCCAAATTTTCGAATTACTGTGGTTGATGACGCAGACACCGTCGAACTTTGTGGTGCTCTTAAGGTAAAGTCGCCCTTGTTATTTCTGCTCAAGAAGAGGAGCTAATCGTGCTGGGCCACTGTCCGCATTATGGAATCTAATCCTGAAGAGTGGGCTCTGTGTTCTGTGCTCCTGCTTCAGAGAAGAATACTGAATTGAGAGCCTTGTTTGTCACTTCCTGCTTTACCCCAGGCTGTCCTGGGTGGTTGGACTTCCTCTTCCACACCGCTTAGCTTTCATTTGTAAATTGAGGGGCAAGGGCGGAGTGTGCTATTCTTTGGGAAATTGGCAGCATTAATATTTACGAAGCATGTACAGTACCTTGACTGTAGAGTTTGTAAAACTGTAAGGGGAGCAAAGCATTCTTTCCCCCCGCCCCGTCCATGAATTCACATATTTCTCTTATACATTGTCTTGAGTGGGGAAGGGACTTACTCCCTCTGAATTATGCTACTCACTACTCGTTCAGTTGGGTGGCTTGCTTGGTTGTTTTTTAAAGGGAAAATAGTCTGCTGCTGACAAGGGCTTTACTAAGAATAGTTTTATCTTTGTCGGTAAAGGGAAGTGGGCCAATGAAAGGAGCTGCTTCCAGCCAGTGGCTTGGGCAGGGTAGAGGGAAGAGTTTCCACGTGGGCTCCTGACCTGTTCCAGTCCGCCTGTGGAAGTCTCGGTGGTTCAGCCCTCTCTGGCCTGACGCTGGGGAACAGCCAGTGGGGAGCCGGGCTGCACTTTCCGATCCTTCTCCCGCTGGAATCAGCTGCCTTCTTTAAAAAAAAAAAGCCTCAGCGTGAATGAATACCCCCCTTTGAGGCACTTTGGAGTCTTTTCTTTTGTAGCAAAAGCCCCTTTTCAGGAATTTGAGCACCTCAGGAAGGAAGTCAGGCAGTCTGGCTGGGGCTCAGGCTTTGTCAGGTAAAAATTGCAAAGATAGAAAGTATGCTGAAAAGAGGAGAATCCAACGAATGCCTTCCCGCTCTTTTCTCTGGATTGTACGTACGTCCTTTTTTTCCTCGTCAGAGTTTAAAACCACAGTGTGGAATCATAGGGCCTGTGTTTGTGTGGTCACGTGTCCCGTACAGTGAGGATTTTAAGGAGGAAAGCCAGTGAAAGGCTCTGGCTCCCTGGGGGCAGCACATGGCCCTGTTTCTGAAGGTTTGTGTAGGGCGTTCTTCACGTTCCAGGCAGGCCCTCTCACGCAGTTAAGACACTGGCTTTGGCTGCTTTGTGTGGGCTTTTTTTTTTTTTTTTTTTTTTTTTTTTGCAGCATTTCTTATACGACAAGTCTAATTGTAATGAACTGCCTCAGCTTTTGTTAGGGAAAATCTTTATCTTGCCTTCATTTTTNTTTTATGTGTTTTAAATAGCCCTTCATTAAACTAATGACCATTTGGCTGCAAGGGGCATCATGAATGCCTAATTGCTCAGCATCAGCCTGTGTTGCTCCAAAACAGTTTTTAAGTGACTGGATATTTCTGAAGAAGCTGTGAGATCCTGCCCAGAACAAAGGGGACTTGGGGGAAAAGAAAGATTCTAGATGGAGGGTTCTGGAAAAGCTTCAGCTAATGGGACCTCATGCTGGTTTTGTGTCTGAACTTAGACTGGCTTTTCATTTTTGTTGGCAGGAAACCTGTAAGTGGCCCTGTGCCTGCTACTGGGACAGAGTGTGGTTCGTGGGGGGCAGAGACAGATGGGGGTTGAGGACCATTTATCATCCTTCCTCTGGCTATCCTTTGAAACAGGATCAGTTACCATCATGCCTGTCGGCTTGCATCAGAGCTGGGATTTTTGAAAACTGAGAAACAGGCATTTTTGGCAATAACTGAGTCTAACCATTTGGTCATACAGATAAGGAGACAGAGATCCAGAGATTAAATACTGGCACAGTTGGAGTGTGAAGGCAGGTTCCAAGAATCTCAGTTTGGTGTTCTTTGGTTCCTATGTACAGCCTGACATTCTTGGTTTGTGTCCAGTTGAATAAAACGAAGCCTTCCCTTGTCAGAGGCTGTCAAAGCAAGGACAAATGGACGTCATTTCTTTTATTACATAACTAATAGTTTGCTGGTTTTTTTGATTATAAAAGTAGTGCACATTCATTGTGTTTCACACAACAGAAGGATGCAAAGAAAGTGAAAGTCACCAATAATCCCTATATTCTGAGATCAACCACTTGTTTTCTATACCCTTCCAGTCTTTTTAGTGAGTGTACGTGTGTATATATATATGGCCCCTTTTAAAAACAAAAAACTGGATCTTACGGTTCAAATAGTTTGACATATTTTACTCTTTCTCATTAAATTAACAGTCTTTGGGGGCTCCTGGGTGGTTCAGTCATTAAGTGTCTGCCTTTGGCTCAGGTCATGATCCCAGGGTTCTGGGATCAAGCCCCACATCAGGCTCCCTGCTCAGCAGGAAGCCTGTTTCTCCCTTTCCCACTCCCCCTGCTGGTGTTCCCTTTCTCACTATGTCTGTCTGTCAAATAAATAAATAAAATCTTTTAAAAATAAATTAATTAATAGTCTTTAGTAATCTCTATTCTAGCAATCAAAGAAATGTACAGTCTCTTTGGTGCTCAGAATCATGAGGGCATTCGAGTTACTAAAAAAAAAAAGGCAAACAGCTCACTATAAGGATAAAACCAAAAAGAAAATGTAAAGGTTTTAGGCAAAATCATTTTGCAGCAGTGCATTTTACTGCCTTCAGAATGTCCTTTACCTCTGACCTGTATTAATAATCTCCAGTAGGGGAATATGTTTTTTAAATAGCAACTTTACTTAAGCCTAATTCATGTACATTAAACTGCACCCATTTAAAGTGCTAATAGAGTGGGGGTTTTTGTTTTGTCTTAAAATTTTCATTTATTTATTTGTCAGAGAGAGAGAATACAAGCAGGGGGAGCAGCAGGCAGAGGGAGAAGCAGGCTCCCCACTGACCAAGGAGGCAGATGCCAGACTCGAGTCCCAGGACCCTGGGATCATGACCTAATAAGCTGAAGGCAGATGCCCAACCAACTGAGCCACTCAGGTGTCCCCTAACACAGTGGGGTTTGACAGCTATGTGCATATACCCTGAAAATCACCTCCATAATACAGAACATTTCCATCATCCCTAAGTGATTCTGTATGTCCCTTTTCAGTCCCTACCCCAGCCGGGCAGCCACTGATCTGCCTTTGTACACTGTAGTTTGCATTTTCTAGAACTTTAATAATGGAGTTGTCCAGTTATCTACTCTTCTGCATATGGCTTCTTTCACTGAGGGTGTATTTTTGTTTGCTTTAATGTAAATTTTAGGTGGCACTCCTTACAGGAAAGCACAGAAATCATAACTGTACAGCTCAACTTCCGTCATCATTTTTAACAGATGCTTTATCAGAATTAGGTTTCATTAACAAAGACTCAAAATAATAGTGGCTGAACACAATAGAAGTTAATTCCTTTCTTACATAAAAATCCTGAATCCATGTGATAGCTCCATTCTTGCAGAATTCTCAGAGACCCCAGCTCCTTCCTGATCACAAGGGTAGGCCCTTGTCCTCATGTTCCAAAATGGTGACCAGAGTTCCAACCATCATGTCTGCCTCCCAGGCAGTAGGGTAGAAAAAAAGAAAGGGCACGTGACAGCTGTCCTTTAAGGCAGGTTCTGGGGAGTCACAGTGTAATGATTTAGCTTCATCTCAGTGGGCAGCACTTAATTCTGTGACTGTACCTAGCTGCAAGAGATGTTGGGAAATGGTTTTTTGGCTTTTGTTTTTTCTCCTTTGGTTAGCCATATACTTGCATGCAAGTCAGGGACTCTGACTCAGGAGGAGGAGAGTAGATTGGGGGATAATCCCATAACCCTGTGTCACAGCCACATGACATTCCCTCACAGGGCTGTTCTGTAGTGAGGTTAAGCACCCCTGATGTCTGGGCACCTAAGTTTCTTCCAGGGCTTTGACTGAGATAAATCACGCTGTGAAGCATGGCCTCGGGCCTAGTGTCTAGCCAGGGCCACTGCTGGATCCCACTAGCCGTATGTGACTATTTGCATTTACATTCGAATTAATTAAAACTTAAAAAAAAATTAAGAGTTCCATTTCGGAGTCACGATCACCCCATTTCAAAGACTCGGTTGTCACATGAGTCTTCAGGGAGTCTCCGTGGCTACCAACTCTGTTGGATGAGCAGACGGAAAACATTTACATCATTACAGAAGCTTCTGCTGGACATCACTGCTGTAGGGTGCCTAGCCTGGTGGGCTCGCTGTGGACTTGACCCTTAGACCTCCTTGAACCTCAGCTGGGCTGCCTTACATGAAGCCTGACCTGTAAGCCCTAACACAGTGCCTTGCGGGGGCTCAGCCTGCATTCTGCAGTCAGAGTTCTCCCTTAGGCCCAGAGCCCTGGGAGCTGGCCTTGGGCAGAATCATGCATGCTGCCCATACATGCAACAGTGACTACTGCCTGGGTTTCACTGGAGCCCTGCGTCCCAGGTAGTGAGAGTGTTTGCATAACCCACAGGTAGCCGGGGCTGGGAGGCTTCTCCACTTCTACATTCTTTCCGTGGGAGGCTAGGAGTGGAAGGAGTGGAGTCCCATCCAATCTGCCCGGTTCAGAATTGCAAAGATGTTCAGAATTGCAAAGACGGCACCTCAGGGCGAATGATTGCCTCTGAGTATTGTCATAACCCAGGAAATGGGGAAGGGCTTAAGCACGTCTGTCTTCTGAAAATCAAGGTATTTTTAGCTCCAGAATAGTTTAAAGCAGATTTAAATGCACAGTGGATAATGATAACTTTCACAGCTGAGCGATCTCAGAGGACATCTGCTGGGTTGCTATTCAAACACGAGCTGACTGGCTCAGTGTGTTTATTTTTCTTTTGACAGTGATAAGTGGTAGAGGGAGAGAGTGAGGGTTTCAAGATCCATCGTAAGGCGATTAAACTGGATCGTTGCCCAGGGGCCCCTTGGAAGGGAAGAGTGTACCCTGCAGTGGACTCCTGCTCCTCTCTACCCACCCCCTGCCCCCACCATTGGGAGGTCAGCCATCTAGGGGAAACTGAGGTAGCCCTCATCTGTGTGCCCTGCGGTGGGGGGTCACAGAAGGGGCAAGAGAGCGGCTGCAGTCCCAGGCCAAGGGCACCCTCCTCTGTCTTTTCTTTGACCACAGTGACACAAAAGGTCAGGAGCATTGCTCTGGAGCTCAGGACTCATCTACACAGCTCCTGCTTAGATGCTTCCAGTGACTGAGAGCTCACTCCTTTACCTCCAAGTCCGTTTGGTTGGGTGAGGTCAGCTCTTCCTGTTAGAAAGTTCTTATCTTGAAGCTGAGGTGGCCCCTCCGAGCCTTTCATTCACTGACCTAGAGCAGCACAGTGTGATCTAAGCCTCCCTGGAGAGAACTCAGGGGCCAGGCCGCCTGATCCTGCAGATACTCGCCATGTGACCTTGGGCCAGCGACTTACCCTGAGTGTGGGAGTTTCCTCACCTCTCCCTGAGCACAATCATGGCGCCTGCCTTGTAGGAATGTTGTGAAGATTAAACCAGTTAATAATACTGGAAGCACTTAGAGCAGTTCAAGAAGGTAAATTGTTACTTTCATTATTTTCCCCCCCAAATCTGTTCTCCTGGGCTGACCCTTTTTATCTCCCAAGCCCACATGCAGGCCAGAGAGGCACTCCCCTTTGACATCTGATTGCTGAGGGTTCAGGAAGGTCTCCAACGCTATGGTGTATGGGAGTGGCCGGTCCAAGTTTGCCATGCCATGGAAGAGGCAAGGCACGGGGAGCAGAGTGGGCCCAGGGAGCCAGGCCCTGGGGCGGCATCACTCACCAGCGAGGTGTTCTCCGTAAGCCTCTGGCCCTTTGTGAGCCAGCCAGGAGGTGAGGGACACACGAGCCAGGGTTGTCACAACTCAGAGGAGACCGTATGCGCAGTGGGTGCACCGTAGGCCCTTCGTAAATAATCCCTCTCTCCTCCTCTGTGTCTAGGAGCCCCTTGTTGGAAGGAAGTCATTGTATCTCTCATTCAGTCTGTAGACATGTACTGAGGTTGGTTCGTCAAGTAACCTCCAGAATGGGTTACATTGTGGTGAAGGGGGCACGGAGATGGTCCAGGAGGCAGCAGAGAGCCATTTCAACAGTCTCACCCTTGGCACATTGCCATGGTAACTTCAATACACCCATTCAGCAGGCTCACCCAACAGCTGGCCTCATGGCCCCTGTGCTAAGTCCCCCTGTCCCCAGGTCTCTCTGTTGCCTCAGGACTATCCCATTTATCAGCTGTGAGCAGGCCACAGCTGCAGCAGCTTTCCTGGAGGAATGTCACCACCAGAAGGGCCTTGAAAGAGTTTATCCAAGCCCTGAATTTTATCCCCGAGGGCCAGAATGCTCAGAGAGGTGGAGTCATTGTCCCAAGGTCACACAGCAGTGAGGCAGAGTGAGAACCAGAGGCCGGAAGCCATCTGGGTATCCGTGCATGTGCTTCTAGTGTCTCTCCCTGGCTTCCTTAGTCTAGCTGCTCCGCCAGGAGGGGTGTCGGGTTCTGTTTGGACCCAGCCCTTGGGTGTTTTTACCATCCCCGGCCCATCTTTGCATTGTGCCCCACATG
This sequence comes from Ailurus styani, assembly GCA_002007465.1. Lineage (NCBI taxonomy): Eukaryota > Metazoa > Chordata > Mammalia > Carnivora > Ailuridae > Ailurus > Ailurus styani. The sequence continues at coordinate 856,897 of LNAC01000360.1, forward strand.
AAAGGTTAGGGGGTTGTTTCACCCCTCCGAATCTTGGCTCCTTTCCTGGGTCTTCATCCCCTCCCCTCTTCACAGGAGGCTGCGAGAGCCTAAGAGCGTGCCAAGCTGGGAGCTGCCTGCTTCCTGCATCAGTGAGCACGTGCAGCAGGTACTTGGGGAGGGAGGGACCGGTGCTGCCGGTGGCTGATGAAACCCACAGTGTCCATTGCTTGCGTGGGCGGGAAGGGGTTGGGAGGCTTTTGCAGGTACAGACAGAAGTTAATACTGTAGGAAAACATAGGCTCTCTGCTTGGGCTCCAACTGCAGAATACCCAATTCCTCATCAGCTCTGCCCGCAGCTGTGGGAAGCGAGGTCTCCCTGGAGTCCAGCCTTTGTAGGGGGGAGAGTGACCCATCTGGAAGCTGCTTTGTTGGTCTGTTAGAACAGCTCATAACCTCACTGAGAGACCCTCTGGAGCACAGAGAGTGAATTCATCTAAAATCTGCACATGTTTATACCAGCTTTCTGATCATTTTTTTAAAGAATTTTTTTGCTCTCCCCTTCCTGTGTCAGTAGCCATGAGGAGGAGACTACCGAGCAGCCAGAGTAAACCCTGGGATTATTCCCGGGGAAGAGAACAGGCTCGATTTCGGGCCCCTCCACCCCGTCCCCTGTGGTAGCACTCTTCATCCTGCCCTCCAGGCTGGGAAGAGAGAGTGCTGCTTTATTGGTGTATGGGAAGTAGACAGAAGCTTCAGCAGGGCTCGGTGGTTTTGGGTTTTGGGTTTTTGTTTTGTTTTGTTGTGTTTTTTTATTTCATCTGCAACGGCTTTGTGTCTTTGGTCTCCTGGTGAGCGGTAGCTGTGCTCACATGGCCAGCTCTGTTTCTCGGGGTGAGCCTGGCCACATCAATGCTGCGTTTGAAGTATTTTATTAGAAACTGCATTATCAACCAGAGAAGGCATTTTTCCTCCCCAGTTCTGTGTTTTAACCTCCTCCCTCAGATTTTATAGGCCTGATGTTTTGAGGGATAGTCTTTCTTGAATAAAAAAACACTTCTGGCGGGGGGAGGAAAAGATGTGCTTATTTTATTTCCTGTTCATTACCAGTTAGCTTCATATTTTAAGATCTCTCCAGGCACAAATTCCTAAGTAGTCACCAGATAGTATGGAAAAATGCTAGTGTGGTTAGAGGTGAAATACTTGCATTTTCCCTGGTGTTGAGTGTGTCGGTGCAGGAGCTGGTAACGGGGACAGGGCTGGGAACCCGGGGACTTGACCGAAGGCCCCATTGAGTGGGCACATGCAGGTATGACTTGTCGTAAATGGTGGTGTGGTTTTACATGGGATGTGAGGCCCAGCTCAGACACCTCCTCGGTGCAGACTTCCTTGCTTTGAAATGATGCTTGTGGCTCCTACCATCGCTCCACATGCCCTTGTCCTTGATGTACTTCGTTGTTATTATGCCCACTGTTTCATCAACTCTTCGGGGACAAGCTCTGTGTTCCCAGCTCCTCCCTGGGGGCACCCTTAGCCCCCACGCCCCCTGGCACCGCTCTCTGGGCCCCGTGTAGAGCTTCCCACCTAGGGCATGCTTAGTACATATAGGTTGAAATGAAATCAGGTTTTCAGCACCTCTTGTGGGATACTACTTTCCACCCAGGTTATAATTACGTGCACCCGTTTTATTTTCCTATTAGGCCAGAGGTTGGCAAACTTTTTCTGCAAGGGCCACGTAGGAAATGCTGTGACCCATGGGACTTTGTGACCCATACGGTCTAAGTCCATAGTAAGTACTCCAATCTGCTGTTAACAGCCCCAAGGCAGCCACAGATGGTGTGTAAACACGAACAGGGGGGCCTGTCATCCAGGACATTCACAGAAACAGGCGGTTGTTGGCCCTTAGTGTGGCTGATCCCCGAACCAGATTGTCAGCTTCGGAAGAGGCAGGTCTTGGTCTTATCTGCTTTGCTTGTAGCAGAGGGCCACTCAAGAGCGAGTGTGTGTGTGTCTTGGGGGGTAGGCCCAGGAATGCTTGTATAGGGGTAATTAAGTGACACAAAAGGCTGAAGCTCGAGCAGCACATTTGCAGATGGACTGACCCAGCAACTCCACTCTCAGGCCCACGCCCAGCAGAAACGCCTGCGTGTGGTCACCCAGGTGCCAGTCACCCAGCAGCACCTTTTGCGGTAGCCTCAAACTAGGAGCTACCTCCTTGCCAGTCAGCAAGAGAATGACTGGGAAAAGATGGTGCCGAACTCACACAGTGGAACGCAGTGAGCGCTGGGTGTGCTACGCAGCCGATGGGTCCCTGAGCTCCACCTCTGAAACGGATCCTGCACTACGTGTTCGTTAATTCAGTTTCAGCAACATAAAATTAAGGAAAAAATGCAATGCAGCAATGAAAATAAAGGTGCTCTATGTAAAAACACAGCTCAGTCTCGCAAACACGACGTTGAATTGAGACAAAGATAGACGCAGGATTGCATACAAGTCTGTTCATATAAAATGTAAAGACAGGTGAAGCAAATCTATGTTGTTACAAGTCTGAAGAGTGGTTCCCTTGGTGAGGGTGGTGACTGGGAGGGAGGGGGTGTGAGGGCGCGTTTCTGGTGTGCAAGCTATGTTCTGTTTCTCGATCAGGGTGCTAGTTCCAAGGGTGTATTCCGTTTGTGGGAATATCTCCAAGCCGTACACTTAGGACCTGCATACCTTTCCATGTGAATGGTATAATTCAATCAGGCATCCGATTTAAAAAAAAAAAAAAAAGAACCAAAAGGCAGTTTGTCCAAACAGTATCTAACCAGAGCCTACAGCCAGCCATTCTGATTCTCCGGCTGGTGCTCCCCAGCTCCTGCTTCCTGCAAACCCCAGACCTGGGCCCTCGGTCCTGTAAACGGGAGTGTAGAAGCCTGGTGCCTTCTTTCACCTCGGCGGTCGGGGCGCAAGAGCAGAAGCTGGGCCTATGTGGGAAGCGGTGCAGCGCTCCCAGGGCGGGCCAGGCGGCCCTGCTCTCCCCCCACCTTCCGGCAGGCAGCCTTGCTCTGTGGCGGGCATGTGACAGGTGTCCTGGGGCTTCCCGGTCTCCTTCACAGAACATCGTAGCGGTGGGAGCCGGGTTCTGCGACGGCCTCCACTGCGGAGACAACACCAAAGCTGCCGTCATCCGCCTGGGGCTCATGGAAATGATCGCCTTCGCCAGGATCTTCTGCAAGGGCCAGGTGTCCACGGCCACCTTCCTGGAGAGCTGCGGCGTGGCCGACCTCATCACCACCTGCTACGGAGGCCGGAACCGCAGGGTGGCCGAGGCGTTTGCCAGAACTGGGAAGGTAGCTCCTGGCCTGTCCTTCCCTGCTCTGCCCTCCCCCTCCCGCCCGTCCATCCTCCCCCTCCCGCCCATCCGCCCTCACCGAGACCCCTGCAGTCCCGTGGAGATGGAGGCAGGCATTTGCCATTTGCTGGGCGTATCCCACTGACACTTGTCTGCTTTGGCTTAAAAGTACTTTCTCCTGAGCCCTTTAGCTTGCATGTCTCTCCATGGCTTTATTTATTTGAGGGAGAGAGAGCACGTGCACATGCGTGCGTGGTGGGGGAGGGGTAGGAAGGGGGAGATGGCAAGCAGACTCTGCACTCAGCACGGAGCCCAACCTGGAGCTCCATCTCATGACCCTGAGGTCACGACCAGAGCTGAAACCAAGACCAGACACTTAACTGACTGCACCACCCAGACACCCGACTCTAGTTTTCACAACAGTGTTTTCCTCCTTGTTTTTAAGACCATCGAAGAATTGGAGAAGGAGATGCTGAATGGACAGAAGCTCCAAGGACCTCAGACATCCGCTGAAGTGTACCGGATCCTGAAACAGAAGGGGCTGATCGACAAGTAAGTCCCCCCCATCCCCCCCACCACGCTGTCCCTGTGACCAGAGGAGGGCCACCCCCTGCTTCTCTCATGACCGCCTGCCAGTCAGTACACATGGGCACAGCTGTGTGCAGAACTCTGCTCAAATAGTTCCGCCCTCGTGTGATGTGAACATCTGTGGCAGGAACCATCTTCCTGCCCCGAAAATGAGTGTTGACACAGAACCAGTCTCAGCTTCAGGGGGAGGAACTCAGTTCTCCTTTTTTTTGAGAGAGAGAGAAAGCACACGCACATATGAGAGCAAGCAGGGGCTGGGGGGAGGGTGGGAAGGGGCAGGGCAGAGGGAGAGAGAGAATCTTAAGTGGGCTCCACACCCAGTGCAGAGCCTGACACAGGGCTCGATCCCACGACCCTGAGATCATGACCTAGCCAAAACCGAGAGTCGGACTCGGACGCTTAACTGACCGAGCCTCCCAGGCTCCCTGAGAAGAACTCAGTTCTGTAAAACTCAGTTACAAAACATGAAGTTTGAGATTCTGGTTTATGCTGCAGGGTGTTCGGTAAGAGCTACATATCAAATTTTTAAATTAAAAAAAAAATACCTTGTTGTTTGTTATAAAAAGATACAGCCTTGTTAATAAAAGGTCAGTTCAGAAAAGAAGAAACATATAAAGTATCCCAGAATGCTCCCACTAGAAGTGACCTGCATTAAGGTTTGCCGAGCAGCTTTGCAGCGTCTGTGTCCCCTCAATGGACGGGCGCCTCTAGCCTCCACTGCCCTTCCTGGATGGCCAGCTGCTAAAGGTGGGCTTGGGACAGCCTGATCAGCCACCATCTAATAACTGATGCAGCATATTCTGTGTGTCCTTCACTCCTCGGGAGGGAGAGGGAGGTTTGCTTGCCGGGGAGGGGAGGGGGCTGGGCAGCTGTGCAGACGCGGCCGGGTGTGGCCAGTCCGGGGCACACGCTTCCCCCTGAGCCGGTGATGGTTCGAGATGTGGCTGCTGGTTCCCTGGTGTGTCCCCTTGCTCCTCTTCGGCTCAGTCCAGATGTCTGCTGGTCCCGACCACCGACCCACCTTTATCTCCCCTACCCCTGCCTCTCCTCCTCTCTGGACCAGGACACACTGATCAGCCATAGAGTTCCCTATGGAAAGTTGAAAAGGAGGGAGGACAGGACATTCCTTCTTTAATTTGCACTTTATTTTTCTGAAATGGCTTTCAAAACCAGCCAGGCAGAGACGGAAGGCATAAACAGGCCTCCAGAGGAGAATTACTTTTAAATCGTGGTTAAAAGGAAAACACCTCTGATGGGCCTGGTGTTCTTTCCATACTTGAGGGCAAACAGCGATGTGTTTGTGTGCGGTGGGGCGACTTTAATGACCGTTAAGTATTTATCGGGAGCTTTTTAAAGTCTTGAGAAAATACTTGGGTGTTTGTGGATGCTGATGATCTCCTATTCACGGTTTTAAAGTGCCATCTGTCCGCTACCGTGGGGCGTATTTGATCGGATTCTGTGAATGGATGAGTCTGTCTTCACCATGGAACTCGGAGAGGCTACGGATTGGAACTGGTATTCTGGGACCAGTACCTGCGCCTGTTTTAGAAAAGCAGGTGTAATCAAGCAGGTGAAACCTGGCTCTGAGCAGATGCCCCTCCTCCGTCGTGTCCCATTTTCTTTCTCCTGATTAGAAATGGAACAGGCGGTGCCTGTGCTTAATGAGGTCACAGCGAGGTTGGAGGGGACACACTTCCCACAGGCTGGGGCACAGAGTTCTGGGGGCTCTCCCTTCCCCTGCACGTGCCTCCCAGAGCTGCTCGGGCAGAGCCCGAGTTCTGCCATTCTCCCTTGATTTTTGCCCTTTGTCATTCCACTCTACGGGTCTTCCTCTCTTTCCACCCCTTCTCTGTGGCTACGCAAAGAGCCGTGAGCGGGAGGGCAGCATTTCCGGCCACCTGGTGTCTTCCTAGCCACGTGGTCTTGGGCAGGTCCTACTTTTATTTGTGCCCCAGTTTTCTTGACCCACCAGATCAAACTGGTACACCTGACGATTGCCTTCTACCTCAAGTGTTCTAATTTGCAGTGCTCCTGCTCATCCAGAATGAGTCCTTAGGTGGGCATTTGGGGCAGCGCCTCTTAGTTCTGTACCCACGGAACTTTCTAACACCACATCCTACATGCCCTCCAACCCCGTCTTCAGCTGAAGCAGACCTCCCTTTGCCCCGATACCCCCTTCTGCGTCTGCCCTCCTGCTCCTTGGCCTGGCTGGACGGCGCTCCTTGTTGTGCGTGTCAGTCCTGACCACCCTTGAGGCGACCGGGTCTGTCCTCAGAGCAGCCTTCATCCACCTCATCCAGACACAGATAGCTCTCCCCGCTTTAAACATGCTGTTTACACCAGCGGTCGGCAAACTTTCTCTGTAAAGAACCGCATAATAAATATTTAGTCTTTGCAGCCCACATATAGCTCTCTGTTGTATATTCTTTTTTTTTGTTTTCCTTTTACGGGCCTTGAAACATGTAAGACTTGTCCTTAGCTTGCAGGCCACACAGAAGAGGCCACGGGCCAGGTTGGCTTCTCGGGCTGTGGCTTGCTGACACCAACTGTAGGCCATCCTGCTCAGGGGCTGTGGGCTTCTTACATAAACATGCAATTTTACTTACAGTCTTCTAGATTTGGAGGGGAGAGGGGACATGCTCTTGGTAAAAAAGAAAAAAAAAAAGAAATTCGAATCCTAGAAAAAGGCACCCAGTGAAAAGTGAATTCTGGAAACGCCCCCCCCCTTCAACGCAGGCAGCTTTCTGAGTTTTTAGTATATTCTTCCATTTAGGGACTGGGTGCTGTGCTCCACGTTCTGCCCTGCTTTTCTTCATTTGAGGATATGGTTTGAAGATCCTGCCACATCTGCAGTAGTAGATCTCATGTAATGGCTACAGAACATTCCACAGTGTGGGAGAACCAGTCTCCTCCAGATCATCGATAGCCATGTTGTCTGGGTTTTTTGGCTGTTACAAAATCTGCTTTAGTAAAGTTCCTTATGCATGCATCTTTATGAGCATGTGCGAGTATCTGGGGTTTGCTTTTGTTTGCTAGGGCGGCCACAACAAAATACCACAGACCGAGAGGCTTACACGGCAGAAATTTCCTTCTCACGGTTCTAGAGGCTGGGGGTCTAAGATCAAGGCATCAGCAGGTGCCTTCTCCTGAGACCTCTCTTCTTGGCTTGTAAATGGCCATCTTCCCCCTGGGTCTTCATGTGGTCTTCCCTGTCCATGTGTGAGTGCTAATCTCCTTTCTTCATAAGGACACCAGCCATATTGGTTTGGGCCCACACTTTATGAACCCCTTTTAACATAATTATCTTCTTAAGGGCCCTAGGTCCAAATACAAGCCTTTGGGGTTAGGACTTCATTGGATGAATTTGGGGGCTTGGGGACCCCATTCAGCAGCCCAGAGCAGTGTTATAATCTCCTTGAGGGCCGGGGCTTTATTGATAATACTTCACATCCTACACCTGGTTGAAGACTGACACATCTAAAGTGCTCAATATCCATTAGTGGGATGGCTGATTGGCATATTGGCGTATGCCAATATTTTTCAATGAAATACTGTCTTTTGCCCTCCTTTCACCTCTAATCTCATTTAGAGAGCTCCCCAAACTGATCTAATTGGCCTTACGACATGTTATGTTACATAAAATAACACTTAGATGGGCACTATACCCTAGTGGTTGAATCTTGGCTCCAGAGTCAGAAACTGTGCCTCGGTTATGGAATGGGATAATGTTATCACCCATCTCATAGGATGGTTGTGAAGATTAAACAAGTTACTTGTCCACAAAAATTTACTCCCCCCCCCAACCCGTACTCCAAATCTCTTGTTAGCATCCCACCTACACAATTTGGAAGAGCTGGTTGTGCAAGTTGGGAGTGTTTCTGGCTGTAAGAGCCATGCCCAGTTTAAAAAGCTTCAAACAATAGGGTTGTTTTTCTCATGGAACAAGGATTCTGGAGGTAGACATTACTGGTGTTGGCATAGTGCCTCTAGCTTAGGATCTCAGTGTTCTTCTCGGTCTTCCCTCAAAACCTCAAGATGGCTGCAGCAGCTCCATGCATCACATACACAGCTGCACTCAGTGACATGGACCAGGTGCAATCCTGGGGAGCATAATTTTCCTCCAGTGCCTCTCAAGGAGAGAATACCTTCCCCAGAAGCCCTCAGCAGAAGAGTTGGGTCTCACTCTCCAGAATTTGCTTCCTTGGCTAATTCTAGGAGAAAGTAGGGCTGGGAAACAGCATTCAGCTATTTGCAATGTTGGTAAAGAGTAAAGGGATTTGGGAATGGCTTTGGGTGCCCATTCATCACCTGCTACCCTGCTTTGGGGACACAGAAGTTCTCATCATGGGATCAGGAAAACGAAGTCATGGAAAGATGAAGGGGCTAGAATCTGCAGGCTCTAACTCCCATTCCCAATGGTTCATTCACAATATTCACTGAGCACCTGCCCTCATCTATGCACCGTGCCAGTCCCCAAGGATGCAGAGGTGAATAAAACATTCGGGTCTCTGTCCTCCAAGAGCTTGCTAGAACCTAGGAGCCGTCTTGTGGCTGTGTGTATAAACTGTCACTTACTGCACACCTGCCATGTGCCAAGTGTTATACTCTGCAGATTATGTGTAAGTCACTTCATACAACAGGCCTTAACACAACAGGCCATGCCCCACGTTAACAGAGCAGTTGTGAAACTTGCCCAGAGCGGACAGACTATGGATTTGACTGACTGCCTGACTCCAAAAAAAAAAAAAAAAATTCTGTACCTTAAAAAACCCACAGTGATAGACATATGACCTATCAGGGCTGTTTGCCATTCTTAAATTAAGTTGTCATTACAGGATTCCAGCTAGATAATTTTCAGAATGGCCTTTAAGACTCTATTGATCCTGTCAAGCTTACTTTGGGCTGTGTGTATGTGTGTGTTTAAAAGCCTGATTGAAATTAACTTTGTTATTTCCTTAGTGATACCTACTGTTGAAAATATTTGCTAAGCCAGCTGGACCCTGGGATAATGCTGTCCTCTCTCACAGTGGATTATTAGCCCACACCTCTGTACCCTCAGCCATTTCAAACTTTCATGTACATCCGTGTTCACAGCTTGGAAGAAAAGGCAAAATAAACCCAGCTTCCAGCTTGAGATCAGTGCTTTGCTAATTGTGGGTGCCCACGTTGATTCTTGCAGGAATGTTCCAGACCGGAACTATTTATGGTGACGTGTGGGCCGCCTCATGCTTTATCCTCGGATGATCTCTTTTGGAGGAGGGAGAGCAATACCTCCTTGCAATTTAAAATTTATTCTCCAGTCTTTTAAATTTATTAACGCAAGTCTGGACTCGTTCCAGACTTGCCCAAGAGCCCGAGCTACAGCTCTTCATGTGAATGACCACAGATGGCCCTGCGAGGATTACCGTGGGACTTGTGTGGAGACTGTGCACGCCAAACAAGTAGGCAGAGGATGGTCTAGGTCCTATCAACATCTTACAGCCACGGTGCAGAGGCTCTGTGTCCACCAAATGATAAATAGAATAGAAAGCGTTCGCTTTGTTGTCCAAAGTAGCACACCCATCGGCTATCCGTTAGGCAGGAGAGGAAGGCTCATGCGTTCTGTGAGGTAAACCAGATGGCTCAACTTACCTTTTTTCATGTTTCTTCCCAACCAGGTTCCCGTTGTTTACAGCAGTGTATCAGATCTGCTATGAAGGCAAACCCGTTCACGAGATGTTGTCTTGTCTCCAGAGCCACCCAGAGCACGTCTAATGTGGATAGTGCAGCGTGTCAGGGAACGTGCTGCCTTTCTGATCAGTCTTTTTCATTCAGATGGAAACCGGGACTGGGCAACACGACGTTCGCTTGACCATAATCCCATCATGGGTGCGGATGAATTTTTACCAGTTCATTTTTGAATTGCAAGACACAGTTCACTGGCTGAAATGTGGTGGGCAACAAATAGACACATGTGTGAACGTGGAAGTCTGTGTTCATTTCTCATGCTGTGGATATTTCTATGAACCAAAATTAAAGGTCCTTTTTAAAAAATTACTTTTGCAATTTTCCCTCCATGGTAGGTTAGAAGATGGGAATGATCTCAGCTAAATTTTTTACATCGAATCCATATGCATTTGAGTGAAGGGATTTTTTTTTCTTTTCTCATTCTCTTAATGTTAAAACTGAACCAGCATTAACATGGTAGAATGGAGGAGTGAGTGTGTTCAAAGATCAACATACTGTAACTTAAACTCTGTCTCAAAGCCAGCATAATTAACTACTTTGATTGTGGGTTGATCTTTTTTTTTAACAATTAGAGATTTTTAATTAGTTGATCCACTTATGTATCTTCCTCTTCGCAGTTTTCTGCGTTTTTAGCCTCTTTTCTCATCATTAGCTGCCAGAATGTGCTTTCGCAAAGGCTCCGCAGTGGCGGAAGGCAGAAAATGCATCTGGGCTTTTCCTGCTGTGACTCACACATTCTACTGATTAATGACACTTTTTATGATGCTTTTTGTTGGGTAGTCCTTTTGTGCAAACATTTCCTCTAAGCCTCACAGATCCACGGAGATGGGACTCCCATTATTCCTCTTTTGAGTTGCAATCATGGTGGCTGGTCACCTGGCAAGGAGGGGCAGAGCTGGGAGTCAAGTCCAGTGTTCCTCCACCCCCACCAAGGTGCCCAAGACCTCAGGCATCACCGGGTTGATCTGAGCCTCCCGCTGATTGGTCGTGGCAGACACCATGTGCAGCCTTTCCTGAGACTTAACACAGCTTCCCTGCTGCTGAGATTGGTGTGGGCCATTGTCTAGATGGCTGCCACTCAGTGTGGTCCTCACTCCATCAGCTTCCCTTAGAGTCTCTCAGAAATGCAAGCTCCCAGGTCCCACCCCAGACTTCTGAAGTGGGGTGAGGTACCTATACTTTAATATGCCTTCCACATGTTTCTGATGCTCACTACAATTTGAGAACCACTACCTTAGAAACTCAGACGGGCATTTCTCAAACCATGTTCTGTAGGACTTGAGTGTCCTGGGATCCCATGGTTGTGCGGGGTGTTCTCTGGCAAGGTCAAGTCCGTTTGGGAAAAGCTGCCTCTGCACACCCCTCTTGAAGGCTTAGAATGTATGTTAGTGTGTCAGTAGAACTTACCTAACCCAGCAAGTTCCAGACCCCTTAGACTACGAAGGTTTCTTTGGCAGAGAATCTTGCCGAGTTTTTAGGGTAACACTGTTCTAGGCTGCGGTGACCTGAGGACAGCAGAAGTTAGGATGAATGACCTGTGGTGTTGTTAGCTCTGAACTTTATACAGTTCAGGCCTGCAATGAATCTTCGATGAAGCTTTAAGGTGACACCGTCAAGTACAACAAAGTAGATGTCAGCCTCGCTGAAACGCACATTATGTCGAATAAGTGCTTTTAATTCTACAGTTAGAATGGGAATTACTGTATCTTCTTCAATGAGATTGATTTCAGGATAGCATTATAGTTACCTTACATAGCACTTGGTAAGTGTTAAGGGAACGTATGAATGTCACTTACATATTCATGGATTTTCAGTCACTTTGTGAGATTCTGACTTTTCTTTTTTTTCCCCCAGTTTGGGACTTCTTTTTTCCTTCTGTACCTGAAACGATTGTAGAATAGATTTTTGTGGGAATTTTAAAAACAATCCAAAACATTCAGGGGGGTATTTTAAAGCCGCATACATAGAAGTCTATGAAAGCACACAAAATCTACAAGTTTCATTGATCTTTTGTGCCACTGTTAAGTTAATCAATTTTTGCTTGTCTCATGATTAATCTTTTTAAAAATTTGTACATAGATAATAAATTGTTACTTTTTAAGATACTTAAAGGGCTGTAAGCTAATTGTGTCTATTAAGTAGGATAACTAGATGTGAGGAGTTAGGATTTTGTTTTACATATGTTCTCATCTGCATTCAGCTTCCTAATCTGGGTTTTGTACTTGATTGTTTTCTCTTTATGAAAGTCTGCTGACTGTACCTCTTGAACATAACTTCTGATATTCTGCACATTAATGGAAAAAGGCAAATTTTATAAGTTTATGCTCTGCTGACTATAGATATTTATTACTCTCCGAGTTATCTATTTTTGTAAACACCTGTGGTCCATTGTTTAATTTTAACTCTCATTTCTTACTAATTATGGTAATAGGGAGGGAGACATCCAGAGGAAAAGCTTAATTTGTACTAGTTCAGCCAATCTGTGAATGTAAAACTTCACTGTTGCCTTGCTATAATCCAGCCTACTATAATGTGGAACAAGTATCTGTCTTGAAATCCATCCTAGCTGGTGGAGTTGAGCTAAACTCCTTCCGGTTTTTCATTTAACTCTTAACTAACACCTGGCCCCATGGCATCGGCCCACAAAGTGATGACGTGCCCGTGTACGAAGGGATCTTTTGTTTTTCCACCACTTCTAATCTAAGAGCCTTTTACTTACATGTGTACTGTATCTGTTTACACAGTGTACATGGATATAATTTAAAAGCTTGATTTAATAAAGATTTAATGCCCCAAACCTGTGCTACTGGCCCTTTTTTCCGGCTTAGTTAAGAGCTTGCTTTATCTAGGTCAGCTCCTTTTTCCCTGAATTCTATTGCATTAACAATAACAGAGAGGTAATTTTTAAAAGAAGGGTTTCCTCTCTAATCCTACTCCTCAAATACATCTATTTCCATTTGTCAGCATTCCTTCCCATTGCTTGGTAATTTTTTATATAATCATAATTGTAGGATGGAGGCCTTCCAATTCAAGCCACACAGTGGAGTAATAAATTTTATTTTCTCTCTCTTCCTTCCCTTTCCCTTTCCCTTCCCATCCCCTTCCCTTCGTTTCGTTTCTTTCTCTCTCTTTCCTCTCTCTCTTTCTCTTTTTCCTTTTCCAGAGAGAGATTGAGAGAGAGCAGAAGCAGGGGGAGCAGCAGAGGGAGAAGCAAGCTCCCTGCTGAGGAAGGCGCTCCTCACCATACTGGATCCCAGGACCCTGGGGTCATGACCTGACCTGAAGGCAGACGCTTAACCCACTGAACCACCCAGGCGCCCCTGGAGTAATAAATTTGAAATCCACACCACTACCACCTCCAATACCTAGAAAAGCTAGGGAGATATAACCAGCGCCCCTTTTATATGCAGGGTTGATCTCACCAGAATGTGAGGAAAATCCCCTGGAGGCTGAAATAATTAGGGACTGACAACCAGAGCAGTAAAGCTACAGGGCGACTCTGTGGCTTCCAAGAGAGGGAGTCAGAGTAGTCAGAGTACTCTCCATTGACTGAGGGTTTGGGTTGTAAAGTTTAATGCTAGAACTAGAGCCTTCCAAGGCCTTCACTGTCAGGGAAGAAATGGGCTAAGAAAACCCATGGAGAGGCACAAGCAAGGAAGGGGTTTCAGGAGAAGAAAAAGGTCTCTGCTAAAAACTTGTAATCGTGAGTCCAACACCACAGACAGGTTTTGAGTTTGGATTTTGATATCCAGGAGATCACAAACAAAAAGCAAAGGAAAAAAAGGGGGGGCAGGGGGAATTGGCCTAGTAATGCCAATAAAGAACTGGCAGAAGCAAACAAAACCACTGCAGAGATCCACTCTGGATCTAAGCTGCACAGGCCTCCCATAGATAAGATCCTGCTGAACATGCCCTTTAAAACTCAGAAAACAACAAGGGCTGGCCAGGGTGCCCGAGAAAAGGGAATCATGTGGTGGTGGTGGGAATGTAAATTGGGACAGTCACTGTGAATGGCTTTTGAGGAATATGGGGTTTCCTCAAAATATTAAAATTAGAGTTACCATATGTTCCAGTAATTCCCCTACTGGATATTATCCCTCAAAATGGAAACACTCATTTGAAAAGATCAGTGCACCCTTGGGGCACCTGGGGGGCTCAGTCATTTGAATGGCTGACTCTTGATTTCAGTTCAGGTCATGATCTTGGGATCCTGGGGAGTCTGCTTGTCTCCCTCTCTGTCCCTCCCCTCGCTCGTGCTCTGTCTCTCTCTCTCTCTCTCTCAAATAAAGAAGTCTTTAAAAAAAAAAAAAAAAGTGGGCACCTGGGTGGCTCAGTGGGTTAAAGCCTCTGCCTTCGGCCAGGGTCCTGGGATCGAGGCCTGCATCAGGCTCTCTGCTCAGCGGGGATCCTGCTTCCTCCTCTCTCTCTCTCTGCCTGCCTCTCTGCCTACTTGTAATCTCTCTCTCTCTGTCAAATGAATAAATAAAATCTTTTAAAAAAAATAATAAAAAAATAAAATAAAAAAATAATTTAAAAAGTGACTCAAGTTATGGAAACAAGCTGTGTTGCCCTTAGTTTGGATGGGAGGTTAGAAGTGGGGCAAGTGGGAATGGTATCGTGCAGCCTAGCTCACAGGATTACTGGTAAAGGTCAGTGAAAAGCAGGAAATCTTACTAACATTCAAGAAGAAAACCCACATGATCATAGTAATAGCTGCTTGTGACAGACAAAATTCTACATGTTCATCGAATTAATTTTTTTGTGAGATACACAGGTAAATTGTATTTCTCAGCAACCCAACAGTTAGGTGAGTGCATTCTGGCCAATGGCATAGGCAAGAAAGAAATGCCACTTGGATTCTTTGTTCTTGGGTGTGTTGATTGGATTATCAATTTCCAGGATGACTTGGGAGCTATCTGTTGAAGATAATGGAGCATCTTTCAGCCTGGATCCCTACATGATTGTGTAGAGAACATCACCACCACCTCACCTTGGTCCACATTGTACTGTAATTGGTACACAAATAAAAACTGTTGTACGACACCCCTGAGATTTAGGAGCTATTGTTAACAGCAGCTAGCATAACTTACCCTAAGATGTTGCTTAAAAAGATGTTTGAGGAGTTCAGGGCTGGGGCTTGCAGAAATAGCAAGAGATTGGGAGAATTTATCCATTGGCCATTACAGCATCATAGTTCGTATCTGCTGGGGCATCTTTGGTTTGGACCAAGAGGCTGTGGAATGTGGGTGGGTGAGCCTACGGCTATGTCTGTTCCTCTCCTCCCCAGGACTAACTAGCTAAGTCCACACCTTGTGTACATAGTTGCCCCTCTTTCTCCGGAATTAATGCCAAGAAGGTCCAGGACTATCACATGTGCTTCTTCAACAGTACAGGGTCCGGAATTAATGCCAAGAAGGTCCAGGACTATCACATGTGCTTCTTCAACAGTACAGGGTCCGGAATTAATGCCAAGAAGGTCCAGGACTATCACATGTGCTTCTTCAACAGTACAGGGTCCGGAATTAATGCCAAGAAGGTCCAGGACTATCACATGTGCTTCTTCAACAGTACAGGGTCCGCTTGCTCTTATTTATTTTTAAATATTGTTGAATGGCTATCACAGTCATTTGTTTAAAAATAAAGTCTATTTTCCATTTCCCAACTAGCCACTGTTACTAGTTTCTATTGTGCCCCTCCAAAATTTCAATGTATTTATTTATTTTTAAAAGAGTGTATTTTTAAGTAATCTCTACCACCCAGTGTGAGCCTCGAGATCAAGAGGTGCATGCTCTCCTGACGGAGCCAGCCAGATGCCCTTCCAATTTCATTTTACATAAGCAAATCTACATTCTTACTCCTTCCCCCATTTTTCTACACAAAATAGAGCTTACTAGAGACGTTCTGCATCTGGCTTTTTTCACATAATATTCTGTCTCGATGGTCTTTTTTTTTTTTAAAGATTTTATTTAAAGAGACACGGCGAGAGCGGGAACACAAGGAGGGGGAGTGGGAGAGGAAGAAACAGGCTTTCCACCAAGCAGGGAGGCTGATGTGGGGCTCAATCCGGGGGTCCTGGGATCATGACCGGACCCCAAGGCAGATGCTTAAAGGCTGAGCCACCCAGGAGCCCCTTGATCATCTTTTTTCTTAAGATTTTACTTATTTATTTGAGAGAGACAGCAAGAGAGAGCAGGAACAGGGGGAGGCACGAAGGGAAAGGGAGAGGGAGGCGCAGACTCCCCCCTGAGCAGGGAGCCCGAT
>LNAC01000360.1:873072-885933 GCA_002007465.1 Ailurus styani
GGCGGGAGAGAGTGTGAGAGGGTGTCTCAATCCCAGGACCCCGGGAACATGACCTGAGCCGAAGGCAGTCACTTAACCAACTGAAGCCACCCAGGTGTCCCTTGACAGTCTTTTTTTCTCAGTGGCTTGTTTTAAACTGCATTTTAAAAACTTTCTATTTTGAAATAATTATAGGCTCACAGGAACTGCAAGGGTGGTACAGAGAGATTTCATGTCCCTTTCACCTAACTCCCCTACAGATATTAGCACTTAGTTTTTGAAAGCATAAGTTAAAAAAATAGTAGCAAATCACATTTAGCACTTTTCTAGTGCTTCATATATATGAATTTATTTAATCCTCAAAATATACCATCCCCTGATACAGAGGAGGAAACTGAGATACAAAGAGGCCGAAGTACCTGACAAAAATCAGAGATCATCATTGATAAGGGCAGGATTTGAACTCAGGTAGTTTGGCTTAAGAGTTAGCATTCCTAACTTGTGGGCTACACTACCTCCTTGGAGGAACGGCTGTTCCTAGCTAAGCAAAATCAAATAACTCTTTCTACCAATTTGTGCACATGTCCTATGTTTTTGCACATATCAGATTTTATAATACTGTTCTAAAGCTTTCTTTCGTTTTTTAAAAAGACTTTATCTTTAAATAATCTCTCCACTTAATATGAGGCTTGAACTTGCAACCCTGAGATCAGGAGACACGGGCTCTACCCACTGAGCCAGCCAAGCGCCCCTACAACTTTCTTTGATAGTCTTAATATTGAAGAATATGAATCTCCCATATCCTTTAAATATCTGCATCATATTTTATTTATGACTATTCCATAATTTATTACAGATGAATATTTAAATTGTTTTCTCCATTTCTCTTATTACAATAATTGCTGCAGTAAATACCCTTGCACATGGCTCCCTGCTCGCTTGTATGAGTAAATCGAAAGGATAAAGCCCTAGTGGAACTGCTGGCTCCAAGGTACGTGTGTTTGATATTTTAACAGATGCTGCCAAACTAACCTTCAAAAAGATGGCTTCAATTCATGCCTCTGACCTCACTTTCTTTCTTAATTACTACTATAACCTCTATTAGGGATTCCTTTATAATAGAGACCTGAAGTGAACCTATAAATCCAAATAATGTGCAATTCTGCATTCAGCAAGAACTTAGAAGCCTCTCCTACCTGTTTCACAGGAAAAAGTAAAATTTTGTTCAAAACAATTGTGTTCAAGTAGCCATCTTAACTAATAGTTGCAATAGTTGGTGGTGCCAAAGGTTTATATAGGCACAGAACGGGTCATTTAAAGTTAGCCATTTACAAGGAATGTTGAGACAAGAAACATTAATAAAAATTTTAAACACCACACATTCACTGTTTAAGCCAAACCCCAGAAGGCTCTTGTAAAAATAAAACAAAACAAAAACAAAAACAAGCTGAAAGGGTAGTTCTAAGACGTGCCTTTGAGAAAATTCTGGGTTCCAGTGAACTATGACACTCCTGTCCACTAGAGGTCACTCTTTGGGAAGGACTTTTCCCCCAGGGTGTTGGCAGCCTGCAAAAAAATGGCATCGCTCCTTGTTCTGTGATTTTTGGTCAAGGGTTTAG
Source organism: Ailurus styani (assembly GCA_002007465.1). Taxonomy (NCBI): domain Eukaryota; kingdom Metazoa; phylum Chordata; class Mammalia; order Carnivora; family Ailuridae; genus Ailurus; species Ailurus styani. The sequence goes on from LNAC01000360.1 coordinate 874,671, forward strand.
AAGGTCATATATCTCTTATGAACTCAGCTGGGTCTGTGCTAGGCAGTTGTCCAGTGTCTATGTTTCATTTTGACTTTTTAACTCAAAACCGACCACAAGGGGCATCTGGGTGGCTCAGTCGTTAAGCATCTGCCTTCAGCTCAGGTCATGATCCAGAGTCCTGGGATCAAGCCCCATGTTGGGCTCTCTGCTCAGTGGGGGGCCTGCTTCTCCCTCTCCCACTCCCCCTGCTTGTGTCCCTCTCTCGCTGTGTCCCTCTCTCGCTGTGTCTCTCTCTGTCAAATAAATAAATAAAATCGTTAAAAAAATAAATAACCAACCACAAATTCTGATGCAGGGTCATTTTACTTACACCCTGGCCTGTACTCACTTAGATGTCTGTCTGTTGGGATTTTTTTTTTTCTTTTTTCTCTTTCCCTTCCACGATGCTGGACACCCACTTGTGTCTGTCTTTTCAAAATTCCTGTCTTCTTCTCCCTCGTGTTCTGACCCTGGCATTCCGACAAAAGCAAAAATATCTGCTTTCTGCTTTTTGTTTTCAGGAAAGAACCCCCCCCCCCAACATACTGGGGGAAATGGATCTTCCATGCTTTAAAGAACTTTCGACAAGGAGGGAGGTAGATAATGAAAGAAAAAAGCTCTTTGCCTCCCGAGCTTTCCTCTGGTTTGCCTGCGATGGTATAATTTTCATTTAGAGACAATTTCTTCAGGAAGCTAATGAAATTTAAGCTTCAAGGACCCTTTGTTGTGCAAGTCCCTTCTATGGCCCTGTACCTTTGTTTTCTTAAATTTGTGTTCTTTTTCTTAAAGAGAGATCACCACCTGCCCCCAAGTTGTGAGAGCTGCGGGCTCCGTAAAAGGAGTCCGCATCTAGTTTCAAGACTTTGGAATCAAGCGGGGATCCAACTTCTGGACCTGTGTGACTTTGGGCAAGTCACTTCACCTCCCTGGGCTTCAATTTTCTTATCTCTAAATAGTGTCAGGTATTTTGAGAAGTCAGAAAACATGTACTTTGCTTGTCACAGTTCCCTGAACACAGTAAGGAACTTCAAGAGGGAAAGAATGTGGGGAAAAAAGACAAATCCATATTTGGTTTGAATTGCTTAGGGCCTTCTAGAGGGAGACGTCCGGGGGTGAGGGAACATTCTGACTACAGATCAAAAGGGAATGAGGAGCAGAGGTGTTGTCCTGGTGAGGCACTTACAAAGTCAGAACGGAATGAAGGAGGTATCTGTGAGGTACGGAGAGAAGGGGAAATCCAGCACCCAGAAGCAGCTATTTCATTTATTTTTTTAAATTTTATTTATTTATTTGACAGAGAGAGAGAATGAGCACGAGCAGGGGGAGCGGGAGAGGGAGAAGCAGGCTCCCCACTGAGCAGGAAGCCCGATACGGGACTCGATCCCAGGACCTCAGGATCATGACCCCGGCCAAAGGCAGATGCTTAACCAACTGAGCCACCCCCGCACCCCAGCAGCTATTTTAAATAAGATAAAACTGGAGTGTCCAGGGGAAGGCCTGGACAGAAGTTCACATTTCATTTCTTCAAGGAATTTATAAATCTCGCACCCTTTTCCTCAGGATTTACTTAGGGACTCATTCTCGTTTTCTTTCTAGCTTTATTGTGATATAATTGACAAACAATGATTGTACATATTTAGGGTGCAAATGTGATGATTCTATTCACATATACATTGTGAAATGATTACCACAATCAAGCTAGTTAACTTATGCATCACTTCATATAGTTACCTTTCTACCACAGTAGTGGTGAGAAAAAAACATAAGATCTAGTCTCTTAGCAAATTTCAGCGATACAATACAGTATTATTAACCAGAGTCCCCAGAACTTAATCGTCTTATTACCGAAAGTTTGTACACTTTGACCAACATATCCCCATTTAACCTTCCCCCAGCCCCTGACAACCACTACACTACGGTCTGCTTCTGTGAATTTGACTTCGTCAGATTCCACACATAAGTGAGATCATATAGTAATTGCCTTTCTGTTTGGCTGATTTCACTCTGTATAATGTCCTCCAGGTTCATCCATGTTGTTGCAAATGGCAAGATGTCCGTCTTTTCATGGCTGAGTAATATTCAGGTGTGTGTGTGTGTGTGTGTGTGTGTGTGTGTGTGTGTGTGTGTGTGTGTGTGTGTGTGTGTGTGTGTGTGTAAACCACGTCTTCTTATTCATTCATCTACTAACAGACCCTTAGCTTGTTTCTGTATCTTCGCTATTGTGGATAACGCTGCAACGAACGTCGGGGGACAGGCGTCTCTTCAGGGTACAGACTGCATTTCCTTCTGATATATACAAGAAGTGGGAACCTACTGCTGGATCCTACGGCAGTTCCTTCTGATATATACAAGAAGTGGGAACCTACTGCTGGATCCTACGGCAGTTCTATTTTTAATTTTTGGAGGACCCTCCATGCTGTTTTCTGTAGCAGCTGTACCTTCCCAGCAACAGTGTTGCCTTTCCTTCACAACCTCGCCAACATGTCTTTCTCTTTTGTAACAGCCCCACTAGTTACGTGAGAGGTGCTATCTCATTATGACCTGCATGTTGAGCACCTTTTTGTGCACGTGCAAGCCTTACGTCCTAATGGCAGTCAAAGTGTGGAAGCCATTGGGAGTCCGTTTAAAATGAATCATGGCAAATGCCCAGAGGAGTCACTTGAGGGCAGTACTGCACAAGGGTTATTCAGCCCACATCCTTGAATCAACACTTAATTATCGAGGGCACATAATGCGCTAAGGGAGCTTGTCAGTAGGGCATTGGCTGACCCTGGGAAGTCAGAGAAGGCTTTCCTGAGGAGGTGACCCTTAAACCATATGTCAGGATGCAGCAGAATTGAAGATGGGAGGGAGAAGTGTTCTCAGTAAAGGGAACAGCAGGTGCTAAGACCCTGTGATGGCAGAAGGCCGAGCAAGGGACAAACAGATAGTACAGTAGGAGCTGAGAGAGAGAGTGAGTGAGAGTGGAGGGAGATCAGGGCTGGAGCTAAATTTCTAGAGTCTGTTAACATTTATTCAGAAGCTACTGTGTGCCAGGCACTTTCCCATAACTTACTTCATCTCAGGGCACGTGGCATGAAATCTGCTTTACAAAGGCAAGAGGCATGGCTACCCTCCAGCCTCCTCTCCTTCCCAGAACATCCCCTACTCCACTGGCCCCTGAATCCTACTCTTCCCTCAATGCATAGGTCAATTCTCTCCTTAGGTTGAAAGTTACTGATCTTTCTGTGTTTGTTTTCTGTCTTCCCGATTAGACAATTTCTCCCTGAGCCAGAAGGTTCTGCGGATCCCTCAAGTGTGTCCGGTATCTAGCCCAGAGCTGATGTCTAGAGGGCACCCTGTTCCCGTTGGTTTCCGTCTGACAATAATGTTGACAGCATGGCACAAGGTCGTGGTGATGTCTAGATTGCCATCATGGCCCCAGTTCTGTACGTCTCCCTGAATCCATGCCCTTAGCCATGAGGCTTTACAGATAGCATCTATTTCTCCTTCGCTTGAATCAGCACTTGGCCTTGTGATTTGCTTTACCAGTGCAACGTGGAAGTAGTAGTGTGCCAGGGCCAAGCAATATACTTACTTGTAAAACTGACTTTCTCTTGGACTTTGGCTCTCTTTAGTCTCATTTCTGGGAGATAATATGAATCATATTTTAAATATTTTTATTACACAAAATAGCTGAAATTCATTTATTTTTAACTGCAGTCTTATTTTCTGTTATATGAATAAACCCTGATAGAGCTACCTATTTCCCTACTAATGGCATGTAGGTCATTTGGAGCTTTTTTTACCAATACAGAAAATAATGAGAAAATGGTCCTATGCATGTCTCCTATATACATTGGTGAGACTTTCTCAAATGTATATGTTAATAAGTCAGGGGGTATATATACTTCAAATTTGCTGAAATATTGTTAAATTGGTTTCCAAATATTTTGAACCAATCTATTTTCCTGCCAGCAATCCATGAAAATGCTCCTACCTCCACAGTTAGCATCAGCATTGTCATACTAATGTTTGTAGTTTCTTTGCCAATCTGATGGGTCTGAAATGGTATCTGGTTAATATTTTAATGTTTGCTTCCCTGATTTCCAAAGAAGTGGAGCCTCTTTCCGTGTGTATATTGGCCCTTCTGGTTTCTTCTTCTGTGAATCATCTATTCATATCCCCTATTTTCCTGCTGGGTTGTTTGCCTTTTTTTTTTTTAATTGACTTGCTCCTATGAATTTTTATATAATCTTTACATGTTATATATTCTATACATAATGTATGCCTATACAACATAAAGATAGCATAGCAAGAATATAATGTATATTGTATATAAAATATATAAAGATTATTACATATTCTTTATATGTTTCATTGCTTATATGAATTGCAAAGATCTTATCTCAATAATTAACAACTTGATTGAGGTCTAGTTCACATATCATACAATTCATACATCTAAACTGTATAATTCAATGTTTTTTCAGTAGTCGGATTTGGAACATTTTTGTGACCTCAGAAAGAACCCCATAGCCTATTTCCCCATCTCTCCAGCCCTAAGCCACCATTAGTCTCCTTTCTGTCTCTGTAAAAATGCCAATTCTGGACATTTCCTAGAAATGGAATATATACAACACATGGCCTTTTATAACTGACTTCTTTCAGTTAGCATATTTTCAAGATCCATGTTATAGAATGTATCAGAACTTCATTCCTTTTTAGGGGTAAATAATATTCCAAAAACACTTTTGTTTACTGATTCACCAGTTGAAGTTAGGTCTACTGAAAAATGTAACTGAATACAAAAATTGTTCTTCTGATTTCTGTGTATCTGATCTGATTGCTTACCCCTCCCCCATCCTCCTCCCACACATGATGAGTGGTTTTTTTATTATTTAAATTCAATTAGCCAACATACAGTACATCTTTAGTTTCTGATATAATGTTCAATGATTCATTAGTTGTATATAACACTCAGTGCTCATCACATCACGTGCCTTCCTTAAAGGAAAAGTTCTTTTCAAAATGATGAAAAGGTTTATCACTGACTTTGAATTGTGCTTTACTGGTGAGAGTCCTTGGTCCAATCCCCATAGAGAGAAGTTCTAGAGACCCTAGCTCTCCTAAGTGTGGCCCCTGGAAGACAGCATTGCCTCCCCTGAAGCTTAGTAGGAATCTGGCCCTTTCCAGACCCACCTCAATGAAACTCTGAACTTTAAGGAGACCCCCAGGTAACTCATTTGCCTGTTCGAGTTTGAGAAGGGCTGCTCTATACCATGGCGTCTTCCCCAGCATCCATGTTGAAAATACCTGGGAGGCTTCTAGACCAATGCCAGTGACCTGCCCGCTTTTCAGAGGTTCAGATTTCACTGGTGTAGAGGGGGTCACAATCCCCAGACTGATTCCACTGAGCAGCCAGACCTGAGAAGCCCCGACTACACATATCTTTTAGGAGAAATCCCAACTTTTTTCTGTAGATCACTTGAATTTAGGAATATTTATTCTACATGCTTTAAGCTATCAAGATGGCAATTCTGCCTATTTTTTTTTTAAGATTTTATTTATTTATTTGACAGAGAGCATGAAAGGTAGGGAAGGACAGAGGGAGAGAGAGAGGAGCAGACTCCTCAGTGAGCAGGGAACCTGATGTGGGACTTGATCCCAGGACTCTGAGATCAAGACCTGAGCCGAAGGCAGACTCTTAATCAACGGAGCCATCCAGGCACCCGGGTAATTCTGTTTAGCAAAACTGACCGGGTGATTCTCCGGGAAGGGTCCCCATGTCCCTTTTCTAAGGAATTGGGGTGTGGTGGCCAGCTCTAGCTTCTGCCCTCTGACCTCCATCTCTGAGTGGATGTTCAGAGCTCTGTTGACAAAGATGGTCTGTGTTTCAAAGAAAACACAGCTGAAGCCCCTGCGAAGGGCATGCTGCCAGGGATGAACTAGTTTTTCTTGGTTCATTTTCAGTATCCAGTTTACAAACTTGCTCTGCAAGGAACGGCTACTCCTTTAAGCAGTGTTTACCCAATAATGGTGTCTCCCTTGCTCCTGCCAACAGATCAAATACAGGAAGAAGAAACATCTTGAGTAGACACCCGGATTTATCTCTTTTTAAATAAACCCAGTCCTGATTTTATCTTCACTAAGGAAGCTGTGGCCTCCACAAGAAACAAGCAGACCTAGTCTCCCCTCCCCCTACTCCTCCTCCCCTACACACACTCCTCTGCCCCGGGATTTGCTCCCACGCACTGGCTTCCTAATGTGTGTCTCTGTCCCTGTCGCGTCATGGGGAATCTCATGGCAATAGCTACGACACCCCTCTCACTGGCCAGAGTGGGCAGGACGGCCTCCACTTCGCATTTCCAAGAAAGGTTTCACCACCAAGCTGGGGGTTTGTCTACGCCTCCTGGCCATTTATAATCCTGTCCTACCTCTGTGTCACCTAACGTCACCGTGACACCCCAGCCCCATGGCCGAGGCCACTCTTCCCAGTTAAAGGAAACAGGAGGGAGGGGAAGGAAGGTATGTTTGTCCTGTACATCCTGCCATTATCCGAGTCCCAGACACACGTGCAAGGCCCTCTGAATTTTCTGTCTACACTCTTTTCAGCCACCTCAGCGCTGCGCCACCTGAACTTACTGCAAGGAGTGAGTGCAGGAATCAGAGGTCCCGAGGTTCCTGAAATCCACACCAAGAAGGACGCTTACAACAGGTGTCACGTAGCATCTCGGGTTCTCTGCTGCCGAGCTGTTTGTTCACTTCATCCATTCTCTCACACCGGCCCAAGGAACCCTGCTTTATTTGCCACACACCAAGTGTTACACCTCCTGCGTTTGTGATACTTTTCCTAATTCCAGCTCCGGGACGTCACCCTATTCCTTGCAGCAGGCTCCTTGGAGGTTTCCAATCCTGTAGAGAGTTCTCGAACCTGGACCATTCAAGGCGTGAGTCTCAGTTCCCAGAGGACAAAGCTTGTCTGACCCAGCATTTCAAAGCCCTTTCCACGGGGCCAGGTCTCTGTTTCCACAGGAGCCAGCAAACCCTGCCCAGTGGTGTGGGACTTGCGGCCTGCCGACGGCAATTACCCATGTTCTGATCTTTGCCAAAGACTTTTCCTTCATTTGCTGGTACACTGCCTCTCTGATTACATTACAGGTCTGCACCCCTGTGTGTGTGTGTGTGTGTGTGGGTGTGGGTGCACGCGCACCTTTTATAAATAGCAGCCTGTGCTTTTCTTTCTGCCAGTCCCTACCTACTCGCCTATTCTGCCCATCTCATTTTTTTTTAAATATTATTTATTTATTTATTTGACAGAGAGAGTTTACAAGTAGGCAGAGAGTTAGGAGAAGGCAGGCTCCCCGCTGAGCAGAGAGCCCGATGCGGGCCTCGATTCCAGGACCCTGAGATCATGACCTGAGCCGAAGGCAGAGGCTTTAACCCACTGAGCCACCCAGGTGCCCCCTCATTTTTTTTTAATTCATTCTTTTAAATTAGAACACCAGTAAATAACTCAGTAATGTGAGCCCGATGTTCCTGCTTCCTGGAGGTGGGAGCTCGTGCGTGATATTTGCCAGTGATTTCCACAGAAGGGTGTTGAGCAATTTGCAACAAGATTTGTCTTCCCTTCGGAAAAGCCTACCACAATTTCTGAGAAGTCTCTGATGTCCTTTGCACACTCCAGCCTGAGTGCTCCTGTGTGCGCTCTGCAGACAAGGATTTGATGTGAACACCATTTTTTTCACTTTGGTGCTTGTATCTGCCTAAGAGTCTGTGTTCTTGTCAGTTCAGAGGGCTGACTTCTTTGTTGGTTTCTGTTCTAGAAACTTCTCAAACAACAACCTGAACTCTGTGTGTGTGTGTGAGACAGAGAGGCAGACAGAGAGATATAGAGACAACACAAAACAGTGTCCCATGATTTCATTTGTTCATTCTCCCTAAATGTCTAGGTCTTTCTGTCTCTCCCTCTGCCTTCCCTACACGATACTCTTTCTCCCTCCTGCTTCACTTCTTCATTTCTAATGACCACATCCACTCCCACCTACCTTAACTGACCTTAATACAGAACATTACATGTAATTCCAAATTAATTGAACTTAGTAAGCTTTAGTGTTCTCTTATTAAATGGCAGCAAAATAGAATAATTTCTCCTTTTCCATTAAAGAAGGGGGAGGGGTGGTAACTAAACTGTTTTCTTTTTTTTCCTCAAAAATTTTAATACCACATATATGGTTTCATTGTAAAAATTTCAGTTGCCCTATATGATCCCACCTTTCTCTTTACATTAAATCAAGAGCGTTTTCCCTGTGCCATTCAGCATTCTTAGAAAATGTATTTAACTATTTGTAAGTTGATGGCATTTTAGTGTTTGATTTTTTAATTTTAGGATATACAACCTAATTATATCCATTGGTTGAATTGCCAGTTCTAGAATTACAGGGTTTCAAGGGTATGTTTTAAAAGCTCTCAATAAATATATCTGTCATGCAGGCCTGCAGGTGGGCCCGTCTAGCTGGCATTGAACAATATCTTGGAAAAAGACAACTTTGTCCATCTAATAAGTGAGAACTGTATCTTTATATTTTAATTTGCATTTCATTGATTACCAGTGAAGACTCAGAGATAATAGCATTTAGCAAAGGAAGGAAGTTTACTTGCAAAAAATATGAGACACTCAGAAGAACCTGCTCATCAAATAAAAAACACAACAGGTCATTAAAGCCAAACACCACAAAATTACCAATGGGATTCAATTTAAAGTTGGTATGTTCATGATCAAAAACCAGCAATTTTCTTACAGGGCTATCATTTCTGCAAAAATTGTGGCCAGTCTTCAGATAACAACATTGCAAAAGTCAGGGATAAAGTCGTTTGCATTAAGCGGTCAGCAACTTACAGGGAATGCTCAGGTGTGTTCATTTGTTCAGGGGCGGGGGGAGGGGCGCGTGAAATTAGACAGGGTTGAAAGTATTTATTGTCCCGTAATCATGGGACTTAATGGAGGGGATATGTGTATAAAGGGTGTGCAGAAAAGATTGTGTCTTCTTTTGTAACTGCATATTTCTGTCTTTTGCCCTATTTAACTTTATTGAAGTTCATTTTTTGCTGATTGGGTTTTACTTGTGGTATGTTAAAAATCCATTGCTGGATATTGCCAAAAAAGTTTCCTGTATCACTTGCCTCTTGATTTGGCTTATGGTACTTTTATTATAGCTGACACTTATATTTTTGTGTAGTCAAATCCATCAATTATTTCCTTTGTAACTTCTGTTTTGGTATCATGCTTAGAAAGTCTTCCCCAACTCTTTTAATATTGCTCCTAGACAACTCACAGAATGGGAGAAAAAATTTACAAACCGTGTATCTGATAAGGGCTAATATTCAGGATTTATAAAGAACTACTAAAACTCAGTAACAAAAAGACCCCAAACAACCTGATCAAAAAGTGGCCAGAGGACTTGAATAGACATTTCTCCAAAGAAAATATGCAAATGGTGAATAAGCCCATGAAAAGATACTCAACATCACTAATCATTAGGGAAATGCAATCAAAACCACAATACCACCTTCTATCCACTAGGATGACTTTAAGGAAAAGAAAAAGAAAGAAAAGAAAAGAAGGAAGAAAGAAAGAAAAAGGAAGGAAGGAAAGCAACCGAGCGACAACATGTGTTTGTAATGACATGCGGAAATTGGAGGGTTTGTGCATGGCTACTGAGAATGTAAAATGGTGCTACTGCTTTTGAAAACAATACAGTGATTCCTTGCTACAAACACAATTATCACAGGATCTAACAATTCCACTTCCCAAAAAATTGAAAGCAGGGGAGCTTGGGTGGCTCAGTCGGTTAAGTATCGGATTCTTGGTTTCGGTTCAGGCAGTGATCTCAGGGTTGTGCGATCAAGCCCCGTGTGGAACTCTGCCCTCAGTGCAGAGTCGGCTTGGGATTCTCTCTCTCCTTTTCCCTTCGCCCCTCCTCTCTCTCTCTCAGATAAACAAATTGAAAGCGGGAACTCAAACATATTCGCACACCCATGTTCATAGCAGCATTATTCACAACATCCAAAAGATGAACCTTGAAGACGTTACGCTGTGTGAAATAAGCCACACATAAAAGGGCAAATGCTATATGTTTTCACTTACATGAGGTACCCGGAGTAGTCCAAGTCAGAGACAAGAAGGAGAATGGTGGTTGCCAGGGGCTGCAGGGGAAACAGAGTGTGGTTTAATGGATGTAGAGTTTCAGGGTTATAGGACGAAAAAGTTCTGGGGATAGATGATGGTGGTGGTTGTACAAAAACACAAACGCACATAATAGCACTGAAATGTACACTTAACAATGGTTAAAATGGTAAGTTTCATGTTATGTATATTTTACCACAATTTTAAAAATACACTGCAGGGTACCTGGGGACTCTCAGTTGGCTAGGTGTCCAACTCTTGGTTTCAGCTCTGGTCGTGATCTCAGGGTTGTGAGATCGAGCCCTGGGTCTGGCTCCGTGCTGGGTGTGGAGCCTGCTTGGGATTCTCTCTCTCTCCCCCTCTCCCTCTGCCCCTCCTCCCCATTTGCATGTGCTTTCTCCCTCTTAAAAAAAAAACACATTGCTTATATTTTCTTGTATTACATTTAATAGTGTTGTGGCTTTGTAATTGTGCTGTGGGTTTTTAGGAATGATTCTGACTGAAAATCATCAGCAATTCCTAACCACAATTCGAGTTCATCTGTTGGTAATGGGAGGTTGGTGGCTGGGGGCTGGGGTCCTGGTGAAAACTAAATTAAGATGAGTTAGGCTCAAAAACAGGCCCCAAGAGATAAGAGTTGGGTGGGTTTGTTATGCTTGCTCTTTTGAGGACAAGGAATACAGATTTTCTTAGGGTACCTGTTCCAAGTACTGTTGCTGTGTGACAAATTACACCAAACTTTGTTGATTAAGCAACAACCATTTCATTCTCTCATGGATTCTGTGAGTTGGCAATGTGGGCAGGGCTCAGGCTAAGCAGTTCTCATGGTGTTGACTGAGGTCACTCAGTGGTACTTAGCTAGTGGATAGGTTGGTCTGGGTCCAATATGGTGCCTTGGTGGAGGATGACTGGGTGGCTGGTTTCAGCTGGGCCTATTGACCAGACAGCCCACAGGTGCCCTACTCACACTGTGGTCTCAGGATTGTCAGATTTCTTCCATGGTGCCTCAGACATCCCTGAGTGAAGATCCTAAGAGAACAGATTAGAAGCTGTATGGCTTTTCTTTTTTTTTTTTTT
>LNAC01000360.1:902983-928776 GCA_002007465.1 Ailurus styani
CCAAAAAGTCTAATCCAGCATTATGACCCAGTGCTCAGGCCTGTACCTGCCTACCAGGTGATCTTTAGTAAGTATTTCTTGAACAAATAGATTTTTTTTTCAATTTTAAAGATTCCTTTGACCCATTATTTTCCTCTGTTCAGTAGTTCTGGCCTATAAAAAATACTGTCATGTTTTCCAAGCCTCAAACCACCTGCTTAATAAGTGCAAAACTGCATTGTGGTGATACCAACATTACCTTATCATCTGTTTCCTTGGACTTTGCTAAACACAATCTCAAGAGTGAAGGAAATGAGGCATTAAATGTAGGTGTTTCCCAAATAAATTAAAACCCAGAGCTTTTGAGAAACTAATGTTAAGTGCAGCCGTAGAGACAGGGTTTTATGTTATAGCTAAAACACTGGTGTACTGTAAGGAAAAACTTGTTTCCAAAATCATTACCACTAAGTATACATGTGTTTGATCCACTGATGTCATTTATTACTTTCAATTCAGGTTCTTGAAACTAGGATGGCACAGAATTTAAACCAACACATAGTCCGGCAAAGCCCATTCCATATTCTGTGTTGATTATCTATCCAGCCTGTGACTTGATGTCAGATTACACATAATAATAAAATTTGTTAATAGGTCCTTCCATGATATAGATACTTTGTGGAATAATTTTATTTGGGCATAAAGAATCCTAGGGGCCTCTTTTCATATAAACAGCAGGACTTTCCCAAAATACTTGGATGTTTTGAAAAGAGATGATCTTGTCAGTTTCCTGGCTTAGCTGGTATACTATAGTTGCCAGATGTAACCATTAGGGGAAGCTGGATGAAGGGCACCTGGGACCTCTCTACTGATTTGCTACTTATTCTGAGACTTTTCTTAACCAGTTTGGGCTGCTATAACAAAGTATCATAGACTGGGTGGTTTATAAACAAGAGAAATGATTTCTAACAGTTCTGGAGGCTGGAAGTCTGAGATCCGGGTGCTGGTATGGTCGGGTTCTGGTGAGAGCCCTCCTCTGCGCTGTAACCTCACCTGCTAGAGAGAGCAAATCAGCCATTGCTGACCTCTTCTCACAAGGACACTAATCCTAGCCATGTGGGTTCTATTCTTATCACCTTGATCGTCTCCAAATACCATCACCTTGGGGATTGGGGCTGCAACTTACGAATTTGGGGTGAGGAGCACAAATATTCAGTCCATAACAAGACTATCAGCATCTCAACATAAAAAGTTTAAAAAAAATGATCCTTAAAAAAAATGATCTTTTGGATCCGTAGATTTTATGGCTGGAAAGTGATTTATACACCATTTAAAAAGTAAAGAGATATTGCCCTCTGGGAGAAAAGTTTCCTTGCATTGATGTTAGCATATCTATTTATAATTATAAAGATTTCCCTCCCTCCCTCCCTCTCTCCCTCCCTCCCTTCCTTCCTTCCTTCTCTTTCTTTCTTTTCTTTCTTTCTCTCTTTCTCTTTCCTTCCTTCCCTCCTTCCTTCCTTCCTTCCTTCCTTCCTTCCTTCCTTCCTTCCAAGAGAATGCAGGTGTAAACAGGGAAGAACAAATGAAGAGGGAAGAGGGAAGAGGGAGAGAATCTTAAGCAGGCTCCATGCTCAGCACAGAGCCCGATGCAGGGCTCCATCCCACAGCGTTAAGATCATGATCTGAGCTGAAATCAAGAGATGGAGGCTTAACCTACTGAGCCACCCAGATGCCCCTCAAAGATTTCTTTTTAAAAGTCCTGCTTACAGGGCGCCTAGGTGGCTCAGTGGGTTAAAGCCTCTGCCTTCAGCTCAGGTCATGATCTCAGGGTCCTGGGATCGAGGCCCACGTCAGGCTCTCTGCTCAGCAGAGAGCCTGCTTCCTCCTCCCTCTCTGCCTGCCTGTCTACTTGTGATCTCTGTCAAATAAATAAATCTTAAAAAAAATCCTGCTTACATTGAAAATGAAAGTGATGGTTACTTCTGGAGGGTGACCTGGAGAAGAAGTAATTTTCATTTTTTGCATTTCTTTACTGATGGAATGTTATACATAAAGTTTTATTGCTTTTATAATTTGGGGGCATGGAGTGCTCACAGTAGACCTTTCCGTAAACAGCAACGAGACTGAAATCACCCAATGAAAATGTTTCTGAATATTCTTCATTATCAGAAGGAAATATTACTCCATTTTTGGTGGTTCTGAGAGTTATGTTTTGGGAATAATTTCAGCAAGGGAATAAATTTTAAACATCAAACCTACTATTTCTACCATTCTGCTAAATAAAAGTAAACTACTAAATTAAAACTGAATCTTAGCATGCATTTCTCCAAGTATTCTAGATCTCTTCATGAAGGATTAGATAGTCATTATAATTTCATAAAGTAACATTTTTATGTTTTCAGGATCAAAATATATCAAATATAGCCACAGGCAAGCCACACACGATAAATAATTTTATCTTCCCAGCATATGATATCACTGTAAATATTGAAAGATCTTAATAATTTTTGACTGCAGGGTATATTGCATTTCCCAAACTGGTCTTGCAGTGGCTGACCCTGTTAAATAAAAAGATTCTGGAATCATTGCTGTATTTGGAACACTCCTTGGCTTTTGATCATATTTACCTCCTTCTTCGTTTCTCTCTGCTTAGTAGGTTATTTTAACTCTATCATTGACTTTTTCTTTCCCCACCATAATAATGGTCAATTGCTGATTAGCTGAGAGTCTCCAGCATAATGCAGTAAATAGAATGAAATCACTAAGACTGGCCTTAATCAATGTATCTCGATAAGAAATAATCCTTAAGTGACTGGTTCTTGATACTTCAGTAAACATTTCCTAAGTACCTACCATGTGTCAGATCCCACTGTAGGCATTGAGGACACAGGATAGAAAGAAAAGGACGGGGACCACCACAGGGAGACACCAGAACCCAGTGTGACCTGCACAATAATTGGGGTGACTAGTCATCTAGGCAAGACACGTAGACTCAGACTGTCCCAGGTTCTCATGGAAGTTTACACAACATGTTATAAAAATACAAAAAGGAAGGAACTGGCTGGAAAATCAGAACTGGAATAAAAATCACCACCCATTTTGGATCCCGCAGTACTTTAAAGCTATGCTCTGAAATAAATAATTAAGTTATTTAGCTTGTAAAGCCTCTTCATTCAAACGACTACTGTATGAAAGGCATTTTTTAAAAAGATTTTATTTATTTGACAGAGAGAGAGATCACAAGTAGGCAGAGCAGCAGGCAGGAGAGGAGGAAGCAGGCTCCCCACTGAGCAAGGAGCCCAATGCGGGGCTCCATCCCAGGACCCTGAGATCATGACCTGAGCCGAAGGCAGAGGCTTTAACCCACTGAGCCACCCAGGCGCACTATGAAAGGCATTTTTAAAAGCAAGCCTGCCCAGCATCATTTTTGAAAGTTGTGTGGGCATTTGGATATATTGAGAAGGTTAAAGATAATTTGTTCCTTGGAACAAGTATGCCATAGACCTATTCATTTCATACCAAAAGTTAATAAACCAACTCTAATGGAGTAATTATTTGAAAGCTCCCATTCAAATCTCTTTTTCACCTATTGCCGTTCCAAGCACTCTTTAAAAACTGCAACCCTAGCCACAGCAGACAATTATCTATGCTTCTCTGGTTTAAGGAGTAAATTAATTTTGCATGTAATTCCCCCCAAAGATCGATATGAGAGGCAATTCTATTTTATTTTTTCAGAATGGCAATAAATAGTATAAGACACAGGTATGAAATCACACCTTGCTACGCTTATAATGTGAAACCCTTTAAAACTTATTTGCTGAGATATTTCCAGTCCGAGAAGCAGAAGGTTTTCTAGAGGGACTTAGCCAGAACCCTGTAAAGTAACTTTTCTGCGTATGTCTTTACTGGCTGTGCCTATCAATAGATACGTTTGTTTCCCCAAATCAGCTGCAGGGGGAAAGGTGGCTGTGGATACTCTGTAGACAGAGGCACTCAGAGGGAGCAAAGTCTTGTTTGCCATCCAAACAGGCCACTCCGTCAGGCGGCTTGGAAGTGACATTTGCATGAGTGTTGCAGATAACTGAGCAGTAGGCCCATTGTGGAAAAACACCCAGATACACATTACCTGATATTTTGACAAATGTGGGTTGTTCCTGACCTGGAGGCGGGACCCGGGCTGCTGGAGGGAAGAATACTGAGTTGGTGACCTAGCTTTGGGCACTCGCCCACTGGGCTGCTCTTGCAGCTGTGACTTGAGGGTTTGGGGCTCATGGGCTCTAAGTCTCCCTCCCACCTCCCTAGCCCAGTCCACAGCCTGGAGACAGCATGTCCCTGGGAGCAATTGATGGGAGCCACTGTCTTTTCAGATGAGCTTTCTGGCTTAACTAGAAGGCGCAATGTGCCAAAGAGGACACAGGGAGGGGACGAAAGAGGAGATGCTGTACCTCTATCTGGACGCATAAGGCTCTGCCCCCACCCCTGTGAGTCCACCAGGGTTGGCCTTCTGTGGGATGCTTAATAGCATAGAGATTCAGGGTAATAATATAAAACCTCCGAAGTCACCTAGAGCACTGCCTTATTTCCCAAAAAATAATCATGATTATTATCACCTAAATAATAGTAATTATTCCCACTGGCAATAAACTTTAAGAAGGCAAACCCAGGTCTTGTGGGGTCAGAAGTTTTGCAATCTTTTTATTTCTTTTTTTAAGATTTTATTTTTTTTATTTAAAGATTTTATTTTTTATTTAAGAGAGAGTGAGAAAGAGAGCATGAGAGGGAAGAGGGTCAGAGGAAGAAGAGACTCCCCGCTGAGGGGCCCAATGCGGGACTCGATCCTAGGACTCCAGGATCATGATCTGAGCCAAAGGCAGTTGCTTCACCAACTGAGGCACCCAGGCACCCCAGCTTTTGTATTCTTGTGGACCATCTTGAAGAAAGACAATATACAATGATAAATACAAAATTCGGCAAGAAATGTAAAGATATTGGTAGGGGCCCTCATAGAGCTTTTGGAAGGATCTGTGCCACTGAGGAGCTTAGAGCGTAAGCATCTTTACGGTGAATCTACCTCTGCTGGGCGCTACGAATAACCTTAGAATGTAAGCTCCAGAAGGGTAGGGATATTAGTCTACTGTCTCCACCTCTGCTCCCCCGTCCCCCCCCCAGCAACACGCCCAGACCAGGGCTTGCACACAGCAGTTGCTAAGTAATAGTTGCACAAATGAACCAAGGGTGAACATGCTATCTAACCCTCCTATGTCCAGGGACTATGTTGAATATTTTACATGTATGAGCTTATTGGATACTTGCCATGACACCATGAGATCATAATGGCCCGTGGTCATTGTTAGTTGGCGCCAGGTTGTGGCTCTTCTCCGTGCTTGACAGTATTAATAGAATTCTGACACGAGCACTAAAAGGCAAGTGCTTTTATTAAGATCCTTGGTTTCCCGATGAGGAATCCAAGGCACAGAGCAGTAAAGTCAGTTGCCGATGGTCACACAGTTAGGAATGGCAGAATGGAGATACAAAGCTTCATATTCTGGCTTCAGAATCTACGCTTCTGGCTCTACTCCTGCCTCCCAGATGAGGCCCAGAGAGTTCCAGCGACCAGCGATATTGAAAATAGGCCAGCTTTTGTTCATGTCTCAATTCAGTCCTAGCCTCCTGCATTTGCCTACAGTGCACACACCTTGGATACCACAAATATTGACTACCTTCCAGCAAAGAAGACAAATGTGTCTCAGCTCAGCCCTTACTAGAATCCAGTCTTAATTGAAACACGAGAGAAAAGTAAGAACTGAGTGGAAGTCACACTGTAAATCTACTTGGTTGAAGGGGGGGAATGTTGGGTGTCTTCCCATTCCCAGGATGGTGATTTCCAAGGTTTTGGGGCAGTTATGTCACCACTGTCGCCTTCCCACCCCCGGCCCTGCCCTCCTACTCTAAGTCCAGCCTGGGCCCTGCCAGGTGAGAGGCAGTAATAATAAAATAATATATATAATAATATATATTAATATAATTAATATTAATATATAAATAATATATAAATATAATTAATAATATATTAATAATATATATTATATATTAAACAATAATAAATATATATTGCAATATATATTTATGTCCCACTCCCTCCACAACCGCCACCACCAAATAAAAATCTGGCTCTGATAATATCAAGGAACTTGGATTCAAGACATATTTATAAAGAAGAATGCCTGGGCCATCCCTCCAGGGAGAGTTATCCGTTTTCTTGCATTTCGGGAAAGTTATCTAATCTTTTTTGAGCCTTTACTAGTTTCCCACTGAAAAAGTAAATCGGGGACAACAACACTGAGGGGGACGATTCTTGTTCCTTGCCCTCTGGATCTCCCCTGATGCTTTCCCATTCTGCTCTGGCACCAGGCTGCCTGGAATAGGCAATAGGGAGCCTCAGCAGGTGGCTGGAGGGAGGTGGGAGCGGGGAGACAAGGTCAGGGAGTTTATTCTTCCAGCGTCTTCCCTGCAATGTTGGCAGAGGCTGGCTGCTTCAGCTTTCCTAGGACAACACCCCACCCCCACTTCCCACCCCACCACTCAGCCTCTCCTGGCCTCCCTCCCCCAGGCCCGGGAGCAGTCACAGCGCCACCTGGTCCTCACCCTGAGGAACTGCACCCTCCCATGTGGTTTCCCATTCTTGTCACAACTTCCTAAATAGTTCCTTTGCCCAACTCTTCCCAAAATACCCAATCTGAGTGTGCCATCAGTTTCCAGCAGGGGCCCTGAATTGGGGAGAAAGGGAATTGGGAAGAATGTTCCTCCTGCTGGCAGCTGAAGTGAGCCAGCTGGACCCTGGGTGGGGAGGGGACGGGAGTAGGTGCATAGCTGCCACAAGCTCCTGCGTCCTACAGCTTAAATCCGTACCACCTGTGGCAGATGAGGCACTGGATCTTTGGGAGAAGGATTAGTCTTAGACCTGAAACCGCTTAAGGGACTCCAGCTGAAAGACAACACTATTGGTTATTAGATAATTCTGCAAGTAACCTGTATACATAAGTTCATGATTAATGGATAACCCATCTGCTTTATTAAGTTAGCATCATTAAGATAAAAAATGTTAATATTTTGAAGTAGGAGTAAGTAAAAAGTCAGTTTTTAGACCCTTCCCTGACTGACTCCTTGCAAAGAGCCTATCCATAAATATTTGCAAACTATCTATCTGATAAGGGGTTAATATTTAAAACATATAAAGAACTCATACAATTCAATATCAAAACAATCAAACAAATAATCCAGTTAAAAAATAGGCCCGAACAGACATTTTTCCAAAGAAGACATACGAATGGCCAACAGGTACATGGAATGGTGCTCAACATCACTCATCATCAGGGAAATGCACACCAAAACCACAATGCGATCTCACCTCACACCTGTTAGGATGCCTTTTCTCAAAAAGACAAGAGATTATAAGTATTGGCAAAGATGTAAAGAAAGGAAACCTTTATACACTGTTAGTGGGAATATAGACATTGGTACAGCCATTATGAAAAACAATACGGAGATTCCTCTAAACAAACAAACAAAACAAAACAAAACTTACAAGGTCACAGCCCTGAATGCTTGACCATGCCAAGGAGAACTATAGTGAAAACATTCTTTGGGTATTTGCTATATGCTAGATGCAAGTCTCTTATCTATACTCAAAAAAACCACAATTAGAAAGGGAGTACTGTTATTATTCCCATTTTTCAGATGAGGCCCCTGAAAGTTTAAGTACCATGCACAAGGTAAATAAGTTGATAGTGGGTGTTCTGGTTCTCTACTGACATGTAGCAAACTGTCCCAACAGCGAGTGGTGGAAAACAACCACCATTTTATCATGTCCGGGATTCCAAGGATCGGGAATTCAGACAGGACAGTACAGAGCTGATTTGTTTTTGCTCTATTTAATGTCTGGGAAGACTTGGCAGTGGGGGCTGGAATAATCTGAGTGCTCTCACTCATATGTCTGGCATCTGGGCTGGGGTGTTTTCAAGTTTGGGCTCGCTTAGGACAATAGTTTAGAGTGTCTAAACATGGCCTCTTCATGGGGCTTGGGCTTCCTCACATCTGGGGGCCTCAAGATAGTCAAACTTCCTACATGGTAGCTCTGGGCTTCAAAAGTGAGTATTCCCAGGAAGCTGCATAACATTTTATGACCGAACTGTCCAAGTCACATATTATTACTTTCATGCACATTCAAAGGTAGAACATAGATGAGGGGACATAAACTCTTCTTGATAGAAGTATCAATAAATCTGGAGCTGTGTTTTAAAACCATCACCATTGTGGAACTCAGATTCAATCCTAGCCAAGACATCAGATGTGAGGGACACCATCTTGGATACTCCGGACCAGTCCATCCACCAGTTGAGCGAACTCAACCGACACAACAAAGATCAAAGAAATCACCTGCCAAGTCTTCGTCAAATTACTGATCCACAGAATCTGGGATAAAAAAAAAAATAGTGGTTGCTTTCAGTCACTTGCTGTTGAGATAGTTTGTTACACAGCAATAGTCAGGGAACACTTGGCTTTATTTCATGCAATCCATATGGCAACTACTATTGCTTCCAGATTAGGAAACCAAGGGAGGAGACATTAAATAACTCATCTGGCACTGCCCAGCTAATAACTGGGGCTATAACCCAGGTCTTTCTTAGCAAGCAATCCTGGTTCCTTCTACTGTCAAACCTGCTTCTAGAGGATAAGAACAAATTTGGATTTAAAAAACTGCAGAATGCTAAAGATGCCCTGGCTGCCTCCCTCAAGCTTTGGTCTGGACCAGGCTTGTTCAAAGATTATTAATTGTGAAGACAAATACCTCTCCCCACGGTTCTAGGGCTAGACTCCAGTATTCGCTTCTATGGCTTCAGCCTTGGAAAGGTTTTAGAGAAGTTAGTTTGTTATTTATACTTCCTTGGGTTTCATGGAGGACAGGAAGCAGCTGGAGAAAGCAACAGGTTTATTGTCACCAGATGGGATGCCACTCTGGGGCAGGTAGGGGACTCTCCTTCACTGTCCTCCCACAGACTGACTTCCCATCTCTGTTGATGGCAGTTCCACCCTTCCTGAGGCTCAGGCTGAAATCCTTCTTTTTTCTCCCACCCTAGCCAACCCACAGCAAATCCCATTGGCTCTATTTTAAAAATACGTCCAGAATCCAACCACTTCCCACCTCCTCCACTGCAACCCCCAGGATGAAGCCCCCATTATCCCTCTGCTGGGTTACTAGGGTCACTTCCACACTGGTCTCCCTGCTTCCTGCCCCCTACCGTCTATTCACACGAGTGGTCCTTGTAAAACCCACATCTGAATGTGTTCCTTCTCTGCTTGAAGTGGCTTCCTCATCTCACTCAGAACAAATTCCAAGGTCCTCACTATGATCTAGAAAACCGAGATTTGTCCCCAGCGCCACTCGGACCTCATTCCCTCTGTTTCCCTCTTCCAGCCTCATCGGCATCCTTCCTGCCCTGGGATGCCTCTCCCTGGGGCCTCTGCTCTTGCTGTCCTCTTTGCCTACAGGGCTCTCTCTCCCACATCCTCACATGGTCACGAGTCCCATGGCTCCACTCAGATCTTTGAGGTGGATGTTGCCATTCCCAAGAGGCCCTCTCTGGCCACCCTAGCCGAACAGCATATGTTTCTTTTCCTCTTTCCTCCATTATTTTTCTACACTTCACTGATCTCCATTCATAATTTATTTTCTATCTCCCTCTCTGGTGTGTAAGTTCTATGAGGGTAGAGATTTGGTCTGTTTTGTTCACTATTTTATCCACAGCATCTGGCACAGTTCTTGGTGAGTAATTTGCACATGATTATTACCAATGTTGTTGAATGAATGGAGCCAAAGACTCTCTTGAAAAATCTGATGACAGCAAAGTTCTCCTCAGATAAATGCTGAGACATGCATGATTCTGTAGACAATTTCTGGGGGCTCCAGGTCCCCAGAATCTGTGTAGGTTAAGAACCTCTGTTTAGAATGACAGTTCAGGGGTGCCTGGGTGGCTCAGTCATTAAGCATTTGTCTTCAGCTCAGGTCATGATGCTGGGATCCTGGGATAGAGCCCCATATCCAGCTCCCTGCTCACAGGAAGCCTGCTTATCCCTCTCCCACTCCCCCTGCTTGTGTTCCCTTTCCCACTGTGTCTCTCTCTGTTAAATACATGAATAAACAAACTTTAAAAAATAGAGTGAAAGGGTTTTTTTGATTTTTGTTTTTTTATTTATTTGACAGAGAGAGATTACAGGTAGAGGGAGAGGCAGGCAGAGAGAGAGGAGGAAGCAGGCTCCCTGCCAAGCAGGGAGCCCGAGACGGGGCTCGATCCCAGGACCCTGAGATCATGACCTGAGCCGAAGGCAGAGGCTTTAACCCACTGAGCCACCCAGGTGCCCCTAGAGTGACAGTTTAAATAACCAGGAAATCTAACCTCTAAATTCTAGAGAGCTGAATGCCTATCTCTAGTTAGATGCTAGTTAGACATGAGTCACTAGTTAGATTATTCATATATTGATTTGACCAAAATTTACTGAGTGCCAGCTATGACCAAGGTCTATGTTAATCCCTAGGAAAATAGAGGTACCTGTCCTTGAGGCACTCAGTACAGAAAAAACACTGCCAGGTGAACGCCTAATTCTGACAAGGTCATTCCAGCATTAGAGTATTGTACATGGTCTAATGATGGCATAAGGGAGACCATGACTAACT
Source organism: Ailurus styani (assembly GCA_002007465.1). Classification (NCBI taxonomy): domain Eukaryota; kingdom Metazoa; phylum Chordata; class Mammalia; order Carnivora; family Ailuridae; genus Ailurus; species Ailurus styani. The sequence goes on from LNAC01000360.1 coordinate 913,692, forward strand.
CTTAGGTGGGGCAGGCCCTGGGGCAGGGTCTTGAAGCATGAATAGGAGTTTGCCTGGCAGAAACTAGAAAGAAAAGACATCCAGTTAGAGGGTCAACAAGCAGCACAGCATCCACAAAGAGAAAACCATGCATATGGTCTAAAAATTCAACTTGAACACAACTGTCTTAGTTTAGATCTCCCCCAGAAGCAGACCTGGGAGAAGGAATTGAGCATGAATAGTCTACTTTGGCATCTGAATGGAACACGAGAAGAGAGTTGGGAAGTGATAAGGGGAAAGAATGGCAGCCAATAAAGAGGGCATTGTTAAATTAGGTATAGGCTCTGAACACCTGAAGCTTACTCCCTCAAGGAAGCTCCAAGAAATGGTATGCAACACATGACTCAGAATTCTCCCATCCCAGGGGCACGGGAGCTGTGATATGTATACTCTGATTCCTGAGATCCATCCCTGAGGGCTGCATCTCTGTTTTTCAGTTCAGTCTTCCTCCCACAGTCCAACTTCCCTTCAAATCAATTGGGATGCCAAAGGGAGGTAGGATTCTCCCAACTGTCTTGAACCAATCGGGGTCCAGCCATGGGGCTATGAGGGGAGTCATACTCTTTCTCCCACTATGGCCATCCCATAATGATGGGGGATATGATAAATGTTGGAGAGGTAACCTCAACGGCCACCAAACCCATCCTTGTTATATATATACTCATCCTTCAACTTCAAGACCTGGTTCAAGAAGATCTAAGGAACCATAGCATATTTTCATAGTTCCAGATGCCTGCTCATTTGAACCAGATTTGGGGAGATGATCAAGATCCTGGTTCATTCAGTCTTCTATCTCTGGCTACACCATATTTCACCAGCCACTGATAGCTGGAGTCACTGATTACTGCCTACTTCCCACAGATTTAAGTTCTCTGGTTTTGAGTTTCAGTATCTGCCTCAACCCATTTTAGGAAACATGATTCTTCCCCAAGGGTGGAAAAAGGAGGGAGCTGAGAAGATTGAAAGGTGACAATGAAAAGCCTAGGATTGGATGATGATGGCCATTCAGGGGAGAGCACAGACGCTTTCCCATAAGGCTACTTTTGAGGATAATAAAGCAAAAGGGGTCCCCTCTCCTAGTAAAGGTCACCTTGTATAAAAGGACAATTGTTCCACAGTAGTTTTCAATTATTTCCCTCTGATGCTATCTGGCCAAAAAGAAAAAAACAAAAAAACAAAAAAACAAAAAAACAAAAAAACATGAGCCTGCTTGATGGGCTCTGGAGTACTTTTTGGGTTAGCTGCTCAGACCAGGGACAAAGCATAAATTGAGCAGCCCAGAAGGCTGAGCTCTTAGGCAAGATGAAAACTCTCCACGCTGAGACATCAAAACAAGAAAAAATGGCATTCTGGGCTATGGACACAGAAGTGAGCTTCAAAATGTCTTCCCTTTTCCCCGCCTTCAGAAAGTGGCTTGGAGAGAGCTCCAGGCTGACATCTAGGGATGCACCTCTAGAGAGGAAGGGGTTAGGGGATTAGGCATAGGGTTCCAAATCAATACTCAAAAAGATTTAAGTTGAACCTTTAGGGCTGTATTTTGCCTGGAGTTATTTACCATCCTTAAGCCTAAGTCAAATAGTACAAATAGGATAACTGCTTTCTCACAATTGATTCACCAGCCTGAAAGAGGTGTGATTTGCAGCATTGGCTTCTCTACATTATTTATTTATTTATTGGTTGGTTGAGGAGAGGGGTGTATGGGAAGGAAAGACTGTTACGGCCATGGCTCTCAAATTTTGCTGCCTACTATGGTCACCTAGGGAGCTCTTAAAAACCCCAATATCCAGATGCTACACCAATTAAATCAGAACCCCTACGGGTGGGCCCTAGCCTCAGTAGTTTTAAAAGCTCCCCAGATGACTCCAATGTGCAACTATGTTTGAAAACCAGGGTCGTGGGGCAGTGTTTCTCAAATTCCAATGTGTACACAAGGCACCCTTGGATCTTGTTAAAATGAAGATTCTAGTTTCGCAGATCGGAGGCAGGGTGCAGGGCTGAGACTGCAGTTCTGGGAAGTTCCCAAGTGACGCTAATGCTGCCAATATGGGAACCACTCTACAAGCAGCGAAATCATCAGATGTTTCTTTAGTGTAAGAAGTGACAAGCCATAGAGCAAAGGGGACAGCCTTTCAGAACACACAACTTTCTGAAAGAGTTCTTCTTTGCTCTTAAATATATTGCAAACACCTTGCCATGGCCCACAAATAATCATCTGGGGAACTTCCCTGAAACATTGAGGCCAGGATTCCGTCCCATCTATTTCAATTAAATCATAGTCACTAGGGGTAGGGCTTGGACTTTGGTGATTCAAATTTCCTCCGGTGATACTAATGTGCAGCTTGACTTGAGGACCACTGTACTAAGTCATCTAGCCCTTACTGCTTCTATGGGAATGGTTCTCTCCCTAAATCCACATGGTTGCGGTGCACCTATCATTATTGATTGGATGAGGGGGTAGGCAAGGGGTTTAAGCCCTTGCTAATTCCCTTCCCTGGGAATCCGGGTGGGTGATGCAGATTCCAGCTTGCTCTGGCTGCCTGTGTTAACCCAGGAGATATGAAGGGGGAAGTTTGAATATTTTCTCCCCAGTAGATAAGGAACCAAGGAAGTTGGTCTCCTGCAGGAAAAGAACGAGGTAAACGGTCCTTTGGACTTGGGGTTTCCAGGCCTTCCATCTTGAGGCTACATGTGGAGAGAGCAAGTGAAGACCCCAGTGACCACTATCTTTGTCTCTAGAAGAGGACCACTTTCCAGGTTAGGGGGCTTTATGCAAACATCCCCTGCATCCTGGAAGTCTAATGTGACCAACGAACCTTAACATGGTCAACCTTTCAGGAAAAACCTCTAAAACTCAGGTGAAACAGAGTATATCTGTGCTGTCAGCAATTGGCTTTCCTCCTTCCATCGTTAAGATTCATGAAAATGAGAAGACACTTTGTAAGTTTGATGAATAAGGACTCTGGGTTCCCACATTGGTTGTATTTGGATAGGAGTCACCAGCCCTGAATTTCTGCAGCTGTGTTGACTAAATCTACACCCTCTATTGACTTTGGGGGTATAATTGCTTGTCTTGTCTGTTTTCTCATCTACAAAATGGAACTAAGAGTACCGATCTGATCAGATTGCTTTGAGTAGTAACTAATAAAAGGGTTATGAATCATGATAAAGATGTTGTAGAAATGCCTCTTATGAATGAGTCACCTTTCCCCAGAGCATTGCTGTAGAAGAATGAAAAAGAGGCCTTTGGAGAAGGTTTGTTGAAATCCCAGCCTATCTACGTACCAGCTCTGTGATCCTGGGCAAGTTACTTAACCACTCTGAGCCTCAGCTTGCTCATTGCAGATACTGGCTCACAATGCCTATTTGCAGAACTCTGTGGGGAGTGAATGAGATCATGTATATATACTGGATATATAGTAGGTGTAGTAGACCTGCTTCCCTTCCCTCCATGACCTCGCTCTTTACCAAAGGTAGATTCTTTAGGATATATTAACTGTCTGTCCCTCCCCAAGTAACTGTGGCTAAAATCAGGTAAAGTCTTTCTGTCTTCTATAATAACCTGAGCATGGGCAGTCCAGGCTGCTGGGATAGTGCTGTGGTATTGGGCACACAGTCTCCTTCTATCTTGTCCTGACATCCTCAACATGCAGCTTCCATCTGTAGTTTAAGACGGTGATTTCCAGCTAGCAGGAAGGAGAGAGAGGGCAATAGAGAGCACACTTCTCCCCTTTGAGGCCATGACCTGGAAGTTTCACTCATATTTCATTGGGCTGAATGTGGGGTAGAATGCAAACTCAGGAGCCCCACTTTTGGGGCTGCAGTCCCAGCTCTAGCCTGTGCTTTCCATGTGATCTTGTTAAGTCACGTAGTCTTTTCGCCTCTGTTTCCTAAAACTACCTTCGATTATGAAAATCAGATGGGCTATAGGTCTAAAGCACTTAGAATATTTCCCTGTCACATGTAAGAGGGTAAGCTATTATTTTTATTTGTTTAGCCACTTAGCCACACCTAGCTACAAGGGAGGCTGGGAAATGTCCTTTAGCAGGTGGCTGTGTGTCCAGGTAACACTCTGAAGCTCTGTTAGTAGAGGAAAGAGCAGCGAGGGAACATTTGAAGACAACTTGAGTCTCTGTTATGTAAGAGTTGCCAAAATAACAAAAAAGACTGCAGATGAAAAGTAATTAAAATTTCTAATGTGGGCCTAAAAAAATCTATGTAAACTCCTCGTGCGATGGGGTCGATGTGACCCATTATAGAGATGGAGACGATATTAAACATAACGACGCATGAGGCTGTGTGCCACGCTCTGTCTCCGTTATCCGTAGTGACTGGTTGACAGGTGCCATATTACTCTGGTTTTATGAAAAGTACTACTTCTTTTTACTCCACTCTCTCCTCAGATTTTATTGAGTGCTTCCTCTCTGCCAGCACTCAGCTAGGTGTCCATGGTGGACTCCGTCTTCGCTGGCACTGCCATCATTCTCTCATGTTTATGATATGTTTTGAGGATTTTGCAGGCAAGGCGCCAGAATCCCCCCCGCTCTGAAAAGCACAGATGCACTGAATGAAGTCCACCCGCTCCTTCTCCAGCAGCCCCCACCTTTGAGCATGCCAGAGGTGGCTTTTCTGTCACAGATTCACCAGGCCAAGGGAGGGGAGAAGCAAGAGTACAGTTTGTCATCCAGCAATAAATCTGATGCTACTAGGACTTCAGCTTGTACAAATGAGGCCGAGCTATCCAGGCTCAGAGCCTTTCCCCCAACCCCCAAAGCGAGCACATGCCTCGACCGAAAGAACAGTTACCAGCCTTTGCGCAAAGCAGGTCTGACTGCAGGCATTACAAACCAGACAAGGTGATATTCGGCATTGTGGACGTGATAGAATTTCTAGAGCAAACCTACAATATGTGTTACCTTTTATTGGTCCATGAGTCTTTTTTTTTTTTTAAGATTTTACTTATTTGTTTGACAGAGAGGGAGAGATCCCAAGTAGGCAGAGAGGCGGGCAGAGAGAGAGGGAAGCAGGCTCCCTGCTGAGCAGAGAGCCTGATGCGGAGCTCAATCCTAGGACCCTGAGATCATGACTTGAGCCGAAAGCAGAGGCTTTAACCCACTGAGCCACCCAGGCACCATGGCCCGTGAGTCTTCAAGAATGTATCTCTTTGTACAGATCTGGTGTTTTATTGGTGCTTCTTAGACTCTTTAGATAAAGACTCTAACTACCTTTACATTTCTCTGCTCCATCATCTCTTCTCAAATAGTCAATCATCAATGAGCAAACTCTCCAATTAATTCTTCCTAAAGCAAAACCACTTAGTAAACACATATCCACTCCCTAAATTCTGTGCTTTTTATTTTTTTTTAAGATTTTATTTATTTGTCAGAGAGAGAGAGAGAGAGTGAGAGAGAGAGAGAGCACAAGCAGGCAGAGGCAGAGAGAGAAGCAGGCTCCCTGCCGAGCAAGGCGCCTGATGCAGGACTCGATCCCAGGATGCTGGGATCATGACCTGAGCCAAAGGCAACTGCTTAACCAACTGAGCCACCCAGGTGTCCCAATTCTGTGCTTTTTAAAAACATTTATTTATTTGCGAGAGAAAGCACGTGCACTTGCTGGAGTGGGAGGAGGGGCAGAGGGAGAGGGAGAGAATCTCATGCCAACTCCCCACCTTGCACAGTGCCCCATGTGGGGCTCCATCTCATGACTCTGAGATTGTGACCTGAGCTGAAATCAAGACTTGGATGCTCAACTGACTGAGCCACCCAGGTGCCCCAACCTAAGTTCCTTGCTGAATGTGTTCCTCTCATGGGTATAATTGCTCTGCTTTCATCTCTGCTAAATTTTTTTTTGGTGCAATTCTGCCTTCACCTTGGAAGATTCCTGACACTTCTTTGGCTGTAGTCAACTTTGAAAGGGCAGGTCTTTGTTCATCCAATACTTTGGGCAGAAGACTATGCACATGGGTGCCTAATTAATGCTAATGAATAAAGGGCAGTAGGACCTTCAAATGCACCTGTTTGAAGTTGTTACAATTGCTTAGAATTTTTTTTTCGGTCCTACAAATGAAGCCTGTAGGTTTTGGCCCATGGAACCTTGACAAGGTGTTATTAACAAGCATAAGATACTTTTAGCAGCTGCTGCCTTCCCATTTCCCACCATTTTCTAAGGTGGTTTCTCCAAATTCAGCGGATCTCCTCTCTGAAACCAACATCCATGTTGCTTGGGCCTCATCCTCAGACACAGTTCACTGGTGGGTTTCCATCTGCTTGTGATCTGTGCTGTTTCTTTGTTTGAATATGATAAACAGGCCCCTGCGAGATGCATTGCAGGAAAGCTGGCCCTTCCTCCAACAAACGTGATATTTTCCACTCTACAATCTGGTATGGGGGTCAACTAGGGACCTTAGGGGAGAAAGTTAACAGTTACCCACCTCTCCACCCTGCCTTATTGATTTTTGGTTTTGCGAAAATAGTGTATGTATCATTGATTTAATTTTCTACTGGATTATAAAAGAAATTGCTGGAAAAATAAAAAATCTGCAGACCAAAGGAGCCTCAAGTATCTGATCCTGACTTTATTCACCCCTCTAAGAAGGTTATACATACATACATAAGTGCATGTGCGTGCACACACACACACACACACCTGTACCTCTCCATGTCTCGCATAGCAGTGGGTATGGTGTGATCTCCAGATGCATAAATGCTCATTGATGGCATTTCTCCATAGGTTCCCCTTTGCCACGTGCAGTTCGATAGATGTTTATTGACCAAATGGAGAAGGAGCGGGAAGAACCCATTGTTTTCTATCCTGGAAGGCCAGGAGGACTCCAACTCCCTCTAGCCACCTCTCTCAGCAAACATACTAGTCCAGTGCTTCCTGACGGGGGGTAGGGGGAGGTTGCATCCCTGCTCCTGGAATTTCCTTCTCTATCCCCTTACTCTCTGCTTAGCTAAAGTTGAAGGATCCTTACAAGTAGTTAGAATGTGTGCTCCTTGAGGAAAATGTCTCTGGGCCCAGTCTGACCTTGCTGCCCTCCTCCTGTGCTGGTGGCCCCTGGGCCCACCCCTGGCCTGGCAGGAATCCCACCCTGCTTCCTCCCCCCCTCCTGACGACACAGTCACTAAGGAAAGGGACAGTGTCTTACTGAACTGCATAGTGCACTAGTACATGGAGGATTGTGGGCAGTGGATGATTGTTTGTTGAGCCCCAAACACAGCCAGGATCCTTGGAGAGTTCATCTTTCTCATTGAGATCAAGACCCCTAAGATTTTTTTAAATCAATGACTTCACAGAATTACTTAAGGAGTTGAGTCAGTGAATGACACAAAATAGGCCAATAATAAGTTAGTAACTATTTAGTTATTAGTATTATCTTCCAGGAACCCCTACTTCTAAATAAGCTGAGTCTTAGCAACCCTTTACCCTTTCCCAATCTTAATCTTCCTTGGCTTCAGAAAACCCTCTTCTGCCCTTAGCACCATTCCATTTATTGCACATTTCATTCACCATTCTCCTTAGAGTTCTCTCCGGCTCCTCTGCTCTTAGAGTCACCCTCTCTACCTAAACTCTGAATGCCCCAGGCCTCTACAGGGCCTCCCAGAGGACGCTGGGGGTCTGAAGGGCTGGAGAGGGAGCAGCAGGCCTTCTCCCTTTGCCTGAATCAGAGGGGACCAACAGATGGTTCTCAGATATGTCTGCTCAGCCCACAAAGATGGCATATACAGTTTTAAAATAATGTACATTACCTGCCCATATTTAAAAATCAGGATTTCTAATGAGACTAGGGCCCACATTCTTACATGGTTGCAATCAGATGGAGCAGAAACCCAGCTGGCCCCTTCAGAGCATTAGAACTCTTTTCCACCACAGACCCCCACTCCTCCCTATTGTATCCTCCACAACTGAGTTTGAAAGTTGGGTGCTGATTTTAATGCATTCTCAGGTTCTCAAATGTTGCTTTATGGTAATAGGAAAATGAAATCTTTCTGGTTCCTGTGTGTTTCCTGCACTAAAGCAGAAAAATGAAAGTATAACCCAGGAGGTCATGTATTTCAAAAAACATGGGAGTGAATATACTCCTTTGTATGATTGAAGAACTTTCTACAAAGTTAACATTTAAGCTCAAGGGTGTCTGGTTCAGAAGAATACAATTCAAGAAGCCATTCTGAAACAAATCTAGTCTGATTCACTTGTCTTATCTTATCTCCTAACCCCAGAGGATTTAAAACTTCTGCTCGTACTGTAGAGCCTCTTGGAACCCAAACAAACCCCAGACCCAGAGATTCATCAGCAAATAGATTTGGGCCCTGTTTTCACCTCCACCTGTTTTCAAACTGAAGACAGACCAGATTGCCTGGTAGCTTCTGGACTGGAGAGGAAAGTACATTCTTACTTCTCAGCCAAGCTCCTGGTTTCCCTACAGGATGTACTCATAAGAGGAGGGGAGGCAGGAAGTTGTAGGGTGGATAAACCACAAAATGAAATTTGTTTGGAAAATGTGAACTACAATTGGAATTAGAAAAGTTTATTCTTAATCAACCATAAATTAAAATTATTTTTATCTTAACTTTTCCTTTGAAATAATTTCAGACTAACGAAAAAGTAGCAAATTAAATAAATGAATAAATGAATGATGAATGAATAAAGATTTGCTGTAAATTTTCACCCAGAGTCCCCAAATCTTAACATTTTACATAACAGGAGTACCAGGATTATAACCATAGAATTAACATTGACACAATGATGTTACCTAATATACAAAGTTTTTTCAGATTTTACCAAATGTCTCGCTAATATCCTTCTTCTGACCGAGGATCCAATCTAGGATTTGCCATTGCATTTAGCTGTCAGGTCTCCTTAGCTTCTAGCAGTGTGGAACAGTTCCTTTGTGTTTCTGCATCTTTCATGACCTTGACATCTAATTTTATTTTATTTTTTTATTTTTTTAAGATTGTATTTATTTATTTGACACAGAGAGAGAAATTACAAGTAGGCAGAGAGGCAGGCAGAGAGAGAGAGAGAGAGGGAGAAGCAGGCTCCCTGCTGAGCAGAGAGCCCGATGCCGCCTCGATCCCAGGACGCTGAGATCATGACCTGAGCCGAAAGCAGAGGCTTTAACCCACTGAGCCACCCAGGTGCTCGACATCTAATTTTAAAATGTCCCCTAATTTTGTTCTGTCTATTCTTTCCTCGTGATTAAATCTGGGTTATTCGTTTTGGTAAGAGTTTCACAAAAGTGATGCATCCGTCTCAATGCATCATATCAGGACGTTCATGTTGTCTGGGGCACCTTTAATTTCTGGTGGGGTCCCACAGGTTTCTCCACTGCATGGTTACTTATGAATTACAAAGGGAAAGTAGTATCTTTTGGAGAACCTATGAAAACATACTGTATACCCAATGCAACCTAGATTCAATGCAATCCCTATGAAATACCTATGACGTTTTTCCCAGAACTAGAACAAATAATCCTAAATTTTGCAGGGAATCACAAAAGACCCCTAATAGCCAAAGCAATCTTGAGAAAGGAGAACAATGCAGAAGGTATTGCAATCCTAGCTGTCAAGACAGACTACTAAGCCGTAGTCATCAAAACAGTATGGTCCTGGCACAAAAATAGACACATAGATCAATGGAACAGAATATAGGGCTCAGAAATAAACCCACACTTACACGGTCAATTAATCTACAACAAAGGGAGACAAGAGTATAATCTGGGGAAAAGACATATTTTTTCAGTAAATAGTATTGGGAAAACTGAACAGCTATTTGCAAAAGAATGAAGTTGGACCACTTTCTAACACCATCCACAAAAATAAACACAAATGGATTAAAGTTCTAAATGTGAGACCTGAAACCAGGAACCACTAAAAGAAAACATGGGCAGTAATCTCCTGGATATCAGCCTTAACAACATATTTATAGATATGTCTCCTCAGACAAGGGAAACAAAAGCAAAAGTAAACTATTGAGACTACAACAAAATAAAGGCTTCTGCACAGTGAAGGAAACCATCGACAAAACAGAAAGGCAACCTACTGAATGTGAAAAGATATTTGCAAATAATATGCCTGATAAGGAATTAATACCCAAAATATATATTTGAAAAACTTCTACAACACACATACACACACACACACACACACACACACACCCTAAATAATCCGATTAAAAAATGAAAGAAAATCTGAACATTTTTCCAAAGAAGACATAGAGATGGCCAACAGACACACGATAAGATGCTCAGTATCACTAACCATCAGGGAAATGCAAATATTACCTCACAGGAGTTAGAGTGGCTAGTATCAGAAAGACAATAAAGGGGCATCTGGGTGGCTTAGTCGGTTAAGCACCCGACTCTTAGTTTCAGTTCAGGTCATGATCTCAGGCTCTGTGTCAGGCCCCATGTCAGGCTCTGTGCTGGGCATGGAGTCTTCTTGAGATTCTGCCTCCCACCCCACGTACTGTCTCTAAAATAAATGTTTTAAAAATCTTAAACAGGGGCACCTGGGTGGTTCAGTGGGTTAAAGCCTCTGCCTTCGGCTCAGGTCATGATCTCAGGGTCCTGGGGTCGAGCCCCGCATCGGGCTCTGCTCAGCAGGGAGCCTGCTTCCTCCTCTCTCTCTCTCTGCCTGCCTCTCCGCCTACTTGTGATCTCTCTCTCTGTCAAATAAATAAATAAAATCTTTAAAAAAAAATCTTAAACAAAAAAAGACAAGAAACAACTAGTGTGGGTGAGGATGTGAAGAAAAGGGAACCCTCACACACTGTTGGTGGGAATGTAAATTGGGGCAACTGTTGTGGAAACAGTATGGAGGTTCCTCAAACAATTAAAAATAGAACCACCATGGGGCACCTGGGTGGCTCAGTGGGTTAAGCCTCTGCCTTCAGCTCAGGTCATGGTCTCAGGGTCCTGGGATCGAGCCCCACATTGGGCTCTCTGCTCAGTAGGGAGCCTGCTTCCCCCATTCTCTCTGCCTGCCTCTCTGCCTACTTGTGATCTCTCTGTCAAATAAATAAATAAAATCTTTAAAAAAAATAGAACCACCACATGATCCAGTCATTCTACTACTGGGTATTTAAACAAAGAAAACAAAAACACTGATTGAAGATATATGTACCCCTGTGTTTATTGCAGCATTATTTACGATAGCCAAGACATGGAAGCAGCCCCAATGTCTATAGATAGATGAACAGATATGGATAAAATATGACTCAGCCATAAAAAAGAACAAAATTTTGCTATTTGCCACCTGATGGACCTAGAAGGTATTATGCTAAGTACAAGTCATACAGAGAAAGACAAATACCATATGATTTCACTTATATGTGGAATCTAAAAAACAAAAAAACAAACAAAAAAACCAGACTCTTAAATATAGAGAGGAGATGGGAGAGGATGGGCAAAATAGGTAAAGGGGATAAAGAGGTACAGACTTCTAGTTATAAAATAAAGAGGTCACGAGTATGAAAAGTACAGAGTAGGGAATAGAGTTAATACTGTAATAACATTGTATGATGACAGATGGTGACCACACTTAACCGCAGTGAGTGCTAAGTCACGTATAGAATTGTCAGATCACTATGTTGTACACTTGAAACTAATAGAACAGGGCATGTCAGCTCTACTTTAATAATAACAACAAAAAAAAAGAAAAGAACTTCATAAATGAGAATGCCCCTTGCTCTCTCTCAGACAGCAGGTAGAAATCACAAGGTGTCCACTTATTTCATCAAATTATTGAGGAGCCTTGGGCCTTCACGGAATGGCCTGGGTTCCATGGACCCTTGAAAGTGCTAGGCCTCAAAACATGCTTGTTGGGTGATACAGTCTTACGGAAACCGTATCTCAGATTCTGTATAAGCCCTCTCCCTATTACACTCCACACATCTCCCTCATTCCATGCGAACAGATCACCTTAGATTCCTCTGTAACTCTGTGCACATGGCCTGCTCATCCTGGCACTGTGCTGTCACTTGGGCTGTTCCTGCAGGCTCCTTCTCCTCCACTTTTATCAATTATATGCTTCCTGCAAGTCCCCACTCAAAGCTTTGCTCTGCATGAAGTCTTTTATGGGAGGGTAAGGGCCTATCTTTTCTTTCCTTGCTATTTTTCTGCACTTATGTACAATGCTGGGTTTTAATATTCATTCAGTACCTCCTACAGCAGGGAGGAGGCAAAAAAAAGGTTCATTCAAAGACCCTCGAGAAGTGGAAAAGAGAAGTGCACAAAATTAATGAATTCTGAGACAAAGAAGAAAAGAACAAGCTTTATGGATCTCCAGAGGAAATCAAAGAGAAGGAAGCCTTTGAACTGGATTTTGAAGGATGCAGATTTACAGCTGTGGGTGAAGGTAGGAAGCTTTCTAGAAAGGCTGACAGTCAAGCTGGTTTTAAAGTGGTCACACCTACAGAGACATATGAAAATCTATCTGGAGCTAGAAAGCGAAGCATTCTAGACTGGTTGGGAAGAGACAAATTGAGGCACCCTATAGAGGCCCTTACAATGTGCCTTGCTTTGAGCCTGGGATTTCAGGCAGGAAGAAGGAAGGGAGTTTGGATAACGGTATTATTGGAGGAAGGATACCAATCAGGATGGTTCCAGGCAGAAGAGGAGCAACTGAACTTAGGCAGCAGTTGGAAAGGGGCAGCCCATTTGTCAGCAACCAGTACAATTGCTTCTTTGCAATTCTGGACTCTAAAGGGCTGAAAACTAATAGTTTCTTCTCAAGTTTGCAGAAAATGTATTTTATGGAAAACCTGACCTAACCCGATGTGATGCTATTCATGGTCTTTATTTATCCTACTTCATGGATTAAAAGATGGCCACCATTCTTTTCTGCTTCTCCCAACCAGAGGTGGTATCTATTTCCCCTCTGTGTGGATCCAAGGCTGCTCTTGTCACTGGCCTTGACTGACAGAACGCGCTTGAAATGATTCTGTGTAGCTTTCAAGGCTGAGCCTTAAGACATCTACAACTTCAGCTTTTGCCCCTCTTAGAATGTTCTGGGAGAAAGTCATCATGCTGAAGTGCAGCTACTCTGGGCCTACCATACTGAGGACACCCAGCTTTCATGAAGGGAGAGAGGCTACACAGAGAACACTGAAGTGCCAGAATGGAAGCCAATAGAAGGTCGGTGAAGCCTTTTTGGACTCTCTAGGCCTGTCTAGCCACCAGGTGAAAGCTGCTGAGTGAATGACTCCAAGCAACACCACACAGAGCAAAAGAAACTGTCAGCCAAACCCTGCCCAAATTCCTGACCCACAGATTCATGAGCAAATAAGATAGTTGTTATTTTAAACCACTAATGTTTGAGGAGTGTTTATTACATTGAAATTGATAACCCAAGCACACACTTATGTCATTTATATATTTTTTATTGCAGAAAATAACTGCATTTGATGAAAGTGCTACTCTAGACCTCACCAAGGGTGTTATGTAGTATATGGTCTGTGTATATTTTATCTTTTTAAATTAAAAAAAATCTGAATTTTGAAATCTACCTGGGCCCAAGGGTTTTTTGTTTGTTTGTTTGTTTTTTGAGAAGGAACTGTCCTTTGTATTACAGAAATAGAGTTGTCTAGACTTCCTTCCTGTCTTCCTGCATTCACTAAATGTCATGCATGATGCCATAGACTTTTTCCCAGCCCCTTCATATGTGCACCCCTTATCTCCCCAGCTGCATGGCCAGGTTCTCCAAAGCAGAAGCTCTCAAACCAAAGTGTGTATCAGGCTCCTCAGAAAGCCTGTTCAAACACAACTTCTTGGGCTCTGTCCTCAGAGTTTCCGACTCCGTGGATCTAGGAAGGGGCTTGAGAACTTGCATTTCTGACACTCCTAGGTGAGAGAACCATTGCTCTAGGGGAGAGTGCCATTATTTCAATGTTTGTTGTATTTACCCACCAGCATAAGGGGCTTAGTAAACGCTCATGGATGGATTTTCTCCAAATCCTCATCTTTATAATGCTGTTGAAGCCTTAACTTTGACTCCCTGAGGTAAACCTGACTAGACCCTAGACATAAAAAAAAACAAATTCCTTGTTTTTTTAGATTGTTTTTGCTTTTTTCTCACCTGATAGGACATGGTGAATAAAATGTTCCTTCTGACCTCTTTTTTGATCGGTCTTGGAGCAGATCAGAGGGAAGCCCTTTCCTGTAACCTGGAAGCAGCCCTCCATTTGTGACCAAATTATTATTCCTTTCCTTTTTGTGGTATCCGAATAAAATTCGTTTTTTTCCAGCCTTTTACAAAAGAGAGGGAGGGACCGCCCAGAAGATTCTCTTTTTGGCGAGAGGGCCAGTCTCTCAAGAGCCTGGATTTTACAGGTGGCCCCACTGAGGCCGAAAGGGGTGGCGCCACTGGCTCGTGGTCACACAGCTTAAAAATGCAAGCGCCGTGCTGGAGCTCAGATCTAACTTGACCCTGTAACAAGCTGTCTCACTCACGGGCACCCTCATCCCCTCCCCCACCCCAGGAAAGCATAGCTCCTTTGTCATAAACTTCGCTTTGCATAACCCGCACCTTTCAATCCCGCCCCAAACATTTCCTTTCTAGGGCGACGGGATGGTCACACTGATTCATCTTGACCAGTGACCCCAAATAACTCCCCGTCCAGTCTCCGGGCCAGGCGCCGTCACCTAGACTCCACGAATCCCCGACAGAGCCACTGCGAGCGCCTGGAAGAGTCTCGCCCTCGAAGCCCAGCGATTAAGTTGGTTCCTCAAATTGTTCCCGACGGGAGGGGCAGGAAATAACGCCGGCCCTCGGCAGCGGCCGCAGAGGGAGGGGGAGAAGCTCAGGCCGGCTCCCGGGCAGGAGGGGTAGCCTCCCATCGATCTCGGGTCTAAGGTCCGGCCGCTCTTTCCCGCGTTCCAGTCACCCCCTCGCCCCCGACTCCCGGGCTCCGTGGTCGCGCGGGGGGCTGGCTCCCGGGGCCGCGCAGCCCCGGCCCCGCCGCCAGGTGGAAGGAGACAGGTCAGCAGCGCTGCCCGCGCGAGAAGGCGGGGCCTGGCGGAGGCTGGGAGGACGCGCTGCGGCAGGCGCCC
>LNAC01000360.1:929052-1047427 GCA_002007465.1 Ailurus styani
CGGCCGCGGCGCGGCGATGGAGGAGCCGCAGCGCGCCCGTTCGCATACCGTCACCACCACTGCCAGCTCCTTCGCCGAGAACTTCTCCACCAGCAGCAGCAGCTTCGCCTACGACCGGGAGTTCCTCCGCACCCTTCCCGGGCTCCTCATCGTGGCTGAGATCGTGAGTGCCGGGCGCGCGGTGGGGGCGGGGGGGGAGGCGCTGGGGGCCCCGGGCGTCGTGCCTCTGCAGACCCGCTTCCAGGGAACCCGTCTGGCTCCGTCTCGCCGTCTTCCCGGAGTGCAGAACTCGGAGCCGCCTCTCCGAGCGAGGTCCGATCACCTTGCGCTCTCTTCCGCAAGAGGGTCGTGACCCTCACTCAGGACGTTTACTGGGGGGAGAGACCCGACTCGCTGCTCCCTCTCGGTGGTGGCGGCGTCTCTTGGGAGCGGGATGCTTGGGGGGCGTTGAGTGTGTGTTACTGAGTGTCACGGACACCTGATGCCTCCCTTGCCTGATCTCCACGTGGATGGCCTCTTCCCTAAAAGCAAAGCTTTCTAAAACTCGGGGGAGCGAAGGGGACTTTTTTCTTTGCCTGTTTATCTCCCTGGTAATAAAATTGAGGTGAATGAAAAAACTTTTACTGAGTAAAATCTGAGGAGCTCAGCCCCGTTGAGGACCGGAAGGTTTTCCTGCCTAGTGCGGTGCACATCCTGGTTTAGGCCAGAGCATTCCTGGAGAGGAGGCCTGCCATGTGCAGCCTCCTCTTCAGAGGATATGGAGGCTGAGAGATCAAGTGATTTCTCCTGAAGTCCCAGCCAGTCCTTCTTGGCTGGAGCCCGGTTAACAGCTAGTGGTGGCTACTGTTTATTGTCCTCATGGGACATGAGGGTCCCATGAGGGTCCATGGGCGGAAGTCCCCTCAAGACCTTTAGATGCCTTTGTGCCCTCATGTAACCCACACAACAGTCCTACCCTGTGAAGGTGTCTTCAATTAATTCATTTTACATGGGAAGAAACAGGCGTAGAGAGGGGAGGTCAGTCCCACCTGGGGGTGGTGGGACTGCGATTCAACCCCAGGTAACCCTACTCCAGGGCCCTGCTCTTCATTGCTAAGGGGTGTCCTTCCCACCTGTCTAACCAGTCCCCTTTCCATCATATGTCACACATTCATTTACACATTTGCAGAGTTGAAATCTACCTTTTATGGGGTTAGAGCATGTGACCTATGGTGGTATAGACGTGGTAGAAGACTCAGATGCTTTCTCTGAGAAGCCCCAACAAAACCTGTGTACATCAAGTAGCTTCCCTGCTCCTGGGAAGTGTCAGACCCCACCTCAGATCTACTGAATCGATTCTGTGAACAGAAAGTTTGAGAAGCCTTGGCTCAGCTCAGCCCCCAGCTGGTTCCCTCAGCTGGTACTGAGGACATTAGGAGATCCAGTAAAAAAGACTAAGGTATTGGACTCACCTCACAGGGCCTGGCTTATAGGAATTCAACAAATATTTGCTGTGTGAATGAAGGAGTTGGCCAGCTCTCCTGCTCCAGCAGAACAAACAAACCTGAAGTCAGAGATGGGGGTTTCTCCCTCCAGGGTGGATTCAGACCAGGCATGAAGTAAAATGCCTCTTGTTTTCTGATTTCTGACCAATGTGCTCTATGTTCCATGCTTTTTCAGAAAATAGAAAAGTGAAGGACAAAATGTAAGTGATCCACAATCCTATCCCTAGAAATAACCACGAGTGGTTGGTATTTTGGCATATTATCTTTTTAGATTTCAATAATTTTTTTTTAAAGATTTTATTTATTCATTTGACACAGGGAGAGAGATTACAAGTAGGCAGAGAGGCAGACAGAGAGAGAGGAGGAAGCAGGCTCCCTGCTGAGCAGAGAGCCCGATGCGGGCCTCGATCCCAGGACCCTAAGATCATGACCTGAGCCGAAGGCAGCGGCTTTAACCCACTGAGCCACCCAGGCGCCCTCAATAATTTTTTTTAAGATGGAAAAACAGGTGGGAAAAATTACCCATACCGCTACAATAGTTCAGTTTTTATTTTTGACAACTATATATGCACGTGTTTTAAAGAGTCAGTCCTGCAGGCAGAGTTGTGAGTTTGCCCCACCGTCTCCTCACTTCCAAATCTCTTAGAGCCATAAATGTTTATAATCTGTTCCTTGATTTTTTTTTTCCCCCAGTTGTAGGTGTTATCCACTGGCTTCCCCCTCTGAGAGACGAGGCTTTAGCCCTCTCAGACCACCTTTTACCCCCCCACCCCACCCCCACCGTGTCTCCCACGGTATTTTATCCTTCCTCCTGTCTCCCTCCTGTCTCCCACCGTATTTTAGGTTAGATTAAGAACCAGTGTTGACCTTAGGACACCATAGACGCTGTTCACAGTTGAGCCAGAGTAGTCTGTGAGGACTTTTCCTTTCCTGCGCAGTTTATTTCCCTGGAGTTAGTAGTTTTCTTTTTCCATTTCTTCATTCTTTAGCTGTTTAGTCACTAATTTTACCGTAATCGTTGAAATCTCCTATCAGGCAAGTGAGAGACATCTCATGACCAACCCTCTCTGGGAGCCTCTGACCTCCCACCTGGCCTGCTCACCTGGGCACAGGTGACAGCATGGCGTCTCTTGCAGCAGCACTCTGGACAGTCTTTCTCTCCCCTTCTCTTCTGGGTTGGGTCTCCTGCTTCTCCTGACCAGTGTCCCTCTCTGTTTTGCCTTACTCCGGGTGAGGGAACCACACAGACTTTAGTCGTTTCCTGAGAAAGGATGTATGTGTGAATTGAGATTTACATCTTTCAAAATATCTTGTTTTAACTGTTACACATAATTGTTTATCTAGGTAAAGAATGTTAGATTGGAAATTGTTCAATTCTTCATCCTTCCCCCCCCTCTTCTGGATCTTTTTCCTAAGAGATCTGTCAGGTCACACTAATGTACCTTCTTCTGAGTCCTTTTTCTTCCATTATACTGAGGACCTCATGTCTTCTCTCAATCAGGAAACCTCATGTATATGTAAGGAGATTTTTTAAATTGATTTTTACCTTTCTGTTTTTTGTTTTCTGGGGTTTTTTCCCCTGAAATCCCTTTTACTCTTTATTTTTTTCTATGCATGTATTTTCTTACAATTTTACTCATGGGTTTGTCACATGCTATGTTCACTTACCATGCCCTAAGCATTTCTTCGGATCTCGGATCTCTCAATTATTGTAGTTTTCTGTTGTAAGGAAGTACCATATTTTATTTTCTCCATTTTCATGTTTCGGGGTGACCGAGTGGCTCATTTGGTTGGGCGTCTGCCTTTTGATTTTAGCTCAGGTCATGGTCTCAGGGTTGTGGGATCAAGGCTGCCTTGGGTTCCATGGTGGGTGTGGAGCCAGCTTGGGGTTCTCTCTGTCTCTCTCACCGCCCCACTCCCCACCCCCTTCACGTGCCCATGCGCTCTTTCTCTCAAAAGAAAAATTTTAAAAAGTTAAAAAAAAATAAAACTAACATGTTTCTAGGTTTTACCAGTATAGCCAGTGTTATAGCAGTTTTCCCCCTTTGTCCCTCTTTCCACATTTATCCAGTGATTTTCTCAAGGGAAAGTTCTTTAAAGTACAGTTGTGTGTCAAAGAGTGCACAAATTTAAGAATTTGTTACATATTCTGAAATTATCTCTTCACAAAGTTCTGCTGGTTTAAATTATTAGTAGTGTGAACCTATTAAATTAAAAATACTTTAAGTTAGGAGAATTTCTAAAATAAAAAATGTGAAGGATCGTCTTATATGCTTTATTGATCTAAGATATTTTTGGTTCATTTTTTTTTAAGATTTTATTTATTTATTTCACAGAGGGAGAGAGATCACAGGAGGCAGAGAGGCAGGCAGAGAGAGAGGAGGGAGCAGGCTCCCTGCTGAGCGGAGAGCCCGATGCGGGCCTCGATCCCAGGACCCTGAGATCATGACCTGAGCCGAAGGCAGAGGCTTTAACCCACTGAGCCACCCAGGCGCCCTGGTTCATGTTTTAATGTCTAACTCAGGATGGGGCTTATCGTAGATGATTTCTTGGAGGTAATGCAATATGGTACCACTGAGTCTTTATGGGGGGTGAGGGGAGCAGGTTTCAAACCATTGCTGTCCCCACCCTGGCATTAAGATAGACCTGCCCCCAGAAGGATGTTACTTTCTGCCTCGAAAAAAAAAACCCCAAATACCGAGACAAAGAATTGCTGAGACTCTGACTTCCTGCTTGAATCTGGGAGAAATGAAGTAGTAGAGAACAAAACACAGTGTTTCCCCAAATCTGTTGTCAAATTCCCTAGTCCTGGGCGCCTGGGTGGCTCAGTTGGTTAAGCGACTGCCTTCGGCTCAGGTCATGATCCTGGAGTCACGGGATCAAGTCCCGAATTGGGCTCCCAGCTCCATGAGGAGTCTGTTTCTCCCTCTGACCTTCTCCCCTCTCATGCTCTCTCTCCCTCTCTCTCAAATAAATAAATAAAACCTTAAAAAAATTCCCTAGCCCTGGCTTTCCCACAGGAGCAAGTGGTCAGGAGCAAGTGGTTGTAACTAACCTACTCAAACACTTCGGGCTGTGCCAATGTCTAACATTGTGTTGAAACCAAATTGTAGTCATTTCCTTCCGTTTAAAGTTTTATAACAAGCTAGAAGCAATCCAGTACTTGACCTGTGACTTGTAGGATGCTGTGATCTTATAACAATTATGAGTACTTGAAGAATTAAAGTGATTTGTCAGAAGCTGGGTTAATTGCACCCTTCCTGTTATTGGTGACTTCAGAATGAATGACAGCATCCGTGTAATAATGTTAGGTCACCTTTCATATGCTTACTGTCATGAGCAGACTTAGGTGGGAAAGGATGAATAGAGTTTACTGAGAGCTGGAATCTAAGCTGTATTATCCTGTTGAATTCTTTAAAAAAGAAAAAAACAACTCAGTGAACGTAGTTTCCATTTCACAACAATACCTAGTTTTTGTAGAAAACATAGAAAAATGTAGTTAAGAAAAAACCCCTGTAATTCTAGCTCCCATGGTGGTTTCTAACAGGCATGGTAGTAGGAGTGGATAGGATTTTTTTTTTTTAAAAAAAGGTTATTGTAATGAAGCTTCTACTGGTGTTTTGTGCCCTGGGGGTCAGGGTCGCTAAATGTCCTGAGTGCACAAGACAGTCCCCAACAATGAATTGCTTTTACCAATTGCCAACAGAACCACTGTTAAGGAACTCTGAGTGAGTCACTATTTAGCACTTGGAATAAAGCATTCCAGAATTTTTCAAGTGGTTATGTATCATTTATCTGTAATTTTTTTTTAAAAGCAGTCACTTGTAAACTATTCCTTTGTTTACTGCTCTGGCCATCTGTGCTGGCTATCTCCCATTTGTCCCTCAGATCCCTGCTACACCCTTCTCCACTCTGTTCTCCACCCTGAAGGCTGACTTGCGTGGATTGTCTCAAGACGCTCCCCTCCGATGTTTCACTTTCGAATTCATCCACAAGTGGTACCTGCAGGAGGCAGGTAGTGAGAGGAAACCAGGTTCTGGATATTCAGTCCCTGGGATTCCTCTCTGCTGACTCTGAACAGGTTGACTCTGTCCCTCCCATGGAAGGCGGGCTGTCTGGCAACCCTCCGCACACAGCTGTTTTCCCTGCCTCTGAGAGCCAGCCGTTCCCTCCCAGCTGCTCACCATTGCCAAGCCCTGTGTTATCACTGTGCTTTTCCTGCACCCTGCTTTATAAATAACACCTTTATTAAACTCAGCTGGGATTACCGAATCCGAAAGTGCCAAGTGTCCTGCTGAGTCCTGATAAATTACTTTTCCTCATTAATAATTAATTTCTTATGACATTCTTAATGGCCACATAGTGTTCCATAAATATCCAGGCTCCTCCTCTTTAGGTTATGCATCTTTCCTTTAAAAATGTAACAAACTTCCTTTATGCTAATTATTTCTGGTGGTTCTTTAATGTTTTCTAAGAATGAGTACTTAGAATTGAATAAAAGGTCTATGAATTTTCTTTAAAGTCAGGTTTGAGGTATCCAGTAAAATTCACTCTTTTTAGCGTAGAGTTCTGTGTTAGCATATGCATTCTTAAGAAGCAGCTCTATGGAGATATTCAGATCATAAAATAGACCTGTTTAATGTGTACAATTCAAGGACTTTTAGGATACTCGCAGTCGCACCACTATTTTAGAACATATTTGTCACCTCAGAAAGAAGCCCCATACTTATTAGTTACTTCCTATCCTTCCCTCCTCTCAGCGCTTGGTAACCACTAGTGTACTTTCTGTCTCTCTAGATATGTCTATTCTGGACATCTCACAAAAATGACCCTATAATACGTGGCCCTTTCTCTTTGGTAATGCTTTCAATGGTCATCCATGCTGTAGTATGTATCAGTACTTCATTCCTTTTTTTGTCGAATAATATTTTGTTGTATTATATATATATTATTTTGTGTATTCATCAATTGATGGACATTTGGGTTGTTTACACATTTTGGCTGTTATGAATAATGCTGCTATGAACCTTCATGAACAAAGTTTTCTTGTGGACATATGTTTTCACTTGGGCACTTACGCAGGAGTGGAATGGCTGAGTCATAGGGTAACTCTTTGTTTAATAGTTTGAAGCAGTCTAGCAGTGTTTTCAAAGTGCTAGACTGTTTTCAGAGTGGCTGCACTGCACTGCAATCCGGCCAGCAGCCCGAGTTCCAATTTCTCTGCATCTTCACTAAGATTGTTTATTTTCTGTCTTTTTGATTCTGGGTATCCTACAGGGTGTGAAGTGGGATCTTTATTTATTTATTTATTTATTTATTTATTTATTTATTTATTTATATTTTATTTTTTAAAGATTTAATTTATTTGACACAGAGATAGAGATCACAAGTAGGCAGAGAGGCAGGCAGAGGCGGGNGAGCCCGATGCGGGCCTCGATCCCAGGACCCTGAGATCATGACCTGAGCCGAAGGCAGAGGCATTAACCCACTGAACCATCCAGGTGCCCTAAAATAATTATTGTTGAGTTAGAAGAGCTCTTTACATATTCTGGATATAAGTCTTTTATCAGATATATGATTTGTAAATACTTTTCTTCCATTCTGTGGGTTGTCTTTTCACTTTATGTGATGGTGTCCTTTGAAGTGCAAAGATTCTTAATTTGATAAAGTCCAGTTTATGTATATATTTTCTTTTGTGGTTTATGCTTTTGATATCATATAGGAGAAGACTTTCTTAATCCAAGGTCATGAAGATTTACTTTTATGTATTCTCCTAAAAGTTGTATAGTTTTGTCTTACCTTTGAGTCTGTGATGCATTTTGAATTACTTTTATATAGTATGAAATAGGGATCTAAGTTGATTCTTTTCTGTATGGATATCTAATTGTCCCAGCACCATTTGTTGAAAAGACTGTTTTTCTCCTATTGAATTGTCTTTTTTTTTTTTTAAGATTTTATTTATTTTTTTCACAGAGGGAGAGAGATCACAAGGAGGCAGAGGGGCAGGCAGAGAGAGAGGGGGAAGCAGGCTCCCCGCTGAGCAGGGAGCCCGATGTGGGCCTCGATCCCAGGACCCTGAGATCATGACCTGAGCCGAAAGCAGAGGCTTTAACCCACTGAGCCACCCAGGCGCCCCCTATTGAATTGTCTTGATACCGTTTTCAAAAATCAAATGTAGTATAAGGGCTTATTTCTGGATTCTCAGTTCTATGCCATTGATCTCTGTGTCCTTAATGGCAGTACCACACTGTACTGATTACTGTATCTTTGTAGAAGGTTTTGAAATTACTGTAACTTTGTAGAAGTTGTGGGTGTGCCAAATTTGTTTTTCTTTTTTCAAAATTGTTTTTTGGCTATCCTGGGTCCCTCGCATTTCCTTATGAATTTTAGTATCAGTCAATTTCTGTAAAAAGGGGCAGCTGAAATTTCAATATGGATTGTGTTGAATCTATAGATCAATTTGGAGAGTATTGCCTTTAACAAAGTTAAACTTTCCAATTCATGAACATGGGATGTCTTTCCATTTAATTAGGCTTTCTCTAATTTTTTTCGACAATGTTTTGTAGTTTTCAGCACACAGGTCTTGTTTTTCTTTTGTTAAGTTTATTCCTGAGTATTTTATTCTATTTGATGCTCTTGCAAATGGAATTATTTTCTTAATTTCATTTTCAGACTCTTCATTATTAAATCATAGAAATCCAATTGAATTCTTTATCCTTGATCTTGTAGCCTACAATTTTGATGACCTCATTTATTGGTTCTAATAGCTTTTTTTGTGTGTGGGTTTTTTTTTTGTGGCATATGTGTTTTTAAGACTTTTGATTCTGCTGCCAAATTATACAGAAAAGTTTATCCAATTTGCATTTCCTCTAGTGGTATTTCAGTGTGTAACAGGGTTTGTTTCTGCAAATACTCAAACTTTCTTTTAATATTTGCCAGTTCTGTTGGAGTGGGAGATACTCAAAATAATAAAAACTAGTTTGATATAGACACCACTAGTCAGAAAGAATATCAGCTGGTATTTAGGGGAACGCCGGACATATGAAAAAGAGCAAATTGTTTTTCTTTGCATTTCTGTGATTATTAAAGTTGAATATTTTAAATTTGCTCATTAGCCATTTGTTTCTTCTTTTGAAAACTGCTTGTTTTTTCCTTTTCATTTAAAACACGAGCTCTTTCTTTCTTTAAAAAAATGTTTTAAAGATATAAAAGAGAGAGAGAAAGCTTAAGTGAAAATTACCTCCCAGAAGAGAAACAAGATTGGTCTGGGGAATGTGTTTGAATGGCTTGTTTGCTTTTTAACTGCTTATCTTTTTATAGGTTTACATTTTTTATAACAAGGATATATTTATGAGTTAATGGAATTAAAGAAGCCTACAGCAAAGTAATAAGTGCTCATTGTAAAGATAAATTTCAAGTCATTTATATATAAAATGAAAACTGAAAGTCTCTGCTAGCCTGTGTCCTTCATTCCATCCCTCATCTAACCACCTGTCTTGATGTACTTACCATTCACATTCCTCCCAGAACTTTTCCTGTAGACATACAAACATACAGTATGACACACATACATGAATGAGTATATTACATGTATTCTGCAACTGTTTCATCATTTAATAATATCTTGATATTTTTCTATGTTCTTCTTCATTGATTTATAAGTTTCCTATATACTATGGGCATTAATTTTCTCTGTCACTTGTTAATAATATCAATCATGCCATTTTCACCAAAATAATTTTCTAATTTGCATGAAGTTTAAACTGTTATTTTTGAGGCGCCTGGATGGCTCAGTTGGTTAAGTGTTAGACTCTTGATTTCAGCTCAGGTCATTATCTCAGGGTCGTGAGATTGCACCCTGCACTGGACTCATTGCTCAGGGTGGAGCAGCCCCTCCCACTGCTTGCATGCTCTCTAAATAAATAAATAAATAAATAAATAGAATCTTTAAACTGTTATCTTTATTTAGTCTTCTAGGGTTTAGTTTGCTTAAACATGGCTTCCCTACCCCCAGGATTATGTAGGTATTTGAAGAAAATATAGGAGAATTTTTTTTAGTGTTAAAAGTATTTACCATCTTAAGCCATAAGTTCCTCTTGTGTGTATTAAGGTAAGAATGTGATTTCACTTTTTTCCCCAAATGGATAGGTAGTTGTCTCACCATTAATCATATCATATTCCCATATATGTATAACTATTTCTTGACCCTAATCTGTTCTATTCCTGAGTTAACTCCAAACCCTTTTAATTACTATAATTTCATCATGAATTTTAATATCCTGTAGAGTAAGTCTTACAGATTTTTGTATTTCTTTCCTATTCTTGTATATTTACACTAATACAAGTGATTTTCAGAATCAGTGTTCCTTAAACCCCCTTACAACTTTGATTGAGTTGTATTAAATTTGTAAATTAATTTGATGATCAATGCTGTATAAGTTAATATAATTAATTATAATTAATATTACAAGTTAATATGATATTGAATCTTATACCCTAGGAATATTGTATCTCTATTTATTTGGGTCGGTTTATGCTCTTGAAATCCTAAGTTTTTTCCAGATGAATTTTATGTATTTTTTTAAGATTTTATTTATTTATTTGAGAGAGAGTGATCGAGGGAGAGCATGAGTAAGGGTAGGGGGAGAAGGAGAGGGACAAGCCGATTCCCTACTGGGCAGGGAGACCAACGCATGGGGCTTAATCCCAGGACCCTGGGATAGTGACCTGAGTGGAAGGCAGACACCTAACGAACTGAGCCACCCAGGCACCCCTTATGTATTTCTTACTAGAATTAGGAATTCTCAATTTTGATAAGGGACATTTGTCAAAAATTAATAGTATTTGTCAATTTCTGATTATTTGTGGTTTATAAGGAGGCTGTTGTTTTTCTTATTTCAATCTTGTGTTTAGCCATGATATTTGTTACTAGTTCTAATAGTTTTATTTATTTTATAAGTAAATTATACTAGTATCTGTGAATGAGGATTGTTTTCTATTCTCTTTTCATTTTTTAAAGATTTTATTTATTTATTAGATAGAGAACACGAGAGAGAGAGAGCGCGCACAAGAGGGGGAGAGGGGCAGAGGGAGAAGCAGACTCCCTGCTGAGTGAGGAGCCCAATGTGAGGCTTGATGCCAGGACCCCAGGATCATGACCTGAGCCGAAGGCAGATGCTTAACCAACTGAGCCACCCAGGCACCTTGGATTCTTTTCTTTTCCTTTTTATATTTATAATTTTCTTCCTTTTCATTATTGCATACGTTGGGACTACCAGTGTAATGCTGAATGATTGGGATGATACGAATATCCCTGGCTGGCTCATAACTTTAGTTGGGCTGTTTCCAATGTATCAGTGATAGTACAGGTTTATCTATAGGTTCTGGTAGATATTCTTTGTTGAGTTAAAGAAGGGAAGTTTAACTTGTACCTATTTTAATCAAAAACTATTGTTGAATTTAGAAGATAGGATTGGGGGTGGGTGTTTATCAATGTGATCGTCCAGGGTTTTATTTCCCTTAATTTGCTAATGGGTTGAGTTATATTAGGAAATCTAATGTTGAATCATTTTTGTGATCTTGGAATAAATCTCTACTTAGTTATAATATATTCTTTTAATATTCTATTGTATTTTAAAACTTTTTTTTACTCTTGAATTTAATTTTTTAATATTATATCTCATTGTTTCTACATTCATGTAAGACCAGCCTTTGTGATTTATTTGCTATGATCCATTTTGCTTGATTTTAATGTTGCCATACAGCTTTTTTTGGCTAACATTTATCTGTTATGTTCTTGTCCCTTTATTTTGAATTGAAGTGAGAGTTACAAAACAAAATTAACTATTTACGTTTTTATTTTAATTCCAGTTAACATACAGTGTTACATTAGTTAACATACAGTGTTACATTAGTTACAATGTAGTGATTCAGCAATTTCACATATTGCCTAGTACTCCTCAGAATAAGTGCCCTCCCCAATCCCCATCATCCACTTCACCCATCCTGTCACCTCCTTCCCTTCTGGTAACCATTAATTTGTTCTCTCTAGTCAAGAGTCTGTTTCTTGTTTTGTCTCATTCTCTCTTTTTTTCCTCTTTGCTTGTTTGTTTTGTTTCTCAAATTTCACATATGATTGAAATAAAATTAACTATTTTTTTTAAAGATTTTTTTTATTTGTCTCAGAGAGAGAGAGCAAACTCACAAGCAGGGGGAGTGGCAGGCAGAGGGAGAAGCAGGTTTCCTGGTGAGCAAGGAGTCCAATGTGGCGCTCTATACCAGAACTCTGGGATCATGACCTGGGCCACCCAGGCATGCCTAAAATTAACTATTTTAAAGTGAAAGTTGAATGGCATTTAGTACATTCACAGTGTTGTACAATTACCACTTCTATGTAATTCCAAAATATTTAATCTTCCCAAAAGGAAACCCTCTCTTTATTTTTCACTTTTTTCTTCATATTATAAGTATATCTTCTGTACTCGTCATATAGCTAAATTTTATTTCTATACCCAGTCTAAGAACTTGTTTTAAACATGGAAATTTTATCACGTTTATATTTATTGTGATAACTTATTTAGAATTTTTAGTTTTCCTTATTTTTTTCTCTAGTGAACAAAGTTATAAATTCTATTTTGTTTGGAGTTTACTTTTTAAATTTTCCTCAAAGTACATAAACATAGCTTTCTAACCACCCAGAAAATTTAGATGTTTAACCTCAAGACCATTAAAAAAATATATACTGTCCTCCTTACCTATTCTTTACCATAAACTTTGTGTTAGACATTTTTTTTTGGATTTTTAAAGCAATGCCCTTATTGATACAATTTCCACATTGATTCATTTAAATTGTACAACACAACTGCCTTTTAGAATATTCACAAAATTGTGCAGCCATCACTACAGTCAGCTTTAGAACATTTTCACCATCCATCCCAAAAAGAGCCCCATACCCATTAGCAGTTATTCTCCATTTTTCCACAACCTCTCCCTACTTGCCCTAGGCAACCACCAGCCTGTAATCTGTCACTATAAAATTTGCCTAATTTGGACATTTCATATACATGAAATCCTGTAATAGGAAGTCTTTTGTGACTGGCTTCTCCACCTAGCATGATGTTTTCAAGGTTCACCCATGTTGTAGCATGTATCAGTAGTTGATTTCTTTGTATTGCCAAATAAAATCCATTTTGTGGCTATACCACATTTTGTCCCTTCATGACTTTATGGACATTTGGGTTTTTTCTACCTTTTAATTATTGTTAATAATGCTGCTAAGAATATTCACGTACAAGTTTTTGTGTAGTCATATATTTTCATTTCTCTTGCATGTGTTCTAGGAGTAGAATTGCTGGATCATATGAAAACTCAACATTTAACCATTTGAGAAAACTGCCTGACTTTTTTCCAGAGTGGAGACACTGTTTTATAATTCCTACACTACTTTTTATTTATTTTTTTAAAAGATTTTTTAATTAATGAATTTGTTTTTTAAGTAATCCCTACACCTAGAACAGTGCTCAAACCCACAACCCCAAGATTAAGAGTCACACACTCCACTGACCAAGCCAGCCAGGCACCCTGCCTCCCCCGCACTACTTTTTAAAAAGTTGATTTCTTAGGAATTGTTTCTTGCTGGTTATCTGAAGCTTCCCACCCATAACACTGAACAGCTCTTTAGACTTAACAGGTTTAGATTTTTCTCACACTTCTTTCATCAATTTTTGTGTCATTTACTTTATTTTTCAATTTCCAGGTAACTCCTTGAGTAATTGTTTTAGAAAGAGTTGGACGATGGTAAACTTTTTAAATTATTGCAGATCTAAAAACATTTTCCTTTAATCTTCACACTTGAATAATAATTTGGTATAAAATTATAGGTCTTAACACTTCTTTTCGTTAATTCTTTGAAGACCTTGCTTCATTGTCTTCAAGCATCCAGTACTGTTAAGAGACCTGATGGTCTGGTAGACCCTAGACAGGCCTTGAGGTTCAATCCCTTCCAGGCCTTGTCCATTTGTGATTGTGCCTTCCCACAGACTTCGTTGCAGCGCAGCCTTGCATGAAGTGACTTGTATATTGCGTGAGAATGTAGAAAGATGGCATTGGTGGTAAAGCAAGAACTTGTGGGTGGAATGTTGTTTTATTGGGGTGAAATGGTTTGTGGAAGATAGTTTTGCGGCCATATCTGGTAATTATAGTAGAGCTTCAGGTTGTTATGGTTGGGAATTAAAGATTGTTAAATCCTCACTTGGAGTTTTCTGAGTCCTGATGGGTTCTCTCCCTGGGCAGACAGAATGCTGTTGCCCCAACCTGGGACTCATGGCAAGGACTTGAAGTCCCTCTCTCAGGGCAGTTCTAGCCTGATGTCCCCTGGTGATCCCTGCTGACACTATGTCCTTTGTATCTCTTGCAGAATATAACCTTTGTAATATTTGAGTCAATACTAAGTTGTTTGCCCTAGGCTATAAACCCACTCCTCTGTGGGAATAATGTTCTTATTTCCTTTTAAACAACCAAATGGGTTTTTTTAAATCTCCTTAGAAGCTTTTGGAATTTTCTCCCTATCTTTAGAGACCTGTAGAGATCATATACTTTAGCACTATGTGTCTAGAAAAGCATTCTTTATTTATCAGCCTTCATGGGACCCTATATAAATAACCAAATCTCTCTTCAGCACAGAGAACTTTTTTGTATTTCCTGCATGGGTTCTGTTTTCTCCTTCCAAAAACTCTTTATTCAATCCAGAAGTTCCAAGAGATTAAACTGTCTTCAGTATCTCCTTGCTTCCCCTCTTCGCCCCCCGCCCCAAACTTTCCTTCTCTTTGTTCTTTTGCAGGGTTTTAGGGAAATAACAGTTCCAGCCCTAATTCAGATTTTCTGTGGAGTATGGTTTTTGGGGCTTTGATATTTTTAATTCACAACAGTTTGTCGTTCTTTTTAGTTTGTAGCTCGATCACTTCTTTTGTTTTTTTTAATTGAAGCATTTTAAGTCCCTTTAGTATATTTGCACTTTGTTTGCAGAGAGACCTCTTATGCTTGTTGAATCTGTTGGCTCCTTCTCCGGCTGATTTCCTCAGTCATTTGGTGATTCATATTTGTCGGTTTGTAATTGTAGATGAGATGGCTGGAGAGTGTTTGCTTAGTGTGAGTGAGAATCCTGTGCCCCTGGCAATGAACACGGGTTTTCATCACATGACCTTGACCTAGTGGGTTTTATTTTGTTTTGTTTCCAGAGGAAGAGAGATATTAATCTGGCGAAGGGGGGACATTAAGGAATAGTGTACCTGCGTGGACTTTTCTATAAGGTGTGCACATAGCTTGCTGAAGCATCTGGCTGTTGTGAAGCTTTGTCTTGGGGGCTATTTCCAGAAGTAACTGGTGGAGGGAATCGGGGAGATGATGATTAACTTGGCAGCTTCTAAGCCTTCAAATTCATACTTACAAGATTACTCTTGGCCTATTCCTTCTCCCGCTTCTGTTGTTAACTCTAGTCTGGACTTTTCTGAGGGTCTGTTTGGAAGCTTACTTTTTGAGAGGTCCTTAATTTTCCTTTCTAGAGCCATAGGTTAGAAATCCCATGTTTGTCATTAGTTTGTTCCCATGTCCCAGGCTGCCGCTGCTGCTCTATCCAGCTTTTCAGCACTACTCTATATATTTTTTTAAAGATTTTATTTATTTATTTGACAGAGAGAGCATGCACACAAGCAGGGGAAGCAGCAGGCAGAGGGAGAGGGAGAAGCAGGCTCCCCACTGAGCAGGAAGCCCCATGTGGGGCTCGATCCCAGGACCCTGGGATCATGACCT
Source organism: Ailurus styani (assembly GCA_002007465.1). Taxonomy (NCBI): domain Eukaryota; kingdom Metazoa; phylum Chordata; class Mammalia; order Carnivora; family Ailuridae; genus Ailurus; species Ailurus styani. Next base: position 944,343 of record LNAC01000360.1, read on the forward strand.
GAGCCGAAAGCAGAGGCTTTAACCCACTGAGCCACCCAGGCGCCCTAGAATTTTTTTAAAGCCCTATACTGCTGTGTCTCCTCTCTCCTGTCAAACTGTATCGGCTTTTGATTGAATTTTTATATAACGCATGGATTAATTTTGGGACAAAGGATTTATATTACTTTAGTTCCTACGAAGATGACTTCTCAACTGTTCCTTGTCTTCAGTGATGTGTTAGGATTGATTCTTATGCTCTTCAAGGTTTTTTCCAGGGTTTTCCAGTGTAAGTTAATAATGCATCTCTTATGTATTCAATCATCATGTATGTGGTGAATATTTATTGTGTGCCAGAACCTGTGTCTGGCATTTAGAATATAGTGGTAAATAGCACTTTTCTGTTTTTATTACAACAAATGATCAGTGATAGGATGTAAGACATAAAAAGAAAAATATGCTTAGGGAGGTACTGAAAGATAGTTTAAAACTTCAGATTTTCAAATTTGAGCTGACATTCAAAAGTCATTTATTCCTTGTAGGCCTTTGGTCCATTATTCATCTCAAAATCTAAAATATAACAGATGCAAAATACAGTTTGTTTCTTTTTCGCTAAGATTTATGACTAGAACTATTCCCAGAAAGGTAGCAGTACTTTTCCTTAGATGAGTATTTTACCACTAATTTCCTTCCTTCCTTCCTTCCTTCCTTCCTCCCTCCCTCCCTCCCTTCCCTCCTCTCCCCTTCTTTCTTTCTTTCTTTCTTTCTTTCTTTCTTTCTTTCTTTCTTTCTTTCTTCCTTCCTTCCTTCCTTCCTTCCTTCCTTTCCTTTCCTTTCCTTTCCTTCTTTTCTTTCTTTCTTTCTCTTTCTTTCTTTCTTTCTTTCTTCCTTTCTTTCTTTCTTTCATGTTTATTTGTGGGGTAAGGGGCAGAGGGAGGGGAGAGCAAGAATCTCAAAAGCCAGACATGGGGCTCGATCTCATGACCATGAGATCACAACCTGAGCTGAAATCAAGAGTCAGATGCTTAGCCAGTTGAGCCACCCAGGTGCCCCATCATTCATTTTTGTTCAAAATGCAATGATTTTTTTTTTTTAGATTTTATTCATTTGAGAGAGAGAGAGAGCATGAGCAGAGGGAGAGGGAGAAGCAGACTCCTTGCTGAGCAGGGGACCCGATGAGGGGCTTGATCCCAGGACCCTGAGATCATGACCTGAGCTGAAGGCAGATGCTTAACTGACTAGGTCACACAGGTGCCCCACCATTAATTTTCATTAAAAATTAAGTGAATTTTCACTATTATTACTTCAGTTGATATTAAGCCAGCCCAGGTTTTGGGGAATCCCATCTTACCTTTACTTTCTAGTTAAGCATTGATTTGAGAAAACAGTTCCTAAATAATACATGAATGAGTCAACCATACTTGTGGAGAGCCAGGTGAAACAAATCTCACCCTCTCCCTCTTCCATACTCACCCATCAGGTTCATGCTAACCAGTCCAGTAAAATCTCCTTTCAGTGGGAAAGCAGTATATCCATTTGTCTTGGTCAAGGTTCAGTTGCAGATGACAATATCCACTCTAGCTGGTTGAAGCAGCAAGAGATATATTATGCATTACTAGATGGCTTCCAAAATTATTTTGTAGGGCTGGAAGAGCAGGCTTTAAGCGAAGCTTCTAGCAAAAACTCTTAGGAGCACACCTCAGAACTCCACTGTCATGGGTAAAAAGGCAAAGAAGGAGGATTTATTCTCACAACTGCTGGATCCTGGGGCTCCATTGTGAGACACGGCCTCCAAAGGCTTCTCCCTGACTTGTCTGTCAACACTATGAAGCAAGGGACAGGACACTGGGATTTCAGGATAGTGGCCACAAAGAAACCACTCCTTGGTTTGTGGTGGGAGCACAGATGCAGGCAAAGCATGTCTTCTAGCCCCATGATGTCTTTTGCTTTCCAAACCTTGGATGAGTATGTCTGCCCAAGCTACATTGTGCGTGCACCCTGGGCTGTAATTTGGTTTCCAGTCTGTGGTGAGCAGTAAGGCATACTGCAAGTGAACAGAGTGGAGTTGAGTGGCTCTACCTACCGTTCTTACCACAGCCACTTTCATTGGATTCTACTAGGCTCATTGTGTTGGAAGTGAGAGACCTGTGACTCGTCACACTTTTAGGACATTCAAAGGACTTGCCCCGTTTTCAGTTTAGACATGAATTCAATTTCTAGCTATATGTTCTTGTATATGACCTAATAATATTTCCTGAACTTCCATCTATAATAATGAGAAGGGCGATGATGACTTAGCAGAGGGATAGCAGAAGATAAAATTAGCTACGTGTAAGTCCTGTCATAGAGGTAAACATTAGTTTATTTCTTGGCTAAATATAGATTTCTTTCTTTCCTTCTTTCCTCAGTAGATCCAGACTATGTAGATTAATCCCACTTGGACAGGGTTGCATTGAGAATGGATGGTCCTATCTTAGCTTCTAGTGAGTTTTTACGCACCCAGCAATGAGCATGAACATAGAATTTAGCTTCCATGGTATGTACTGAGGTTAGGAATATGATGATACTTCTAACTAAAGAAAGCTTAAAGGCTACAGTGAGAACTACAAAGACCCGTTTATTTTACCTTTTATCATGATCAGTTCACTTAGACTGTGAGTAGGAGAATGACCTAGCTACAATTATGAATGATGCCAGCTTTGTTGGTGCAGTGGAAACATTTCATCCATTTATGTTCCTGTGTAAACTCTATTCAAAGACGTCTAAAAAGTTATGGGGTAGGTCAGTTTTCCGGAGGTCTGAGTTTAATGGCCTGTTTTGGAAAAACATGCAAAGTCCTGACCTTCTTATCTTGCCTTTCCTTTCTTTCCTTCTTCTATCCAAAACCTATTTATAAATGGTGCCACTTTCTGGGGCGGGGGGTAACAATTCAGAGGAGAAAGACATCTTTATTGTTGATTTGTAACCTGCCTTTTTCCATAGAGGACTGGTGGCAGGACAGATGTCTTTAAATTGAGGTTTGAGGGATGCCTGGGTAGCTCAGTCGGTTGAGTGTCTATGTTCAGCTCCGGTCATGGTCTCAGGGTCCTGGGATCGAGCCCCGCATTGGGCTCCCTGCTTGGTGGGGGCCTGCTTCTCCTTCTCCCTCTGCCTGTGCCCCCACTCATGCTCTCTCTTTCTATCAAATAAATAAATAAAACCTTAAAAAAAAAGAATCTATACAGTCTTTACCAACAAAGATTGACAAGCATCAAAGATCACTTTAGAAAGAGAAGAACTTTATCATAAGCCCTAAACTGTGAGCAGACTTAAAGGCCTATTCTTGAATAAAATTCATTAGAAACAGAGAATAGTTGTGTTTCCTGACACTACTGTGTGTGGTGGTCAAGAGGAGAAAATATCCAGGACTTGTCAGCTCATCTACCTTTAACTCTAGGTTTACTTTAGGGGGAAAAAAGATCTGTGTGCTTTGAGGCTCTGGCCTCCTGGTTTCACGGGCCCAGAAATTTCCTTAGAGATGGAGACATTAGAGGAGACCTATGTAATAGCTGTATTTAATATTCTGCTAGCTTATACTTTGGAAATCATGTCTCAGGTTCCTTTAACTGTGACATGAATCTTGAGTGGTTTCCCTATTCATTCACATTTCAAATCATGAGCTTACGTTCTTGCTGCCCTGGGAAGCTAATGTTGGATTTATTTATTTTTTTTTTTAACTTTCCTCTATGTGACTAGGTTGATTTAGTAAAAGGTGGAAAACCAGAGCGCAATGAACTAGATCACTGATTAATACCAGGCTGGCTTAGCTGCTAGCCTATGGAAAGGGAGTTCAGATGGGGGGTGGCATTTGTGTTTCCTGTCCCTTGGGGGACTTGAGAAGGTTGGGCCACAGTAGTTCAGTGTCTGACTTGCATAATTGAGGAGTAGGGAGTTGTCTTCTGCAGACTTGTACCATGCCCCAGAACTAAAATTCCTTAAAACATTTTTATGTGTGAAATATCATATGATACTAAACTTATAAATGATTTAAAGAATAATAAAAAAAGTATATGCCAACCACTCAGCTTAAGAAATAGAACTTCACCATATCTTAGAGGCCCCTTGTGTGCCCTGTCCACTTTCCCAGAGGTAACCCCTGTCCTGGCTTTGTATTCTGTAAAGTTCAAAGTGTTCCAGCCATTGTTCAGCCTTGACTCATTTTGAGCTTTACCGACTATAGAATCATGTGATACTTTCTTCTGTTACTTGCTACTTTTATTCATCATTGAGCATTTTCCATGTTGATCCATGTAACTGCTCATTACCTTTTAAAGTTGTATTCTCTTTTAGAAACATGTATCCTCATTGGCCCTTCTATGTGGAAGACCACCTGGATTGCCATGTTTTAGAATGATTAGGTTTTCCATTTTGTATTTCTTATCCGTTTTCTTCTATTTGGAAGTTCTGCTCTAACTATCCTTTGTTGGATTCCTTAGCTATCTTAACATTTATACTTAGTCAGGTTGAAATTAATGTGTATTTTTAACCTGCTCCTAAGCAAAAACAAAGACCTCAGAACTCTAATTCAGATGACACCCCTCACAATTTATAATAGTGTACTTTTTTCCACCTACATGTTAGGCATTATAATTATTGTATACAGTCAACAGTTTTGTTTTACCCACAACCCACATGGCTGCCCCATATCTTTGCTCATTCATTCTTTTTTTTATATAACTCAGGCCTACCATCTGTTTTTGTTTTTAAAAAAATCTTTTTCTTCCTCATTCTTTTTTTTTTTTAAAGATTTTATTTATTTATTTGACACAGAGAGAGAGATCACAAGTAGGCAGAGAGGCAGGCAGAGAGACAGGGAGAGGAGGAAGCAGGCTCCCTGCTGAGCAGAGAGCCTGATGCGGGCCTCGATCCCAGGACGCTGAGATCATGACCTGAGCGGAAAGCAGAGGCTTTAACCCACTGAGCCACCCAAGCGCCCTTTCTTCCTCATTCTTGAAAGATAATTGCACAGATTATAGAATTCAAATTTGTCGGTCCTTTTTGTCTCCATTCATTTAAAGTGTCATTCTTTTGTCTTACTCGTTTCCATGGCTGCTGTTGAAGTTAGCAGTCAAACTGTAAATTGCCTCTCCTTTTTAATGTGGCTTCTTTTTCTTTTAAAATTGTCTTTGTCTTTGTATACAGCAATCTGATTGTATGTCTGAGAATATCTTTTTATTTATCCTTGGATTTAACAGGGATTCTTGGATCCAATTGTCCATCTTTCAACAATATTGGAAAATTCTCAGCCATTATCTCTTGAAATGTTGGGAAAATTGTCTTTCTCATTTTATTTCCTCTCCTTCTGAAACTCTAATTAAATACGTATTAGATCCTCAGACTCTATCTTCTGTTTTTTAAATTAATAATTTCCAACTCTGTATTCCTGGCCTGTACATATGCACGTATTTATTATATCTTCTTTTTTAATAATTATTTTTTAGCTGTTTAATCCATACATTCAGCTTTTAAATTCAATCCTTTACATTTCTAGCAATTCCTTAACTTTTTCGGATCTACTGTGTTCTTTAGAGCCTACATAGACTCAGATCCAACCCAAATGAGAGACTGAGTGTGGCTCTGAATTGAAAGGGGTATTTTTTGCTCTCTACCCATTGCCAAGATTGAGATAGTTGTTATCTTTCTGTTCCCTCTGGACAGTGAGTTAATTCTTAACTACTTTGACATTGAAGGGATGGTCCTCTAAGATTCCAGCTGTGCACGGGGTGGGGATGGGTGGTTGTTTCCCTTTAGACTTTTCACTTGGGTGGGCCCTTGGTTTTAATTATCTTCCACCATCTAGCACCAAGATGGAAGCTTGGCAAAGGATCTGAATAGCAGTTTCTCAAAGAAGGTATACAAAGGGCCAATATGCACATGAAAAAGATACTCTTTCTCCTTAGTCTTTAGGGAAATGCAAATCAAAAGCACAATGAGATACCTCTGCTCACCCACTAAGATGGCTATAATTAAAAAGATAGGCAATAACAAGGCTTGGTGAGGATATGGAGAAATTGGAACCCCTGTGTGCTGCTGTTAGGATTGTAAAATGGTGCAGCTACTTTGGAAAACAGTTTGGCAATTCTTCAAAAGGAAAAACAGAGTTATTATATCACCCAGCAATTCCATCTCTAGACATATGCTCAACATAATTTAAAAAACAAGCTTATGTTAAAAAAATTTTGAGCATGGGCCCCTGGGTGGCTCAGGGTTAAACATTTGCCTTTGGCTCAAGTTATGAGCCCAGAGTCCTGGGATCAAGTCCTGTGTTTGGCTCCTTGCTCAGTGGGAAGCCTGCTTCTCCCTCTGCCTGCTGCTCCCCCTGCTTGTGCTCTCTCTCATTCTCTCTCTGGGAAGGAAAGAAAGAGAAAGAGAGCGAGAGAGCAGGAAAGAAAGGGCACAAGTTGGGGGAGGTGCAGCTGGGGAGGGAGAGGGGGAGAATCTAGAGCAGACTCCTAGATCATGACCTGAGCCGAAATCAAGAATCGGAAGCTTAACTGCTAAGCCACATAGTCATCCCCATAGAATGGATTATTAATTTAGCAATAAAAAGGAATGAAGTACTGACACAGGCTATGGCATGGATGACCACTGAAAACATTATGCTCAATGACAGAAGCCAGACACAGCAGGCGACATATTGTAGGATTCCATTTATATGAAGTGTCCTGAATAGGTAACTCCATGGAACAGAAAGTAGATGAACACCATCGGGGCCTGGCCCTGGAGGGGAGGTGGGGGAACGAGAAGGGAGTGACTGCTAGTGGGTATGGGGTTTCTTCTGGGGATGATAAAATATTCTGACATTATATGATGGTGATGGTTGCACAGCTTTGTGAATATACTCAAAAAAACAAAACAAACCAAAATAATACTGACTCCTACTTTTGAAAAGCTGAATTTTACGGTACAAATTAGATCTCAAAAAAGCTGTCTAAAAAAAAATGGAAGCTCATGGTCTCCACGAATTTCAACAAACTGTCAGCATGAAAACTGGCTTTGGCATTTGACGATTCCCCAGGGTTCCTGTTTTATTTCCTTTTTGGCCTCTCTAGGATTCTTTCTTTTCATGCCAGCTCAGCAACATGTTTTAGAATGTTTCATATTTTATCTGTATTTGTTTCATTTGGGAAACCTGTCATGTCACTAGAAAGCGAAGGCAGAATCTTTTTAATTTTTGAATTTTAAAAAAGTTCAAGTTGCGGAGGAAAATTGTGAAGAACATAATGAATTTCCTCCTCCATTCACTGGGATTTCTCAAATGTAAATATCCTACTTCATCCTCCCTCCCTGTCTACTTATTATTTTTTGTGGAATCATTTTAGAGTAGGTTGCAAAATTCACAGCCCCAAATGCCCCAGGTATTTTGGCATATGTCTCTCAAGGACAAGAATATTCTCCTATGGAACCACAGTATAACTGTCAAGTTCAACAAATGTACCCTTGATACTAAGACAGTTCATACTTAAATTTTACCATTTGTCCCAGTAACACCCTTTATATTTATTCACTTTTTTTCCTATCAGGACGTACTCCAGGATCATGTGTTATATTAGTTTCTGGTCACTTTAGTGTCTTTTAACCTAGAGCAGTTGCTCAGTCTTTCTCCCTTTCACAACTTTGGCAATTGTTTAGAATCCAGGGAGTTGCTTTGTGGAATGCTTCTCGAATTGGGCTTGTCTGAGGTTCCCTCCTGAGTAGATTCTGGTTACACTGTCAGAAATACCACTGACGTGATGTGCGTCCTTCAGGGTACAGGGTAGCAGGAGGCACAGGATGGCGCCACACTTGGTGATTAGTGAATCTAACCCGAGTCCTTTTCCGAACGCTAAACATGGCATATTTCTGAGCAGAGATGGCAGAATTTGGAGTCAAGCAGAGCCCGCTTTCAGTCTTAGCCTAGCAGCTATTAGCTCTCCAATCATAAACAAAATATATAACACTTTAAAGCCATCTGCAAAACAAGGCCAGTAAACCTACTTCTTGAGACTATTGGAAAATCAAATGCAAATTCGTGTAAGTTGTTTAGCACGGCGACTGGCACAGGAGGAACTCCTAACTCTTGTTTTGGGAGAGGCGGTGTTACCTCAGTGTCTTAGGAGCCTCCCTGGCCCTTGAGGGTATCGGTGAAATTACTCAGATTCTCAGTAAAGGAGCCTCAAAGCCTCCCATATGCTTCTTTAATTCTCAGAGAGCCAGTGTTCTGTTGGTCTTCTCTGCCTTCTCCCCAATCCCTTGCTATGGCCCATCTCCAGTGCCCCTAGAAGCCCATTTGCCTGACTTTTGGGTGAGTTTTAGGCCTTGACCAATGATGGGGAAGAGGCTCTTGGCAAATGCACACAGACACCCCACTCCATTCTCCTCCCCCTCTTGTTTTGTCACCTTCCCTCCCAGATTACTCATCCTCCTCACCTCCAAATCCAAATCCTTCTCCCTCCATTCACGGAAACTCTCCAGCTCCTACCTCCAAATTTGTGTATCTTACCCAGTGGAAGCACCACAGAATAAAGGCTTGGGACCCAACTGGATGCCAGCTCCCTAGAGGGCAGGTGTTGTGATGAGTAGGCACCTGTTCTCCTGGAATACGATCTTTAGAGTCGTTCATTGTGCTGCTTGTGCAACAGTAACACCACGGTATTTCTCTTATCTTCTAATCGCTTGCAAGGACAGTGCGTGGTTTGAACCTGTATGGGGAGTATCTTCATGGAGCCACTGCCCTGTTGGCAATTAGAGCAATCAGTGAATGCTAACCATGGACGTCCAATGTGGCTAACCATGGATGTTTGCATAGACATTTAAACCCCAGTTCCAGGGGAAAGATGGGCTCAGCTGAGATTGCATCACACAGGATCTTACTCTTTAGAAGCAAGTGAAGTTGGGACCCTGCAGAGTGACGAGGTTATTTTCTTGCTACCTGCCTCGTCAATGGGTCCCACAAATGAGCATTGGATGTCACGTCCTCTATGTCTTATGCCACCACCCACTCCTTCTCCAGGGAGTGGTTTGTCTGGGTGAACTTGTTTGGTGAGGCTACCAGACCTTCCATATGAAACAGAGGGATGCCTTTCTTACCTTCAATTTTTTTGCACAGATGGGTGACACCTGCCTGGTACTATGGTCTATCCCCATCTCATGAGAAATTCCTTAATCTTGAAAGGGAGGGGGAAGGGAGAGAAAGAAAGGGGCCATGTTCAGCCTGGTAAAGGCCACTGGTCTCCAGGGAGGCTGTGCAGCGGGCTTCGGGCAGGTAAGACCCCATGGCTGTTTCTGCTGCTGCCTCACAGGCCTGGGCAGTCAGTTCTCCAGGGAATGGAGCCACCAGGGAGACCGTATTTGAGGGTGATGAGTGTTTGTGGGAACACTCTTGTTTTGCCCAAACTTTCAAGACTATGAATATCTTGTCATTATTATCGCACTAAATTATGTTGTTCATTTGAATAAAAAGTCTTCGTTTCAGGGAAGCCTGTGGAACAGAAATGAGGGCAGATGGCCCCCCAGACTGGTTTTGTTGGCCTGTATACTGTTGGAAGTCAGAGTTACTTGCCAATATGTAAAAGTCAGATATCTTAAGAAAAATCTACATTTCCATGTTCTCTTGGAAAATTGGACAAATATACAGCATTGGACCCACAATCCCTCACGGCGATAATCCTTCGGAGCCAAGCAATGGCTGCCGTCTCCACGTAAGAGTGTTGGTCAAGATGCGTGTTTAACTCTTGTGACCAAGACCAAAATAAATGGCTTAAACAAGATAGGAACTTGTTTTTCTCTCTTTTGACAGTCAAAGCGATAATTGTCCAGGGCAGAGAGGGTTACTCCATGGTGCTGAAGTTCCAGCTACTTCTGTCTTGTTTTCTGTTTCCTCCACATTGGGTCATTTCGTGGCCCCTGGGCTTTGTTTCCCACCATCACGTCCACTCTAGCTGGTAGAGTAGGAAGGGGAAGTGGAGGGTGCCCGTCTTGAAGGCCCAGCCCGGAAGTTGCATGTGTCACTTCTTCTCTGACCCTCTTAGGCAGAATGTACTGGTGTGACTGCACCTGGTGGCAGATAAGGCTGGGGAAGCATGGTCTCCAGGTCTATGGCCATGTGCGTAGCTAAAATCCAGTTCTCACTAAAGGGAGCAGGTGAGAACAGGTGCTGTGGACAGCTAGTGTTCTGTGCTGCCACAGGCCAAGAGTCATGGCCATGCATTGTTTTATACCTGCTGTGTTTCATTCATTGATGTTACCTGTTTGGTCCCTGTAGACAGTCAAGCTTCCATTCTCTGCTCTGCCCTGATAATCTCATGCAGCACACTTCCATGCTTTAAAAAAAATTTATTTAAATTCAAGTTAGGGGCTCCTGGGTGGCTCACATTGGTAGAGTGTCTCTTCGGCTCGGGTCATGATCCCAGGGTCCTGGGATCAAGCTCCAGGTTGGGCTCCCTGCAGGCTCCCTGGGTAGGCTGCTTCTGCCTGCCACTCTGCCTCCTTGTGTTCTCTATCTCTCTGTCAAATAAATAAATAAAATCTTTAAAAAAATAAATTCAATTTAGTTAGCATATAGTGTATTATTAGTTTCAAGGGTAGAATTTAGTGATTTATCAGTTGCATATAACACTCAGTGCTCATTACATCACATGCCTTCCTTAATGCCCATCACCCACTTACCCCATCCCTTCCAGCAACCCTCAGTTTATTTCCTAGAGTTAAGAGTCTCTATGGTTTGCCTCCCTCTCTGTTTTAATCTTATTTTATTTTTCCTTCCATCCCCTATGTTAATCTGTTTTGTTTTTTAAATTCCATGTATGAGTGAGATCAAATGGTATTTGTCTTTCTCTGATTGACTTATTTCACTTAGCATAGTACCCTCTAGTTCCATCAAGTCATTAAGAATGGCAAAATTGCATTCTTTTTGATGGCCAAGTAATATTCCAGAGTGTGTGTGTGTGTGTGTGTGTGTGTGTGTGTGTGTGTGTACCACATCTTCTTTACTTTCTGTTGCCTCTGCTTAGAATTCCCTTCCATCCCTTTCGGGCCTGGCAAACTCTTCCTCAGGATAACTTGGCCCCTTCTTTCCCTTCCCAAATTGACTTCTCTCTCTGTTGTTTCATCCTAATACATAAATGCTAATTTTTATATAATACCTTTTATATATTCAGTATACCAAGTGCCTGGCAAAGCACTTGGCACATAACAGACTAATGATCAGTACCATTTACTGACCATTCAGAGACAATTCTGTATTCTCCTTCTAGTTTACTGATTCCAGAAAAAAAGAACATGAATCCATTCCTATGTTGTGTAGCCAGGCGCTGGAGGAAGTCCGCCATTGACCTGGCTCTGGTCCCATGGCCATGCCTAGTCCATTCGGTAGGGCCAGGGAGATAGAGTACACTGGCCGTATTTGAATCATCTGTCTGCTTCTGGTACCAGAGTGTGGAGGCAGCCCTGCATAGATTACATTACAAAAACCTGAGCCTGCTACATTTGGAACTGTCATTATCCCATTTACAGATATGGTGCCTGAGGCTAAAAGAAGTGTGGTGGCCCAAGGTCAAACCAGAAAGTGGCAGAAGTAGGAATTGAACCAGGTCTTTCTGACGCCAGATGGTAGGTAGGCTCTTCATTCGCTGCACTTTTTCTGGAATGTATGACGCTGGAACTCCTCTCTCTGTGTGGGGAAAACTCTGAGGTTTGATGCTCCTGTGTGTGGCTCTCAAAATACGGAACTATCTCGTAGCCTCGTCAGGGCAGGATTTTATGTAGAAATACATATGTAACTGAGCTCTGTTCTCCCTGGAACATCTGCAGTGGCTATACCTGAAAACGTTTCATTGGCCAGCAGAACTCATTTCCCATTGATGAGAGTGAGAGGAGTTAAGTAGCTAGATTCTTCTCTTGGAGCATTTTGGTTCCTTTAGCACATGGGATACTGCCCTCAAGGAAGCAAAACTGATTCTTGGGGAGAATCTCCACAAAATCTCATCTTTTTTGTGTACACAGTACATGCGTACATATCATATGTAAATATACAGTGTATGGTATTAAACTTGCATGAGGCAGCTATGCAAGGGTGGGTCCCCTCTTGAAAGCAACAACAAATTTCCCCTCAAGGTCATCTACTCCTCCAGTTGTCCCCTCTTTTCTCTTCTCCCCTTTGAAGCAAAACTTCTTGAAAGACTTGTCATTATTTCCTGACTCTTCCTCTCAGCCCTTTCTTCTTGAGCCCTCTCCAGTCAGCCTGTCACTGACCCAGCCAGCCGGCTCTGGCAAAGGCCGCAGTGGTGTCCACTTCGCCAAACCCAATGGTAGACTTTCCATCCTCATCTCGCTGAACCTGTGGACTACACTGATACAGTTAACCACTCTCTCCTTAAGTACCTTCTTTTCCTGACTTTAGGGTCACTGTCTTAAACTTCTTTTATCTGACTAGATACGCTCCTCAGCTCCCCAGCTGTAAGCATTGGAGTGCCAGGGCTCAGGCCTTCCAGCCTCTCTGTCCTCTGTCTAACCTCATTCCCCCAGTGCTCTCCAGAATCATGGCTTTACACGCTCTCTGTCCAGGACTCTTTTTGTTCTTTTAAACAAACCAATGTTTAATTAATTGTTAAAAACCAATGTTAAACTAAAAAACCCAATGTTTAAAAAAAAAAAAGTTAAACTAAAAAACAGAAAGGTGTAATGGAGGAGAAACGTACCGATTAAGGGAGACTTAAGAGATAAATGTAGTCAGTTGCAATATACAATATATAGACCTTATTTGGATGTTGATTAAAACAAACAAATGGTAAAAAAAATTATGAGACAATCAGGAATATTTGAATAGTAATAAGATTGATATTAAATAATCATTGTTAATTGTTTTTTTTTAGCCGTGACAGTGATTTGGTTATGTGAACAAAAAAAGTTCCAAAAAAATGTACCCAGAATGTTACGAGTACTCACCACCTCCACTATTTCCACATTCAGCCAAACTAACATCCTCTCTTGTTTTGACAATTGCCTCTTTTTTTTAAAAAAATTATTTATTTATTTGAGAGAGAGCAGGAACAAGCAGCAGGAGGGGCAGAGGGAGAGAGAGACAGGCAGACTCCCCACTGAGCGTGGAACCTGTGGGGGGTGGTGCTGGATCTCTGGATCTGGATCCTAGGACCCGGAGACCATGACCAGACCTGAAATCAAAAGTCAGATGCTTCTGTGTTAATTAATAGACTTTAAGTTAAAAAAAAAGAAAAAGAGATGATTAGTCAACAGCGCCACCCAGGCGCCCCCTTGACAATTGCCTCTTAATTGGCCTCCTTGCTTGTACCCCCATCTCCGGCCCCCTAGTCTGTTCTTAAGATAGGTCGTATTATGCCACTTTCTGCTCATTTGGAGTCAGAACCCAAGTCTGTTCAATCTGCAAGACCCCATGTCCCACCCACCTCATGGTTAGCCCTTCCAGCCACTCTGGCCTTCTCCAGTCTGCTTTACTTTTCTCCATACCATTTATTACCATCTGACAAACTTTTTTTTCCCCCTTTTTGTTCTGATACTTTTGTTCTGATACTTCCCCTAGAATGTGAGCTATGTGAGAGTAGAATCTGTATTGTTCATTGCTGTATCTCCAGGGCTTAAAATAGCTCCTTGCACATAATAGGCACTAAGTAAATGTTTGTTTAAGGAAAAAAAATTTTTTTCACCGAAAAAGGAGTGGGGGTCATTAGGTAAAAAGAGTTCTTGCAAAAGTTCCTTGGAGAGCAAGGGCAATAAGGAAAAAAAATGTTGAAAAACAAGGCCTTAGTCCAAGCCATGAGGAAGGACATGATTATCTAGGGCCTGCTCTTGTCCCATCATTGGGACAATCTGTGTTGTTCTATGTTCTATGATCTGTGTTGATCTATGATGTCTAATTGTCAGACAGCAAAGTTTTGCTAAATGGCTCTCAGTGGGCACAGGCCATTTGAATTTCTTGTTTTGGGACGGAACCACAACCCCTTGAGCTCTTCCTGTGTGACTAATATTCTACTATGGGGAATAGTCGCCATGGGGAACTGCAGGAGATGTTAGCACGCTTTGCCCTCTGGAGAAGTCTCAGATTTGCAGAGACAATGCTCCCGCCTATAGTAGGTGTCTCCAAAACAAGCAGTGCACAGTAGGGCTGTTAGCTTTCTTTCCCATATGTGAGCTGGAGCGTGCAAAACAGTAGCTGGGGGAGTTTACTGAGGTGCCATCATCCAGGGGGTGCTTGGCATTTTAGGCTGGGCAGTTGGCTGTTGTGTGGGACTGTCTCCTCCAGGATGGTATTTTTAGCATCTCTGGGCTCCCAGGATTTATCTTGACACCAAAAACGTCTTCAGTGTTTCACACATGGGGACACATTCCCCCAACTTTGGGAGCTGAGGTAGCAAAGGAGGAAGAAGGAAGGAATGATGGCAATCCATTCAGAGACTCAAATACACTATGAGTTTGTGGCCAGAAAACAAAAACAATGCTCTGGCCATGTTGAGGGGCCTCTGGGATCTTTTCTGAAACCATTCGTAATAATTTGTAATTGTAGCCCACTTCTTTCTAAAAAGGGTTGAAAGTGTTTATGAGTACATATAAACCCCCATGCGCATATACACTGAGATTTAACAAAACAGAAGTGGAAAAAAAATCTGAGTGAACAGGAGGAAGCAGGAAAGTGAGCCCTTGGGCTAGGACAGGGCCCCTGGGGGAGGACCACATGCTGCCCACCACACACGCCCAGGGACACGAGCTGGGGAGTCCGCCCCTCTGCGGCCACTATACCTTTCCGCGTGACGCCTGTAATTATTTTATTCATCACATTGTATTTTTTTAAGATTTTATTTATTTATTTGAGAGAGAGAGTGAGAGAGAGCATGAGAGGGAGAAGGTCAGAGGGGGAAGCAGACTCCCCATGGAGCTGGGAGCCTGATGTGGGACTTGATCCTGGGACTCCAGGATCACAACCTGAGCTGAAGGCAGTCGCTTAGCCAACTGAGCCACCCAGGCACCCCACATTGTATTTTTTTTTTTAAATTAAGTAAGCTCTACACCCAATGTAGGGCTCGAACTCATGGCCCTGAGATCAAAAGTTCCATGCACCACCCACTGAGCCAGCCAGGTGCCACTCCCCTGCCCATAATACTTTTTTTTTTTTAGATTTTTTTTTTTATTTATTCATTTGACACAGAGAGAGAGATTACAAGTAGGCAAAGAGGCAGGCAGAGAGAGAGGAGAGAGGAGGAAGCAGGCTCCCTGCTGAGCAGAGAGCCCGATGTGGGCCTCGATCCCAGGACCCTGGGATCATGACCTGAGCCGAAGGCAGCGGCTTTAACCCACTGAGCCACCCAGGCGCCCCCCATAATACTTTTTATTGAAAAATCTAAGTAACTGATCCTATAAGCTTATTTTTTAAATGGATCTAGGGATTTTAGTGGACATTCTAGACGATTTCTGTCTGTCTTCAACACCAGCCAGTGATCACAGCTCACAGAGGCCACGAGCTGTGTCTATTCATCTTTGTACTCCAGTACCTGGAAGACAGGAGGAACTCAACAAAGATTTTATTAAATAAATGAATGGTGTTACAGTTCTCCTTACTGGAAAAGAAGAAACCAGTGTATTGTTTGAGGGAGAGTTGTTTCTACCCCCCACTCCTGCCCCCAGGTCTATTTTGAGAGTTTTCCATGTGGGCAGTTATTACTTTTTTTTTTTTTTTTACTACACTTGATCTTAGCCAAAAGGCCGAGAAGCGATTTTTTTTTTTTTTTTTTTTAGATTTTATTTTTTAAGTAATCTCTATACCCAACAGGGGGCTTGAACTCACAACCCCGAGATCAAGAGCTGCACACTCCACCAACTGATCAGCTGGACACCCCTTGTGTGAGCAGTTACATCAAGAACATTAAATGGTGTCCTGAGTCTTGTTCTCAAGAAAACTTGGGAGATGCTTCTCAGAATTCATGTGGCCTTGACTCATAGAGGGGAAGTTGAAGGCCTAACACTGAAGGGCAGTTTAATGGAGGAGCGTCTCAGAGGCCCCAGCTAAGGCAATCTAGGGAGGTGCATACCTTCTAGTCATCTGTCCTGATCCAGGAATGAAGCTTAGAACTCGAATAGTCCTTAAATATACTGCTTCCAGCACAACTGTGTACACATTGGAGGTGGTTCTTTTTGAGGTTATGTAATATAGCAGTAAAGAGCAGGCACCTTGCATAGAATTAGAGACAAATCTACACCCCCATCCTTCCAAAAAAGACTATATGCAAAAGTGGATGGAATCTATAAACTCCATAGACTAGTTAAGTATCCTGTGCATGTATCCGCGTCTTGGTTTTGGCAAAGTCCTGTTGTTATATAAAACGCCACTGTTGGGAGAAGGCAGGCCGTGGGTACAGAGACTTCTGTCCTATTTTTACACCTTCTTATGAGTTTATGATTAATTCAGAACTCTTTTTAAAAAAGCGGGGTCAGTGGGGGGCCTGGATGACTCAGTCGGTTAAGCGGATGACTCTTGATTTCGGCTCAGGTCGTGATCTCAGGGTCCTGGGATCGAGCCCCTCGTTGGGCTCCTGGTCACTGGCAACAGAGCTGGGTTCCGTCCCATACCACCCCACGCTGAGTGGTGACTCTTCTCTACTCTTCTCTTAGCACTTCCCATGACTGGAAACTACATCTTTGCTCTTTGCCCTTCTTCCCTTGGAATATGAACTCCTCAAAAGGAGAAGTGGATCTCTTTTGTTCACTGCTGAATTCTCCAGTACCTAGCATGAGGCCTGGCACCCATTTTTTTGTATTCGTATGTTTGAGTGAAGTTAGCACCGCTGGTACAAACTTTCTGAGACTGTCGTGTCCTTGTTACAGTGAGAACAGTGCCCCTTCCTCAGCATCTCAGGAGAATTATGTGTATGTAATGTTGGTAAAGCGCAGGGCCCACTGGAGAGCAGATGCTCAACTCCAGGGGTCAGCAGGCTTTCTGTGGAGGACCCGACAGTCCATGGGCTAAGCTTTGCAGGCAACACAGCCTGTCGTTGCGGTCCCTACTCCCCTCGCCCCATAGCACGAAAGCAATCATAGGCAATATGTAAATAGTGAATGTGGCCATGGCCCAATGAAATCTTATTTGTGAACACTGAGACTTGAATTTCATATAGTTTTCACATCACGAGGTATTCTTTTTTTTTCCCCCCTCGGTCATTTAAAAAACATAAAAACCACCCTTAGCTCAAGGGCCATACACAACTAGGCCGTGGGCTCCATCTGGTCTGTGGGCCCCAGCTTGCTGGGTACAGCAGGCACCGTGCTTTTGGGCAGGTCCGTTCTCCGTATTGCTGGCCACAGGCACACACACACACACGGTGGAAACTAGACACTTTGGTAGCAAAGTTAATGTTCCCTCGCAAACAGGGATCTGGGTCCTGGGTCATCTCTGGGCTGCTCCTGTGGCCTAAATCAAGTCAGCCTGCATTGTACTCCGGAAACTCCATTTCCCACGTGGGTTCTTAAAAGCCCTCTTGCTCTGGGCACTCCAGAGTATTCTCCATAGGAACTGGTCTCGTGGAAAGGTCGAACAGATTTGGGCTCAGACCCTGCTGGAACAGCCTCTTCAGCTCCATGAGCTTGGGCAGGTCACTCTGAAACTTGTCTGTCTCTAGTTAAAAATCAGAATGCTGATGTACAGTGGTGCTGTGTTTGTGGGCACTTTGCATCTTGTATTTTAGACCAGGTAATAACCATTAAATTTCTTTTCTGCCTAAAGTGGTTCTACTCACCCAGTACATTATAAGGTTGTTTGAGACCTGGCACAAAACAATATATTAAGGTACCAAACACTTACCCACCATGTTCACTGGGCACCTTCTCTAACATTTAAACCTAGATGAGGTAAGGGACAGCCTACCTAGAATGGAATAAGGTAACATTGTCTCCATTCTTTAGACACTCCCACACAGAGCTACTCAGGTCTCTCAGTTTAATGTTTTTCTTCAGTATTTTGTCTGTATCAGAATTACCTTGACAGGTAGTCATAATTTTGTTTTCAAAGTTTTACTTAAATCTCTCAGATATTTTGTTCCTGAACAGGGTGGAGACCAATGTGATACTACTTTTACTCTTAAAATCATGAGACACTGGGGCACCTGGGTGGCTCAGTCAGTTAAGCATCTGCCTTTGGCTCTGATCATGATCTCAGGGTCCTGGAATCAAGCCCCATGTCCAGATCCCTGCTCCTCCACCCTCTGCCCCTCCCCCTGCTTATGCTCTCTGTCTCTGTCTCTCGCACTCTCAAATAAATAAATTTTCTTTTTAAAAAATCAAGAAATACTTTAGCTGTTAATACTATTATTACCAGCTGAATTCTTTTCTTTCTTTCTTTTTTTTTTTTAGAGAGAGAGAAAGAGACTGGGGGGAGGACTGAGGGAGAGGGAGACTCCCAGATGGGCCCCATACTCAGCATAGACCCCAGTGTAGGGCTCAGTCTCACGATGCTGAGATCATGACCTGAACCGAAATCAAGGGTCTGACGCCTAACTGACTGAGCCACCCAGGCGCCCCCATAGCTGAATTATTTTCTTTGGGTTCAGATAAGTTGTAGGTAAATTGATTGGGTGAAGACCACTAGTAAAGGTTTATATTTTGTCTTTGTATATGCTGGGAATTACAATTTTTTGCCAATTCAGAATAAAGTTAAATTAGAACATTAGGGGAATAATAGGTTAATGCCTCTTGGAAGGCTTTTAAAAGTTTGGTTAGATTGATAGACTAAATATTTTTGAAAATCATTGGTTAAATAAAAATCTGCATTATGTCATCTGTTCCCTCAACCTTACGGAGACAGCCAAATCAAAAAGACTGGCACAAGTCTGTTGATTCAGACTTTGGTTGTGAGCGAAGGAGCTGTGGAAATCATCTGGAGGCTGTTGATAGGATTATAGAGAAAACCCCAAGAGAAGCTGGAAATACACTCCTATGCCAACTGACTCTCACAAAGCAATAGTGTTCTGGGCTTGAGGTCTGGCAATGAAAGAGACAGTCTGTCCAGGGTCTTTAAAAATATATATATTTATGAAATCTTAACTCACGTGATCTATACTATTCACTTGACCTGACACATTTTATTGTGGATCATAAAACTGAGGTTCCAGAAGATTAAATCACTTGCCAGATCATAGCTAGCCCTGGGATCTGGAGCCACACAGCCAGACTGACCAACCCATGATCTTTTTGCAACATCTCTGTCCAGCAGTCTGCGACCACAAGACAATAGATAACAGAATCCCTGACCTCAAGGGGCTTAGAATTTAGCTGCGGAACCGACTTTTTTTTTTTTTTTTTGACAGACATCACAAGCAGGCAGAGAGGCAGGCAGAGAGAGGGGAAAGCAGGCTTTCCGCTGAGCAGAGAACCCGATGCGGGGCTTGATCCCAGGACCCTGGGATCATGACCTGAGCCGAAGGCAAAGGCTTAACCCACTGAGCCACCCAGGTGCCCCACAGAACCGACTTTCATGCATGACGGTAACGAGATGAAAATACAGCCATCATTTCTAAAGCCCCTCCCCCTTTTTTTCCCCAAACAGTCTATCTCATTTGAATTTCCTGCAACTATAAATTAGCTGAGGCACATGCCATTAGCTCATTTTTACCTGGTGAGAGAGCAAAACTCAAAGAATTAGTGACTGATCCAAGGTCATACCAGCAAACGACAAAGCCAGAGTCCTGATCCTTTGTCTCTTGCAATTGCCTCCATACCAGAGGTCTCAAAAGCAGCTGCAGATGGGAGCCAGGCAGGCAGCATTAATGAACAAAGCAGGGTGGTCATCAGGCAGCACGGAGCGGTGGGTTTGTGGTGAGCCGGAGCTCACGCCTTCCATCTGCGGGCACTGCTTCTTGGCCACAGCTGATTGTTGCCACAGAGAAAGGAAAGGCTCAGCAGTAGCTGATTTTCCAGAGAAACCATAGTCTGAATTTTCATATAAATTTTCTTATGAACCTTCTCTTAAAAAATTATCAAACCACTGTATTCGTTGGTGAGAATGTAAAATGGTACAACCACTGTGAAAAACAGTATTGTGGGCAGTTCCTCAAAAAATTAAAAATAGGGGCACCTGGGTGGCTCAGTTGGTCAAGCGTCCAACTCTTGATTGCAGCGCAGATCTTGATCTCAGGGCGTGAGATCGAGCCCTGTGGCTGGCACTGTGCTCAGCAGGCAGTCTGCTTTTCCCCCTCCCTCTGCCACCTTCCTCCCCCACCCCCACCAGCTTGTGTTCTCTCTGCCTTTCTCTCAAATGAATAAATAAAATCTCCTTTAAAAAACTAAAAATAGAACTACCGTATGATCTAGCAATTTCACTTCTGGGTTTAATCCCAAAAGAATTGAAAGCAGGGTCTCAAGGAGATATTTGGATGTCAGTGTTCATAACAACATTAATCACAGCAGCTAAACACATGGAAACAAACCGAGTGTCCATTGATGGGTGAATGGATAAGCAAAATGTGGTATGTGCATACAGTGAAATACCGTGTAGCCTTAAAAAGGAAAGAAATTCTGATGTGCTGCATGCAACATGGATGAACCTTGAGGACCTCATGCTGAGTGAGTGAAGTAAGCCACTCACAAAAAGACAAGCACTGTATGATTCCATTTAGCTGAAGGAGCTAGACTAGTTAAAATAATGCAGACAGAAGGTTAGAATGGTGGTTGCCAGGACTGTGGGGAGGGGGAACAGGGGTTAGTATTTAATGGGTATGGAGATCAGTTTTATACAATGAAGAGGGTTCTGGAGATGAATGGTGGTGATGGCTTCACAACAATGTGAATGTATTCAATACTACTGAACTGCATATTTAAAAATGGTTAAGATGGTAAATTTCATGTGGTGTGTATTTTACTACAATTTTTTTCTTTAACTGGGGAAAAAAACACTCTGGAAAAACACTATGTATGTTAAACAGATTTGGCCATTGTCTTCAAGTTTGAGAATGAAGTCTGCTTCTTGTTATTCTAAGGGAAACTATGATTGCATTTCCCCAAATAAGTAGGAAGTCTGGAAGCTTCAGACAGCTGTGGTGTCAGGGAAGGCTTCCTGAAAGAGGTGAAATCTGAAAGAGGGCTTTAAGGATGGATAGTAACAAAGAGGAAAGAGGTCTTTCCAGGCTAGGAGGGGTACTACACAAAAGGAGAGAAGATGTTCAGTTAAGTGCTGAGCACCACGACACCCAAAATATTAGCTGAAGGAATAATACCAACAGTGGTGCCAATATGCTCTTAATGGCATATTACCAGGAAAACCAGTCTGATTGAAATGGGTACATGGAGAACGTGGGGCCAACCACCAAAAACCTCTAGCAAGCCACATACTTAATGATGAAACTTTAAAAACATTCTAATCTGAAATCAGGAGCATAAGTGTGTTCATTATCACCATTTATATTCATCATAGTAATCATTGTATTGAAGGCCCTAACCAGTGTGGTAGAACAAGAAAAAGAAATCGCAAATACAAGGAGTGAAAAAAAAGAAATCAAGCGGTCATTATTCGTAGTCAATATTAATTGTCTACAAAGAATATCTACAAGTGATTAAAATTATAGTGTTGAGCAAGGTTGCTTGATAGAAGAACATAATACAAAAGTTAATTGCATTTCTGAATACAAGCAACAAATGGTTTGCATCTATGATTTTTAAAACATATATGATTATGGAGCAAAACTATGAAACCTCATTAAAAGCTAAAGATCTAAATAAATGGAAAGCTATACCATGTTCATGAATTAGAACCATAAATACTATAAAGATGGTAATTCTTTCCCAAATAAATACATTCAAAGTAATTATAATTCATGAAATTCATGAAAATTTTGTGTAGGTAATTATAAGGGCATGTAACGTAAGCTGGTTCTAAAATGTGTTGTATGCGAAGCAGTCTGAAGCCAAATTTAGAGGACTTTGGTGCCAGAAGAGGGAATTTAGGTCTGATCTGAATGTTAAATGGCTGTGTTTCTTAGGCTGGGGTCAGTGTTTGTATTTTCAGGAATTTTAAAAATTTGGTTATTTTAATGAGATAAGCAAATTCCGGACATGCTGAATTTTCCGAAGGACCTCCAGGTGACTTCAGGACAGAAACTTGTGTTTATAGTTAGCTTGGTGCTGTTATAGGAATATGACCTAGGCAAAGGAGAAAAAAAACAAATGGACTGATTATGTAAGGGTCTGGTTAGACCAAATGTAGGCCGTGTAGGGTGACAGTCCAGTAAGGGGCTTGCAGCCACTAGAAAAAAAAGTGATTGAATAATTGTTTTTTTTAAAGATTTTATTTATTTGACAGAGCACAAGCAGGAGGAATGGGAGAGGGAGAAGCAGACCCCCCGCTGAGCAGGGAGCCCGGTGTGGGGGTCATTCCCAGGACCCTGGGAACACTATCTGAGCTGAAAACAGACACTTAACTGACTGAGCTACCCAGGCGCCCCTGATTGAAGAGTTCGTATCACATAGGCTATGTTAGATGATAC
The DNA here is from genome assembly GCA_002007465.1 of Ailurus styani. NCBI lineage: Eukaryota > Metazoa > Chordata > Mammalia > Carnivora > Ailuridae > Ailurus > Ailurus styani. Next base: position 966,833 of record LNAC01000360.1, read on the forward strand.
TGGCATAAGTAAACACAAAAGAACTGAGATGACTGCTGTCTGTACCATATTTGAGTTGCAAATAGTGGTCCAGTTTCATAAAAACCTTACCACCTAGTAATCCCTAATGTTGATTTGAATTTCATTGGATTTATGGTTTTGTTCTATTTAATTTGCAAATTTGATTTGGTTTTATCATTGTGGAGGAACCGTAAGTAAAATATGTACATTTAGGTCTTGTTCCTACTTACCCTCCATGACTTAGCCATGACTGAAGGTTGTTTCAAGAATTAGTTCCACTTTAAAGAGGCCCATATACTGTTCAAGCTTGAGAAATACTGGAATAGACTGAGCAGGGCTGTAGTAGGATATAGATTTTATTTTTGTTACTCTGCTGGCAGATTGCAGTGTAGATGGGAGGTGAGAGGCAAAGATGAGTTTGGGTAGAGAAGAATATTCGCTGAAGGTCAACTAACTGTTGACAGGTCTTGAGGCATTTCATTTAATCCCCTTGAAACAATCCTGTGACTTAATTTCTTCATTTTTTTGGTGAAAATTACAAATGGGGAAACTGAGACTCAGAAAAATTAAGTGACCAGAGCTATAGAGCCAGAAGTGAAGCCAGAAGTGGGATGTCACTCCAGACTGATCCCTTTTCTACCAAACGATCATACAGGGATGAATGGTATTCTCACTGGGACGGTCACAGCTGGATCCAGAAAAAGGAAGGAATCTGGAAACCTTATATCTTAAATTTTCCTTTCCCCACCTATAGCTCTGAGGTACCCAGCACCTGCCTGGTGTAAGACGAGTCAAGTCAGGGACCCTGGCTCTGTAAGGCATGCTCCTCAGACTCGGTCTCCTTAGCCCGCATTCCTCTCATGTGCAATTGCCTTCTAGAGGAGCAGAGGCAGCCTCTGCCCCTACCCGGATGGCTGGTAGGAGATGAGAGTCCCAGCCAGTGTTACTGTCGGTTTTCCATACTTGGTGACTGAACACAGGATATGAGCTGTTTCTTGGATGTTGGAAAAATAAATCAGGTGAGCGTCTGTGTCCTTAAGCCCCTCCAGTGCTCTCTTGCCCTCATTATCTTCTACCCAGATCTATCTTACGGTTTGATTGTTAGCAATCTGGTCTGGAAACAGAGACTGTTTCGTGTCTTTCAAGGCGATTATTGGGGAAAAGATTCAGAAAAAGTCTGAGCATTCCTGTGCTTGAGTCTGTGTGTGGTAGAAAGGCCTGCCTCCCACATTCAACCCACATCACCTTAGATTGTGACCCCCGCCCCCCTCCCGGGTGATGCAGGGCAGCCTGAAACTGGCGGAGATTTTGAGGAGACTGTCAGTGCCTCGTATGAAGATGCCACCCTTCATAGTTGAGAAGCCTGGGGTCTGGAGACAGGCACAGCGCCTGTTTCTGACAGAGCTGGATCCCCAGCCCAGGCTCCTGACTCCAGTCCCGAAGCTCTCCTGCTGCTCACACATCACGACTTTGGGTTTCTTCTTTCTTCAACTTAATTTCCAAATAGGTATATACTAGGTACTATGTCTACATGGTTCCAAAGGTGAAATTTGGAAAAGCGGCACAGATATCTTGTTGTCCCCACGTCCCCGCCCCCCCACCAACCCCGCCTCTTACACGGGGCAACTCTGAGTCTCTTGTTTATCCTTTTGTTGTCTCTGTAGGCCAGGGTTTCTCTGTCTCAGCACTCCTGACATTCAGGGATGGGTAATTCCTTGTTGTGGGCGGCTGTCCTAGGCATTGTGGGGAGCATACCATCCCTGGCCTCTACACACCAAATACTAGTAGGCTCCTTGTCCACCCTCCTCCCCCAACAAGCAGTGACAATCACAAATGCCTCCAGATACCGCCAGATGCTCCTTGGGGAGCAAAACTGTCCTTGGTTGAGAACCACTGCTTTAGGCAAACAGAACAAACGTGAATATATATATATATATTTTTTTTTTATATATATAATATATACATATATATATTCACATATATATGCATATATATACATAAATTGTATATGTATATATATGCATATATATATTTCCCACCCCTTTCTCATTTAAGGGTGGTAGTCTGTGTACAGTTAGCCCTTCAGCAACACGGTTTTGAACTGTGTGGGTCCACTTAAACTCAGACTTCTTTCGATAAATACAGTACAGTAGTGTAAATGTATTTTTCTTATGATTTTAATATTTTTTGTAGCTTTATTGTGAGAATATAGTATAGAATACATAGAACATAGAAAATATATGTTAATGGGCTGTTTATGTTATCAGTAAGGCTTCTGGTCAACAGTAGGCTATTAGTAGTAGTTAATTTTTGCGGGGGGTCACAAGTTGCACACAGATTTTTGACTGTGTCAGGGGCCAGGGCCCTGAACCCCCGCATTGTTCAAGGGTCAGCTGTACACAGCTCCTCTTCCTGAGATGCCCATCTGTCTTCTTTCCTTTTACACATATGGATAGCCTGGAGATCCCCGGTCAGCCCACGGAGGATGTCCTCACTTCGGCAGCTGTGTGGCATTTCCTGCTGTGGAGATGCTAGACTTGATTCAACCAGTGCCCTCTCTTTGGGCACTTCCGTCCAGTCGGCTGTCATTTGGCTGTGCTTGGTTCTTCCTTGCGTAGGGGCATCTGTGGGATAGACTCCCGGAGGCAGGGTTTCTGGATCAAGGGTAAGTGCACTGTCAGCGGATTTCCCCTTCCCAAGGGCCATGACCTTTGATACTCCCATCAGCAGTGATTGAGAGGCCTGCTTCCTCAGGGCCTCACCAGACATGTTATGAGGCCTTTGGATTCTTGCCAGTTCTGTAGGTGAGAAATGCCTCGTTGTTTCCTAATAGATCAGCACTGCATTTATTTTAATGGTCTTATTCATTCTGAGCAGGAGCTCAGTGAAACTCAGCCTTCTCTGCGTTCCCGAGTGGCAAGAGCCCTAGACTGGTCTGTTTTAGGGCCTCTGCCCTTGCCATGCCCTCCACTAGGAATGCTCTTCCTCCTTACTTTCCAATTTTTCACTGTTCTTTAAGGCTTCCAAGTGCAGTCTCCCCTGAGAAACTTCCTGATTGTGCTTTCTACCCCACTTTGCAGTCATTTCCTCCTCCTCTGTATCCCCTCTGGCTTCCCACAGTTGTCTTGTGCTGTCACAGGGCTGTCATGTTGCCCAGAGTCTGGGGGGAGTCCAATGTCAGGTCTGGTTTTGAATTCCAGCTTTGCTACTTACCATCTATATGTCTTCGGTCAAATTTCTTCACTCTGGGCCTCACTTGGGGTGCCTGGATGGCTCAGTTGCTTAAGCACCTGCCTTCGGCTCAGGTCATGATCCCAGGGTCCTGGGATCGAGCCCCACATCAGACTCCCTGCTTAGCAGGGAGTCTGCTTCTCCCTCTCCCTCTGCAGCTCCCCATGCTTGTGCTCTCTCCTTGTGTCAAATAAATAAAATAATCCTTAAAACAAACAAACAAACAAACCCTGAGCCTCCCTTTCTGTGTGCTTCCTTCGAAGATTATGAGAAAAAAATAACCAGAGAACCCACATGAAGTATGCAGCAGCATATAGGCATTTAATAAATGCTAGAGCCCCCCCATCTCAAGAGTAGATCCATCCATTTGTTTTCTACAGTGTCTTCAGTGTACTCTTGCACACCATAAACAAAGATATCACATCGGTTCTTTAAAAAAAAAAAAACTCTTTCTATAAAATGAATAGTAATTTATTCAGCAAGTACTTGAGCACCTATTGTGTTCCAGGCATTGATCTCAGAACTGAGGATTTAGCAGTGAAAAGAGACAAAAATACCTTCCTGTGTGACTTACATTCAGTTGTGGTGACAATTAACAGAAGTGAATGATACATAGTAAATACAGATGCATCTATTCGATACCATTTCTGAAATCCCATAGCCCCATCTTTGTGTTAATTGCTTCAAGAATTACTCATTTCTTCTTTATTGCATGGTAAGGTCCTTGAGGGCAGGAACGATGACTGCTTTTTGCAGAACCTCCTTGGTGCCCGGTCTGATGGAAGAAACCCAAACCTGAACCTATTCATGTCTGTCCTCTGCTCGAATCCCTCCAAAGCAATGCCGTCCAGCCTCCTTCTGGGGCCTGCCTGCTTTTCAGCCTTGTCTATTACCTGCCAGTTTTCCTGCCCCTGAGCCCAACACAGGCTTCAGCTCCACTGGGAGCTCCACTCCCCTGCGTTCTAGAGTGCCCCATGCTGTCTCACGTCTGCCGCTTTGTGCATGCCATTCCGTTTGCCTGGAGTAGTTTTCCTTGCCTGCTGGCGAATGTTCTTCTGGTCTCCGTTAGATGTCACTTCCTTTGGGAAGCTATTCCTGATCTCCCCACCCCCCAGTCTGGGTCACATGCCGGGCTTGTGTTTTAGTAATAATCAGGATTTCCTTCTCTGCAGACTTCCACAGCTTTATTTTGAAATTGCCAGTTTACTTGTCTCAGTCTCTCTAATTGTAAAGTCCCCCCTGGGAGTAGAGACGTGTTTGTCTCTCTCTTCTAGTAGTATGTGCACAGTGAGTACCTGATGATGAGTTGGATGGACAGATGGATAGTCGAAGTCTAGAATGGGCCATGGGTACATGTTCTAACTTGTCTTTATTCAAGTCAGCCCGGTTGGAACCTGTTTTCCTTTGTGGGAAGCTGGTTTTTCTTTGCCACTCCCTTGAGATAGGCAACATGTTCTGCTTATGGCTCTATTACTGGTCTGATGACCCTTGAGAGATCACTTATTCTTCTGGAGTCTTTATTAAATGACCTACTGGGGCTGCAGGGTTGCTTAACTCTGAGGGCTCTGTTGACATTATATTCCATGGGAATGGTGCCCTTAGGGTTGCATAATACACTGTGTTGCTTCATATGTTCCTGCTGGATTTGAGGTTCCATAGGTCAGGTCCCTGCCTTTCCCACCTAAGTTTTTTTTTTTTTTCTTGTTTTTTCTTGTTTTTTCTTTCAGGAAGAGCAGTGCTTAATTCAAACACAGGGTGACAGGAGGGGCATATGTGTGCACCTCTGGGTGGGCCTTTGTGTGTCTATTGATCCTGAACCTAGCCAATAGAGGGCAGCAGAGCAGCCCACCATAACGTCCACATTTTAACTTTTTTTTTTTTTAATTTTTTAAGATTTTATTTATTTATTTGAGAAAGAGAGAGCACAAGCTGGGTGAGGGGCAGAGGGAGAAGCAGGCTCTCCGCTGAGCAGGGAGCCAGATGTGGGGCTCAATCCCGGGACTCCGGGATCATAACCAGAGTGGAAGGCAGATGCTTAACCGACTGAGCCACCCAGGCGCCCCTAATTCTTTTTCTTTTTAAGGATGATCCATTTTTTTCTAAGTAGGCTCCAGACCCAGCGTGGAGCCTAACATGGGGCTCAAACTCATGAACCTGAGATCAAGTCCTGAGCTGAGATCATGAGTCAGACACTTAACCGACTGAGCCTCCCCAGGCGCCCTTACATTTTAATTATTTTGATAAGCCATCATGAAGTTACCTTTTCAACTCACCTTCTATGTTAGTTTTCCCAAAACATGGTTGTTTTCCTGGCAGCTCTGTGGTCTAGTCACCAAACAGAGAGAATAAATCCTCCTATTATGTGTTAACGTACAAAGAGGATTTTAGGAAAATCGCTCTCTGCTTTTGAAGAGGGATCACACCATTTCCTCATCTTGAGTTGATGCAGTCTACCTCATTTTGAACTAAGCCATTCTCTTCTGTGAGCCAGCATCTGTGACTAAAACTCCCCTTGTGGAGTGAATGGTAGCCTCAGAGAATGCCCCCAGCTGGTGTCAGCCCAGTGTGCTGCTGGGATGGACATTCCAGGCTTCTCTGTCTGAAACCCAGCAGTATCATCACAGCATCTTGTGCAAAACGGTGAAAGATAACAATTTCTTCTATTGTTCACCAGCCTTATCTGGAGGAACATTTAATTACCAGCTGTTGGGAGTTAAGGAAGAATAAAATTCTTAAACTCGGGAGGATTTGGCAGTTTAAAATAAAGGCCTGTGTAGGAAAATGAGATCCGTATGTGGGAAGGATTTGGGGAAATCGTTCGGGTACTAATTTAAGGACTTGAAGTGTTTATTTATGAAGGAGCTCTGGATAAGAATAACATTTTAAAAGTCAAGATGGTGAGAAACTCAAGGGCAAAGAGGTCTGGTTTGTGTTCTCCAGCAGGGCCCACAGTCATTAGCGGTGTTCATTGCTCATAGAATTCCAACAAATCTTTCTAATCTCCCAACTGACTACAAGCTTTCTGTGGATATTAGAATATCTAAAATAGGAGAAATGCTATAGACATGTAACTTTGCTTTTTGAAATCTTTCATTCTCTTAAAAAAATTTTTCAGAGTAAGAACTCTTGGTGTGTTTCCAGGGAGACTCTAGCTAGGAATTTTCCTTACATTCAGCTTCTGCTTATTAAATTAAAACAATCCTGATTTTGTATTTTATTTGTTCTCCTATCATCCAGCCCCTCATCAGATGAGGTTCACATCTCAGAGAGTGCTGTTTCTGTACAGAATATTCTGTGGACCTGGACACGTCGTATGAAGGGAGAAAATGTCAATGCACCATTTCTAAATGTAAATGCTTTTTCTCTCTACCCCTCCTTTTTGGAGAAGAATTCAAAAGAGAACATTGGTTTGAATCAATGAAAATATTGGCTTAGATTACCCTGTATTTTGTAAACATGTTGGAATGCCACACTTTTATCTCCTCCGCTCTTCCTACTTTGGAGATGGTTTGCCTTCTATAGGAGTCATTGACTCAAGGGGAAAAACATAAATTGGTAGAAAGGCTTTTTTTTTTTTTTTAATTATCTCAGTGTTGGAAATAAGGCAAGAAAAGATTACTGAGTGCTCTTTCAGTATTCTACTAGAACATTGTTTAACAAGTTCGCCAGAGATCACCTGATTTTCTAGGGCAAAAGTCAGCAATTTTTTTCTATAAAGTGCCAGATAGTAAATACTTTAGGCTTTGTAGGCCATACGGTCTCTGTGGTAACTACTCAACTCCTCCACTGTATTGTGAAAGCAGCCATAGGTAAAGCATCAGCAAATGCATGGGACAGCATGCATTCCAATAAAACTTTATTTGTGGGCATTGACACTGGGATCTAATATGCTTTTCATGTATCATGAAATATTTTTTAAAAATTTTCAGCCGTTTAAAATATAAAAATCTTTTTTCACTCATCGGGGCCATGAAAACAGATGGCTGATATTAATAAGTTGCAAATGATTTTTGACCCATTGAGATACAGTTGATTTCTCCCAGGTAGAAAAGGACCATGAAGGGTATTACTTTATGCCCTGCAGCACATTAACTTTGTATTGTATCTCAGTTTCCAGTCTTCGTGAGCATTCATTTTTCCCCAGGTTCTTTCCTTCACATAGGTTTTTGTAACCCCCTTTGAGTCAGTTTTGACATCCTGTTGACGCCATCACCAGTAAGTTAAATAGATCTGTCATGTGCTTCTATATATTTAGATAAGAGAAAAATGTTTAACTTTTTGAAAATGATAGACAGCGACATATACAAAAATATGTGGAATATTTTGAACATTGTCTAAATTCCAGTTCATTGATATTTAGAACTAAGAGCAGGGCAATTCAATCAATCATTCAGTGTAAGGGTAAAAGGTTTACACCTCATCTTCCCTCTTGCCAATTAAATGCAGGAAGTGGTCGAGGGAGAGTGAAGGTGGATGAAGGGGGGCAGACACGGAGGATGGGCTCCACTTTTGTGCCCACTTGGACTTGGCAGGGTCATAGTGTCGCTATTCTAGGCAGAGTGGGGGGAATGCACTACAGACACTTGGCATCTCATATACAATTTTCTGGAACAATTTTGGTTTCCAGTCAGAGGTTCTTAGCCACTGATAATATTTTTAGAAAGAAGAAAAGGAATTTTTTCTTTCAGAAGGCATTAATGTGAAGAAACCAGGTGAGGTCCCTAAGAACATTGGACTGGGTGTCAAGAAGTTTGTAGTTTGGAGTCTGTGACCAACTAACTGTGTGACGTTGGGTATCATAGAACTTATTTTTGCATATGTGAAATGAACAGCTTGCACTCTCTAGTCACTGACATTTTTTCTGGTGCTGAAATTTCACAACCAAAAATAGACTCAAATTCCATTTGGTGGAATTGAGTGGTCACTGATTCCTAATTTTTTTTTTTCTAAATAAGAATAGTCTGTGTTCAGAATCCAGATTTCCAGATTTGACTTCTTTTTTTTTTAATAAAAGCTATAAAAGACTCTTCTCTTATAAAAAATAAAATAATCATATATAGTAAAATGATATATGAAAGATAACCACTTTCAAGTTAGTTCTCTACTTGGAACAAATCGTGGTGGAAAAGTACAGAATGGAATCGCCTGTCTTTGTTTGCTATTCAGTTTGTGGTGCCAAGTGCCTCCAACAGGATCTTTCTGTTACTTAGACTTTAGGATCACTTCCCTGTGCAAAGTTGGTTTTACATATGAGAGCAAAGATTGCCTTGGCTAAGGGAGGAAATGGTGATACAGAGCTCCAAAAAAGCAGGTTGGCATCCTGACAAGCCAGCACTGTTGGTGAAAGAGATGGAAATAGAAGATAAGGGATCGGAGGCCCCTTTGAATGTAAAAGTACACTTGTGGGTGCTTGAAATTCCCAGGGGTATTTCAAGCCCTGTGAAGAGATTATAGCGTATCTTAAAAGGCATTGGCTCTAACCTTTTTGGGAGGTCAGGGATCTGTTGAGAACTGAGGACAGCAAAGGTGCCGTTTCTCATGAACATGTGTACATATGCATGCGTCCCCACACCCCTCCCACCCCCTAGTCCCACCCCACACATCCCCACCAAGTTTTCCCTTAACTTCAGGATCTTCTTTTGAGACCCAGACACAGAGATTGCTTGCTAAATTTGAACAAAGGGACCAGGACATTTGGTGTAGAAGCTTGTCTTCTTTGTCTTTTTTTTTTTTTTAAGATTTTATTTATTTATTTGACACAGAGAGAGAGAGAGAGATCACAAGTAGGCAGAGAGGCAGGCAGAGAGAGAGGAGGAAGCAGGCTCTCCACTGAGCAGGGAGCCCGATGCGGGGCTCGATCCCAGGACCCTGAGATCATGACCTGAGCTGAAGGCAGAGGCTTTAACCCTGAGCCACCCAGGCGCCTGAAGCTTGTCTTTGAAGAAGGACCTGGTCACAAAGTTTTAACACCCAAGTGGGCCTATTAAAATATTAAACTGATTTTTTTCTCTCTAACTCCCTTGCAAACAATCACATGCTGCATTGTGCAGCTTTCTCCTTTTTGCAGCAAACTCTTCTTGTTAACTATTATGTGTACTCTAAACTGAATGTCCACACAAATTGCACAAGTCCAAAGTCCAAAATAAATAAATTCAGGTCATGAAGAAGTAAGGTTACTAAAGAAAATCTTTGTCGTCGTCTTCTAAGTTGCTGATCGTTCCTGCTTGCTGAAAGTGCAGGCCTTTCCTGGCAAGATTTCTCTATATTCTCTTGAGAGCATTTGCGTTAACAAATTACGAAGATTACTTTAATCTTTGCCTGGGATTCATTTGGTGTGTGCATAAATCTTCAAGCCCATTATCATATCGATGAGAAATTTCTAGGGTTTTTAAGAGCTCTAATTCATCAAAACTTCTGATTTCAGCTCATTATTAATGTGACAACAGAGTCAAAACACGTTGGATTAGATTCAGAGATTTTTTTTTTTAACCTTATGCTTCCAAACAAAGTAACTCAGGTTACTTCAGATTTGAGGCAGAATATAATATTTGGTTTTTAAAAAAATTATTATTAATTTTTTTAACATTTTATTTATTTGAGAGAGTGAGCGAGAGAGAAAACATGAGCTGGGGCAGAGGGAGCGGGAGAAGCAGACTCCCCACTGAGCAGGGAACCTGATGCAGACTCGGGATCATGACCTGAGCCAGAGGCAGACACTTAACCAACTGAGCCACCCAGGCACCCCTAGTATTTGGTTCTTAATACCTTTTCCCCCTGTGCGATGCATCTCTGAAGCATTCTGGGTTGATTATATATCATAGCAACAGATTTGTACCTAGCGTTCTCTGCGCCCCGCAACTTTAATTTTGAAAATTTTCAAATCTGTAGGAAAACTGAAAGAACGATTGATTCTCCCTCACTTACATTTTGTAGACTCGTTCGTTGCATTTGCCAGCTAACGTTTTGCCACATTTGCTCTATTTCCCTGCATGTATGTGTGTGTTCATTTCTTTTTGTTGTTGCTAAATCACTGTGAGGTAAATGGCAGGCATGACACTTCCTTCCTAAATACTTCAGTTTATATCTCCCAAAAACAAAGATGCTTCTTATATAATCACAATACCTTCATCACACTGAAGGAATTTAGCATTGATTTAGTGGTGCGTAATACAGCCCCTATTCAAATTTCCCAAAGTGTCCCTTACCCCCACTTTTTGTTCAAGGATCCAGTCGGGATCTAGAAATTGCATTTGGTCACCATGTCTTTTTAGTCACTTTTAATCTGGAAAAGTCCCCAGCCTTCTCTTGCCTTATGGCATTGACATCTTAAAAGAGTCTGGGCCACTTTCTTCTAGAATGTTCCACAGCCTGATTTGTCTAATGGCTCATGATGAGGTTCACATCAGACAGTTTGGACAAAAAACAACCTAGGTGGTGCTGGATGTTGCTGATCCTATCACACCAGGAGGCAGACGTTAGTAGGTTGTTTCCATATTGGTGTCACCATTTGGTCATTTGGTTTCAGGGATATCTGCCGGATCTTGTAAAAGGGATCCTTTCACTTATAAGTCTGTGGGGACCTGTTTTGAGACCATGTGAATGTACTTTTTGCCAACACCCTTTCAGCCACTGATTTAGGCATCTACTGATGATCTTAGCATCATTTTAATTTAAAGTTGGAGGTCACAGAGGAGGAACGTGAAAATATAAAGCAAGAGGATCCACTCAGATCTCTGTAGAACCATCCTTACTTGTCTAATTCCAAGGACTGGATGATGTGCGTGCGCTCTGTATTTTCCAGATCGTTACACTCCATCTACATGAACAAAAGAAGCGTAGTTCAGCTCTGTCTGTCCATAGAGAGGCCTCCAAGGCAAATACTTGTCTGGAGTCAGTAGCCTACAATGATTACCGACGGTCTGAATGAGGCGATTAAAATGCCTGATGTTTGCCCTGGTGGCACACACAAGACCAATAAGCCAGAATTCTTTTAGCTTGGTTACACATTGGTTTTCAGGTTTTAGTTAATAACACGGAGCAGGAAGGTCTGTTTTGGCGGCTCAGCCAGTGAATAGCCTGTGCAGTGTCATAGAGAAGACTTAGCAGCGTAGCTCATGGACTTAAAGACACAGATTTAAACTTTGCAAAGGAAAGGTTTAACTAAAGCTCATAAGGAGAAACATTTCTGTGTGGATGGGAAAACTCACGCGGATTCTGTATTTCCTCTTTCCCTGTAGGGTAGTGAGCGAAAACAGCTTTGGGCTGGCGGGGGAGAACCATGGAAGAAGGAAAAGTGTTGGTCATCCCAGTTCCCCCTGGGAAGTACTATAATACAGAATGATGTAATTTGAGCAAGCTCTAACAATATCTGTGTCAAACTCACTCAGTGTTTCTAGGGTATCATCTCAAAATTTCTACACAAAAGTGTAGCCCAATCCTTTATGTCGGTGCTTCCCAGTCAGGTAATCATTTTGACCATCAGGGAACAGATGGCAATGTCTGGGGACATTTTTGGTGGTCACAACTTGGGTGGTCACAACCCCTAGTGGCATCTAGTGAGTGGAGGCCAGGGAGGCTGCTAGACATAGGACATGGAACGGTACCCCCTCCACACACACACCACTGTCAATGACAAAGAAATGTCAGGTCCAAAATGTCAGTAGTGCCAAGGTTGAAAACTCTGGTTTACAGAGTGATAGAGCTCTTCTATTTACCAGTGTGTGCGGTGCATTGCTGTCTGGGCACTGTGTGTTCCAAGAACACTAGGACTCTACAGTCAAAGCGACCATCTAGTTAAGAAAACAGACCTGTAGACAATCACAAAACCGTGGTAAATGCACTTTCTCATTCTTTTACAACCTTTCTAACTGTTTGAGAGACAGTGGTGCAGCCGGCTCTAAGGAGAAGCCTCATCTGGGCTGGAGCTTACCAGAGGAGTGGGCGTTACTAAGTGTGGAGGGTTGAGAAGTTGTATTCCTCCGTTCACACCATTATCATGGGCACATATGAGGCCTCTTGTTATTTCCCCATTTGTCCCTCCTTTCCCACCTCACCATTGGCATGTTTATGGGTTAAACGTGAATCTTTAGTTTTGCATGGTTTTTTAAAAATAAAAATATGCATTACTGAATGTGGCTACCTTAACACAATTACATTTGTTTAAATTATGTCGTTCCGTTTCTTTTCCAGTTAGCTCTATGCTGTGAAAAATCAATTCCTGTTTCCATGGACCCATTATTCTGTTACCTCTAATTGCTACATAGTACTCCTTGGGGTGTGTATCCATTGGTTACGCTTCACAATAAACCAGCCCAAACTTAGTGGCTTAAAACAACAGTCATTCATTTTTCATGGGTCTTTGTCATTGGTGAAATGGTTTGGCTGATCTGTGTCTGGTTCTGCTCATTTCAGCTGGTGTCGCTCATTAATCTGTTGTCTGCTGGGGGCTGGGTAATTGAAGACGGCTTTGGTACATTGATGTCATCCCATCAGGCCCAGACCAAGCTTGTTCACACGGTGGCAAGGCAAGAGACCAAGAGAGGGAAGATGCACGAGGTGGGGACTTGGAACCTACACACAGTCATTTCTGTCGTATTCTATTGGCTGAAACAAGTCACAGAGCCGACCCAGATTTGGAGTGTGGGGGGAAAGAGTCTGCCTCTTGATGGTGCAGACTGAAATGTCACATTGCAAAGGGTGTGGTTATGGGGAAGTTCACAGGGGCAATATGATACAGGTAGTCACCAAAAGCATGCATCCGCTGCCCTTTACCTGTCCAGTCTCCCAGTAACGCCTGTCCAACTTGCTTCCAGCCTGGATACTGTGACAAACATCCTTGTATGTGTCAAGGATGGACTTTATGGACCTAAATAAGAACCATGGGGATATATTTCCAAGAATAGGAGTGCTGAGACATTGTACACGGCTGTTCGTGCTTTGACTGCACACAGACATTCTCCCAGACACCTGCTGGGGTCCTCACTGCCACCAGTTCTGCTCAGGGCTCCTCTTCTTCCACACCGCAGCCAACTCCTAACACTGCTCAACATTTAGATGTTGGCTGGCTTAATATGTGTGAATTGATACGTGGTTGTCATGATCTGTTATGCATTGCTCTGATGACTGAGTAGGGACATCTCTTCCTGTGCCTGTTAGCCCGCTGACTTCCTGGGCAGAGACACTGAGGGGAGAAGCCACGTGGGGCCCATGGTGACATCTGTCTATGGCCGCAGGAGCAGCAGGAGGTGAGGCTAGGGACTGAAATGAGACTCCCTTATCAACGGTGCGGGACTCGGACTCGGTGCTGAGGGCAGCGGACAGCCTGAGGTTGGAGGTGAGGCCTTTGCCTTTAGGCTCTTGTTCTAGAGGGGTTCTCTTGACAACAGTATGAAGTTATCAGAAGGGACAGATACTGCATTCGTAGGCACTGGATGTCTCATTGGAAGCTGGTGTAGTTCAGCTGAGAAATGATAAGGTACTGAGGGGAGGCCACAGAAAGGAAGAGAGCAGGTGCAGCTACCTGACCTGGTAGCTGGTCAGAAGGGGAAGTGAGGGGAAAGCAGGGGTCTACCATGTCTTGGTGGTGTCTGTCTTGGGTGGGAGGAGATGTGGTGTTGGCATGAGTTGTTGGGGAACGTGGGAGAATATACAGACCCTAGGCGAGAAGAGAAGCCCTTTTGGGGAGGTGTTAAGTTTAAAAGCCTATGGAGTGACAAGGCCAAGATGTCTGGAGAGCACACACATATGCATGGATGTGCCGCTGGAGAAGAAGCTGGGGTTCAGGGTGAGGGACTGGGAATCAGCAGACAGTGGGAGCAGGTGCCTGCTAGGCACGGGTTGTCAGAGGCAGTGATTCTCAACCTTCAGCTTGCATCAGAATCACCTGGAAGATGGTTAAATCATGGGCCACTGGATCCCACCCCCAGGGATTTGTAATTCAGTGGGTGGGGAGGGAAGCCAGGGTGACAAGCTTCCAAGTGATGCTGATGCTGCTGGTCTGGGGACCACAGTCTAAGAATGATGCAGAGCAAGAGCATGAATGGAGAAAGGCCATGGAGGCTTATGGTCAAAGAATGGGCAATAAACAAACAAACAAAAAACACCAAAAAACCCCACAAAGCCCCCAAAGGAACCTGAGACAGTGTGAGCCCTTAGAAGACAAGAGAATAGTGTTTTGTTTTTTTTTAAAGATTTATTTATTTATTTATTTATTTATTTATTTGACACAGAGAGAGAGATTACAAGTAGGCAGAGAGGCAGGCAGAGAGACAAGGAGAGGAGGAAGCAGGCTCCCTGCTGAGCAGAGAGCCCGATGCGGGCCTCGATCCCAGGACGCTGAGATCATGACCTGAGCCGAAAGCAGAGGCTTTAACCCACTGAGCCACCCAGGAGCCCAAGAGAATAGTGTTTTAACAAGAAACTGAGCTGCACCTTAAGGCCATTCATTTTAGAAGCTCAATTCAAAAGGAAAAGAGAGGGACATAGAAAAAGAGAAGGTAAGAAGCATATTTTCCTTGCCTTGTTATTTTTATTAGTAGTAACATTATTTTAGGACGGAAGACCCCTAAGCATCTTTTGGAAAAATTAAAAACCAGGTTAAGAGTCACTCCTGCCTCAGACACTACCCCACTGCTGTCTCCACGTGGGCATGGGTGCGAGGAGACCTTCGGGTTAAATGGCCCTGCCCTCTGCAGCATCAGAAGACACAGAAGCAGCTTGGTGTCTATGGATTGCCACGGCCATTAGTGATAGATTGTAAAGAAAAAAAACCATCAAGTTGTGGGGTAGTACGATGAGTTTTCTGTATAAGGGGGAACAAAGATACTAACTCTCCCGCCCCATCTCTGTGTGTATTTGCTTAATGGAAACCAGACACATTTGCAAGAGAGCTCTTTAGCATACCCCTTAGGCATTTCCACCCCACAGCTTCTTCCCCGGAGCCTTAGAGCCTTGGCTATAACAGTGGAAAGGACACAGGGAGATGGAGACTCTTTGTGCATGACCTTGGTATTAATCTGTGTGCCTCAGTTTCCTCATCTATACAGTGAGGCTAATCATTGTACTTATCTGGCAGTCCTGGTGACAATGAAATGAGAATATGTATACAGTCCTTAGAACACTGCCAGGTGCATAGGAAGTGCTTAAAATCAACATGATCCTCGATTATATTTTAACGTGGGTTGAAAGACACAATGCGACTTAGTGAATTTTAGTTTGTTATCGGTTAGATCGCATGGCATAAATGGTTAGGAAAATAAGGTGGTAGCAACTTTCGGAATCTCGGGTTCAGAACTGTTTCACAGTTTGGGGTCACAGCAGCCCCACCAATTAGAGATTATCTTTCCTCCACATGCTGTCTGCTGAAAAGTTGTCATGATAGCTCTTTAATCAACAATGGCTGGAGGTGAGTGGCCCCCACCAGGGACAGCCAAGACCTTCCGGGTGATGGCATTAGGAGGTTGGGAGGATTTAGGATGTTTGAGTATTTCACAGATAAGACCAGATAGCTGTGTGTCCTGGGGAGTCCTTGTGTCTTGGTTATATGTACTGAGTCGCTATTTCTAGACAAACATCTTTAACCCACTGCTGGCCCACTGAAATGTCAAGTCATTGCAAAGCATTGCCTGGGCCTGCCTTGACTTCTCCTGGTGGGGCAGCAAGACCGACTGATTTGAGTTTAAACTTGGAAAGACTCACGCACGCCTGAGCTGAAAAACAGTTTCTTCTTTTGCCCCTGTGCTAGACTCATGTGCCCACAAAATGTCCCCAAATTAGGGCATCTGATATCTCATTTTCCCTCAAAGGCCACCCCGTGAGAGTTTTGAGTAATTCAGCTCTCTGAGCTGAACCTTTGGCCCATCAGGAAGTCCAGAATGTTCAGATCCCGTGCTAGCCTTGTCTGTGTGCTCTGGGCTTTGTGAGTTCCCAGCTCACAACTGGGCACGGGAGCTTTGCAGGTGACCCCCACACCCACCCGGCTCTTGGCATTCATGATGGGAGAATGTGTTTGCTCCCCTGGGCATCCGATGACGGCGTTCGGTCACCTCGGACTATGCTCGGTTAGCTCCACTTTTGGCAGAATTATTTGAGATTCTCACAGGCGGTCTTTTGATTCCTAGCTCAGTGTTCAGAAGGGAAAAGAGGAAGCAAGCAAATGACATTCAAAACAGGACTAAGCCAAAACAGAGCAGGAAACTCATCCACTCTGATGTTTCCCTTTAAGTTACACATGTGGAAAAGGGTGGTGGAGTTATGGATGATTTTGTAAATTTTGTGGGTTTTTTTCCCTGAATAACTCAAGTATCTAAAGGCAAACAGGTAGCTTGGAGAAGCCACATCTGTACTCATCTGTGGGGGAAGGTTCTGGAGATGGTCTCTTTGGAAAGAAGGGCCCATCAGAATGCTACCGGAGCAGCCGTGGAGCAGAGGAATTTTGCTAGCACTGTTAGACTGCAGCTTGAATTTACAGCCCAGCTGTGTTTTTGTTCCAAGAGAAATTATACCTGAGCTCCAGATATGCTGTCTGGAGGCTCTTTAGAAATCTCTCATCCAGTAAATAACCTTTTTTTTTTTTTAAGATTTTATTTTTAAGTAATCTCTACACCAAACATAGGGCTCGAACTCACAACCCCAGATGAAGAGTCACACACTCCACCAACTGAGCCAGGCAGGATCCCCTGTTAAATAACATCTTACTAGGAGGCTCTGTCCTTGCCTATGAAGGGTACCAAAGGAAGTAATGAGTTTCGACCTGAAAACAGGTAGAAGTTGGAGGTAGCCCTTTAACCACTTTTTTCTAGGGTTGTTTTCCTGCAACATGAGGAAGAAATCATACTGCTGGGCAACTGCCATTGTGAGCCTGAGAATTTCACCACCTAGGATTATGTGTTGGTCATCCTTTATCATCAACTGTAGGCACAGGCCTTAAGCAATGCCAGGTACCAGGTGTGCCTCTGAACCTACAAACTATTTAGGAAGTACTCTGGCTCATTTTATAAGTTTGTTTTGCATTCTTCTTAATTTTTTTTATTTGGTTTGATTTTTATTTTACTTTAGTTAAGTAGATTCCACACAATGTGGGGCTTGAACTCACGACCCTGAGATCAAGAGTCACACACTCAACTAACGGAGCCAGCCTCTGGTTTGCATTCTTATGTTATCCAAGTATGAAGAATTATAGAAATTTGGAAAAAGTTATAGAAAAATTTAGAAATCAGAAAAAAAATATAAATACCTATGCTAGTATGCTTTTCATCCTGGACATTTTGTAGAGTATATTCTTAATGTCTTAACAATGAATAGAGATTATGTTAAACAAAATGTAAATAGTCGGGCCCGTTTATCCACTGGTAATTGAATAAACCGTTGTGGCATAGCCCAGTAGCTATACACTGGGATACTGCATAGTAATCCACATTACTGATATATACAACAGTACAACTGAATTTTAGAGATTACACTGAATAAGAGAATCCAGACACAATAGAGTCTATACTAGGGGTTTGCAAACCCCTTTTGAGAGGCCAAATTGGGCCTACTGCCTGTCTTTACAAAAACACGGAGAGTGACGTTTCCTTTTTTTTTTTTTTAAGTGGTTTGGGGAACAAATTAAAATAATGCTATTTTGCGAAATATAAAAATGACATGAAATTCAAATATGTGTCCACAAATCGAGTTTTATTGGAACATAGCCTCGTTTCATTTATGTACTGTCTGTGGCTGCCTTTGTGCTCCTCAGACAGACTTGGCTGGTTGTGACAGACTGTATGGGCCGCAGAGCCTAAAATACTTACTGTCTGGCCCTTCACAGAAAAAGCTGGGCTGGCCCCTGTTCTGTATGATTCTATCCATATGAAATTTAAATACAGATTAGTCAATAGGACGGAAAACAGATCGGTGGGCTGCCAGGTGGCCTCAGGAGGGTCGGACCAGAAATGAGCCCAAGGGAACTTGGGGGCCAGCGGAAATGTTGTGAGTTCTGTCTGTGGTGGTGGCTCATGGATGTGTGCATTTGGCAAAACATGTAAAACTGTATACTCTAAATGGATGTCATTTGTTGTATGTAAATTATACTTCAGTGAACTGAAAAAAAAATTGACTCCAAATCCCACCCCCATGGTAATTCAGCTACTCTAAATTTTGAGTTCCTTCCTCTTTATACAGATGTATAAACATTTTCTGCATTTGGGATGATAACGCACATCATTTTTGAAGGTATTTGTAATATATTCATTCTTTGGTGCCCACTCCTGGGTCAGTGCTGGAGGAAGGAAGTTTGTCACCTAACTTAGGATGATGCTTTCAAAAGGTGCTTCCTGAATCCAAATCCGTGATTGTCCCCCATGGCACTTGGGCCCCACATCACAGCTTTGCTTTCCGACTGAAGAAGAGTCTGGCTTGAGTATGGGCATGTGGCCCTTAGGTCCTCAGAGCCTTTCTAGAATTTTCCACTGCCTGCCTGTGGCTTCCATGTCTGGCCTGACTCTGTCCTCTCCACCCTCTAGGCCACTCGGTTGAACTCCACCCCCTGCTGTGTGCAGCTTCGCTGACCTAGACCTCTGACCTCCTTGCTCCCCAGGGCACCTGCATCCCGGCAGTTCCTTTCCCTCCCTGGGTCCCAGCCGCCCCTTCTCGGCAGCTCCTAGCCCCGCCCACCCCTGGGGACCCTGAGATCCCTGTCATTGCCTCCATCCGGGGGGCCGTACCTCCCTCTTCCTCTCAGTGAGGTCTCCTGCCCTGCCGAGTGGTAACTGCCCAAGGGAATGGGGAAGACAAGTGATGTGGGCATGTGAGAGCCAAGACAAGTGATGTGGGCGTGTGAGAGCCAAGGATGGCGCCTGGCACGGAGCAAGAACCTGGGGCCCCACAGGCTGTTCCTGCCTCAGTCTTCTTCCTCCGCCTTTGGGGCCAGAAACATTTAGATGCTTTCGCCGGCTGGCATTTTTCACTTAAAATATCTTCCTCTTAGGAAGGGGATACATTTGACATCTGGACTGCAGGCTTGGCGCAGTGCTGGTTTCTTTTGGGTTTCTCATTGGTTTTTTTGTGTTCGTCTCCTATCGATTCTATAATAAATTCTGATGGACTTAGTGGCTTAGAACAACACAGATTTATTCTCTTACAGTTCTAGAGGTCAGAAGCCCAAAATCATTCTCACGGGACTAATGTCAAGGGGTTGGCGGAGCTGGTTCCTTCTGGTTGCTCGGAGGAAGAATCGGAGTCCTTGGCTCGTGGCTCCTTCCTCCATCTTTAGAGCCATCTCCAGATCTTCCTCTGACTCCCCTGCCTCTGTTTTTCACTTTTAGAGGCCCTTGTGGACCCTTGGGCGCACGCTTTAATCCAGGATAACCTCCCTGTCTCAGGACCCTTGACTTAATCACACCCGCCATGTAGGGGAACAGCCCCAGCTTCTGGGGACTAGGTCGTGGATGCCCCTAGGAGGCCATTACTCTTCTAACCACAAAATCATCCCCTCTCCCACTTTCCCCTCTTCACTTAGTCTTGCAGAGCAGCAGTTTTCAAAGTGCCGTGCATCCATCAGTCACATGTAAGTTGTTAAATGTAGATTGTTGAGCACCGCCCCCCCCCACCCAGAGATTCTGACCCAGGAGTTCTAGAATGGAGCCCGGGCACCTGCATTTTTAACAAACTCACCAAGAGATTTGGGCGCTGGTAGTCTATAAGCATCACCTTTTAAAAGGAAGACAATTCAGTCTCAGAGGTGCTCCCAAGGCTAGTTCCTGCACAGGGTTCTACAGGATTTATTTCTCATCTTGGAGGCCAGTACAGCTGCAGTAGCCGCCAGCCCCACAGAAGTAGAGCCTTAATGCTTTGTTCTGCTTCAGCTGGTGGCCCTCTGGAGAAGGGAGAGCAGTGGATTCAAGTGAAGCAAGTGGCAGCTTTGTTATTCTATGGTTGGGGGGGGAGGGGGAGAGGGCAGGTGAAAGGAAACACTGTATATAGGGATGCCTGGGGAGGAAGGGAATGAGCAGGGTGCTTTTTGGGAGTACGTGACCCACAGTCACTCTGTTCAAAGTTAAGGGACAGTTTGAATGAGTCTTCAGGGACTGGCATTGTGAAGGCAGGTCTGGCGCAGGGGGAGCGTGGGTAAAAAGAGGAAGACAGGAGCTTTTTTCTTAATATGTCCATTTTCTTTCTTTTCATTATCGGTAAGGAGGGAGAATTGTCTGGGGTGGGCTTTGTGGATCCATTTGAGGCATTGCCCATAGGGATATTGACAGCCTTTTACAGAGATCTTGAATTGTGTGTTCCAGTGAACATAGCTTAAAACTTTAGTAAGTGCTAGAAATCCCAGCCCAGCCCTCTGGGCTCTCTGTGTGTGCTTCCTGACTTTTGAGTGCCACAGTGAGCCTCTGGGGTTAGTCATTCAGTGGTAAACTGAGTACTGTGGGAGAAACACATGTGGCTCAACCACAGTCCTGCTTTCCAAACTTTACGGTTTTCAAGGGAAAAGAGATGTGGACAGAAACCATGAAGCACAGGCAGGGCAAAGAAAGTGATAGAACAAAGGTGTGGCCGGGTGCTCCAAGAGGACTCCCCACTGTGAGAATTCCTGGAGTGTTGGGTTTCAGGTGAAGGGGGTTCCATGGCCAAGTAAGTAAGGAGAAGGCCAGATTAGACAAGGTTAATTTTATTGCTGTGAGTCCCTTCAGACCCTTTCATACACAACATTTCCAAGAGATGGTTCGAGTCTGCCTTTCCCAAATGGATCTAACTCCACGCCCTGTTTTCCTGGGGGACCTTTGAGGACATACTTTGAAACCTGTGACTTACAGAGCAGGTGGCATATTTTTTGGTGGCTTTGGTATTAGATACTAATTCCTAAATTATCCAGAATTGACAACCGATGCTTCATTCCTTTTAAGAAAGCCAAATGCTTCTCACTCTTTTTTAAAAAATGAATTAACTCTATTTTGAGAATCTGTTGACATTCCTTGAAATAACTAGACATCCTCTGGAATGTTACAAAAGAAAATTGCTGAAATCTAAAACTTCTGTGATTCTGCCTTTTTACTTGCTCAGGTCCATCAACTGGTGAAGCAGATTTGATAAAGTTTTGGCCATTGTCTTTGAAAAGAGAATTCATCTGAGCTTAACTCAGACTTTTTCAGATGCCCAGTGTTTATATGTTGGGTCTCAAGACTTGACAGATGGGCAACTGCTTCAGAGCAGCCTAGAAGACGGGTAACAGAAGGCATGATAAGAATGTGACCTTTATTGTTAGAAGGTTTGTGGCTAAATGTGTAAGGCCTTATGGAGACATTGAATCATTTGTCGATAGATACGCTCTCTGAATATGAAACGAATACCGAATAGAGGAGTGCCTGCTTGCTAATTCTGGGGTTCTTTTTTCCAAGACAGCACGTTAAGACTCAACATGTATTCAAAGGGAATGATGTTTGGGGTTGAGGTGGGAAGGCAAGTTGAATGATTTAAGTTGAAAGCTGAATTTTTCAGTAAAGTTTTTAGAAACCAGTTGGTTTTATGGCAAGAGAACTCCTCAGGGCTGACTTTCTTTTTTTTCTAAATCGTAGAATATACAGACTGTTGTGATTTTTCTTTTTTTACGTGAAACATTTTCCATTTATAAATATTTCAGGGCTTAACGCTCGGATCAAATCCCTGACTGACTGCGAGCCCAGATTTGAAGGTCCGTTTGCCAGTATGGTAGATATTTTCCTATGATAAGAAAATGCTTTTGTGTTTAATTTATTCCTAAAAATGTAGGACAAGCCAGTGTTTGAAGATTGAACACACCAGACTTCCATATTACTGTAAGAGACCTAAATATTGGGAAGTGGCTTGGGATCTAAATTTGGAAGTTTTCTGAGTCTCTAGGGGGGTGTGCACAGACAGGCAACAGAGGGAGAGGGTGTGGTGCACCTGACATCAGCTTGTCGCTCACAAGCTGTATGACCTGGGACATCTACTCACGCCTGGGCTTCTTTCTCATCTGAATTGAGGTTGGCAATAGGATTGACCTCAAGGCCATGTAAGGATTCAGCTCAGAGCACTGCCTGGCTCTTAGGGGCTGCTCAGTAAATGTTAATTTATTTTTTTATGTAAGTGCTTAAAACATAGATTAAACAGTATGTGTGGTCAATTGGGATTACTTCTCTGAAGTGCATTCTTAATGTCTAACTTGGCCCATCTTACTTGAAATGACATTTAGTAGGAAAGAATTTGTTCGTATTGGAAGAAAGACTTGCTGCAGAAGAAGAGGAGGCAAGAGACGGTCATGATAACCCTGTGCACGTTTTATTTTTAAATTCACTTATTGTTGGTGGCAAAGTACACAGAAGTAAATGAGAGTCTAACTATTATGAAGGGTCATTTAACAATAGCTATCACAAGGATAAATGCAGGTAGTTTTGGACCCAGTAGTTCCTTCAGTATGAATTTGTCCACAGCAAACCTGAATGCATACAAAATGGTGTTCATACTAGATGATCTTTGCAGTACTGTTTGCAACAGCAAGAGACTGGAAACAACCAAAATGTGACCAACAGGGAACTAGCAGAGACAATGTATACTATCAGGAATATTATGTAGCAGTCAAATGAAAAATAAGGATGCTTTTTAAGTTCTTAAACAGGTCTCCAAAATGCATTAAGTTGGGATAGCAAGGGAAAGGAGTTAAGTATAATTTTGCAAAGATTCACAGGAATCTAATAACAGGGTCTGTCTCAAGGGGTTAAGAAGGGAAAGCTGTGGTAAGAGAGAGACCCAGAAGGGGATTGGTGATAGACTTCTCATGATCTAATTTCTTCAACTTTTTAATTTTTGAGCCACATCAGTATATTACCTATTCAGAGAATTTAAATAATCAGAAAGAATTTGAACCCCGGTCTTCCTCCTTTGAGAACAGGGTGTCTGCAGGAAACTGTCACCCTGTTAGCAGTGCCAAGACTCTGGGAATTTGGGGTTTTCTCTGTCCATTTAGGTCTCAGGAATATGTGGTTTTATTTTTACTAGTTTATGGGAAATTTCAAACTGAGTATAATAAGCTCCCATCTGCCCACTGCCCAGTTTCAGTCATTACTAATTTATGGTCAATACTGTTTCATCTATATTCTTACCCATTCTTCCTTCCCAAGGATTTTGCAGGAAATCCTAGATGACATGTCATTTCATCTGTAAATATTTTAGTAGGTAGCTCTAAAAGATAGGAGTTTTCTTTTACTATTTTTTAAATGTTATATTTAAAAATAGTTTTGTTTTGTTTTTTAAAGATTTTATTTATTTGACAAAGAGAGATACAGCAAGAGAGGGAACACCAGCAGGGGGAGTGGGAGAGGGAGAAGCAGACTTTCCTGCAGAGCAGGGAGCCCGATGCACGGCTTGATCCCGGGATCCCAGGATCATGACCCAAGCCAAAGGCAGATGCTCAATGACTGAGCCACCCAGGCGCCCCTAAAATAGAATTTTTTATATTAAATTTCTGTCCTCTTCCCACCCCTCCTACTAATCAGTAGAATGATTAGTAGAAATCATTCTACTGTCACACTTGAAAATGGACCATGTTGGATTATTTTTTGAAATACGGATCCTCAACCCAGACTTTTAAAAGTTTTACTGCTCCATCCATTACTCTGCCTTGCATTTCAGACACTCTTCAGAGAGTGACTTTCAGCATCTCCTACATGTTAAGTTTGTCCTTCTCAGTTGACCAGTCTAGTCTGGTGGCTTTCATCCTATGAACGTGTAGTTAACAATATTATCACTAGCACCAGCAATTCCAATTTTCTACTTCCCACCTGCTTAAAAAATCTAATAAGGGTAAAAGGCAATGAAATGTTCAGATATAGGTGCAAACTAGTTCTGCTGTGAAGGTAGGCATGACAGAGCTGTCAAAACCACCCTTGAAAAAACAACCCTCAATGGAAATATTGGTTTGTCAGCTGATGTCAGGATGCTTAACATTAAAGGCGTTTGACGGTTGCAATCAGTAATGTGCAGAAATTGAACTTGAAAGTTGAGGCCCCTGTGTATTTCCTCCTATAGTTCTGTTCTGCTCCAAGCATCTGTGTGAGAGAGGGGGTGCCCAGAAAAAACTTACGCTCTTTCTGACTAGAGGTCCAGCAAGTCTGTTACCCAAAAATGTAAACTGGCCCCCGCAGGGCCATTCCCTCGGATCCTCAGCAAGCTTCCCTCACACATCTGAAATACGATTTGATTTGAGAGAAATAAACATGTACGCTCCCACAAAAACTTGTAAGTGAAGGTTCAGAGCAGCATTATTCGCAAAAGCCAAAACATGGAAACAACCCAGATGTCCATCAGCTGAGGAAAAGACAAACACAGTGCTACAATGGAATGTTATTCAGCCACTGAAAAGAATCCATACCACTGATACCTGCCACAACACGGATGATGCCACCGCCACCTTGGCAGCATTATGATAGGCGAAGGGGACCAGACACAAAGGGCTGTGTGTCACGTGACGCCACTTCCATGAAGTGCCCGGAATAGGCAAATCCACAGAGATAGATGAGTGGTTGCTTATGGCGTGGGGTGGGGGTGGGAGCGGGGAGCAGAGGGGCAATGAAGAGTGGCCTCTGGCGGGTCAGGGCTTTCTGCAGGGTGATAAAAATGTTCCACAACTGTGGTGATGATGGTACAGTTCTGAGGAGACACTGAAATCCATTCAGTTGTACCCTTTACATGGGTGACTTTTATGAGGTGTAAATCATATCTCAATAAAGCTGTTATTATAAAAATCGGATTTGACTAATAGGCTGTGCCTCAAGATGTTCCTGAATCCCCTTCTTG
The DNA here is from genome assembly GCA_002007465.1 of Ailurus styani. Taxonomy (NCBI): domain Eukaryota; kingdom Metazoa; phylum Chordata; class Mammalia; order Carnivora; family Ailuridae; genus Ailurus; species Ailurus styani. Next base: position 991,856 of record LNAC01000360.1, read on the forward strand.
GCATTTGTCTTTGTTTTTTCCTGGAGTTGGGGTGTGGTGCATTCCCCGGGGTGGGGGTGTGGTAGTGATGATGGGGGAGGGAGGAGGTGTGGTTTCCTTTCACCTTTGAAACTCCATGTAAACTTAGTTTCTGTCCCAGAGAAATCGCCTGGAAAACAGTAGCTACTTTATTTGACCCCAGCACCCTATTTTACTTCCAGTTCTTCATCTGGGGTTATGACAATTGTTCCTTTTGCAGATAATAGCTTCCTTCCTTCTCTATTCACCCCTGCCCCCGGCAAACTTATTTTAAAGCCTCAATATCCTTCTTGGGCGACAGCCAATGACTGTCCTTTTCTGGAGTTTTCCTGCATTGGAAATTGCTTTGGTCTTCAAAAACCAGTACTGGTATTTGCTAAGGATGGGCCCTTTCATTTATCCGGCCCAACCAGAGGGCAAGGTGTAAAAACAACGCTCAAGTCAGAGGGGTAGTTTCCTGCTAGTGAAAGAGCCACGCCTGCATTGTTTCCCAGGAAAACATGACCCTGTTTAAACAACATCAGGGACCTATGTGAGGCTCGGGTCATACACCAGCTTCTACACTGGAAAATCAGCTGAAAACAGAAGACCAGTGTAGGAAGAGAGGGAAGAACAGACAGCTGGCAAAAGTGTGTGTGTACCACGTGAGCGTGTGTGAGTGTGGACGGCCTCCACAGGCCCCTCTCCAGAGCGTTGGGAGGAAGAAGAAGAGGCATGTCCTGACTTCTTCCCTGAAATGCCACGGTGAGGAGGAATGTGCCTTTCTGGGGAGAGAGTCCCACCACATTATCCCCACTTCTCTTTGGATATGAAGGGAGACTGTAATCTGCTAGATCAGGAGTTGGCAAACTACATCCTGGGGGCCAAATCTGGCCCACTGCCTGTTTTCAGAAGTTCTTGTTCAAACACAGCCATGCCCGTTTGTTTACACATTGGCTGCTTTCAGGCCTCCACTGTGGAGATGAGTTATTGCATCTGTCTGTCCTGCAAAGCCTAAAATATTTACTATCTGGCCCCTTCCAGAATAAGTTTGCTGACCTCAGTGCTAAATGCTGGAATTCCCTTCCTTTGGGGAACAGGCTTTTATGGGTGGTACTTGGAACGTGAGCCTAATATGTGTTTGAGAGAAAAAAAACAAAACACACAGGTCTCAGAGCTATACAAGAACCCAAGTCAGCATGCAATCTAGATTATTCCAACATGGCGTACTAGCTCTGTATTAATCAGAAAGTTTCTTATGTTTTCCTTTGTGGAGTGGTCAGGAAGGCAGTTATTTGGTCATCTTTCAAATATTCTTTAGTAGTGTGCTTGTCATTTTTTGGGAGCATTTGCAGTCCATGCTGGCTGGCATGAGAATAATTTAAATTTTGTATGACCCCAAGTTTAATATTTTTCCCATGAGGATTTCAACCTCCTCATAGATAGGTAAGTAGCTTCTTGTCATGGAGATCTGTTGGTTTCTTTGCTCATAGAGTCTCTAGGAATTGTCAGTCCTTCTCTCTACATAGGGCAGTAGTGGGAACAGCCACATTCACTTACTGTGATATCCCCCCCACAGACCCTGCCCCAGCCCAGGCTACAGCTTTATGGTCGAGGGGCAGGCCCCTGACCCAAGCTGGGCCAATCACAGTGTTCCCCAGGAATTTGAACTTGAAACTGAGTTGCTATAGTTTCTCCCTAAGTGGCTAGAGCCCTGACCTTGACAACATGGGTGGCCTTTTTCTTCCATGTGGCTGGGATACAGAGAAATCCCAAGACAGAGACAGCAGCTTGGTAGATCTTGGTTCCTGCTTCACCAAACTGGACATTTTGGGCGTTGGGTGGGGTTAGACCTCATGGAGAACTTCGTGCGCTCTCACCAAAGACATTGGCCCGAGTGCCAGCCCTAACCTTTCCTACAAGCAGGGAGGCAGTGAGGTCCAGTGAAGCGGTTCTTAGGTGGCCCGGGAATCCTCAGGCCAAGAGAGAGGGTATTCAGATGGTCTGGTCGCAAGACTGGGTGGGGGGAGTCCTGCCAGCTGTACGTCTGGCCGCTGCTGAGCCCCTGAAGCCAGCACGCATAAGCGGAAGTGATAGCGACCGCTGGGTGGCTGCTGTGGGCCGCCCCACAGTGAGAGCTGGCCACTGGCCACTTGGCGGTCAGGCCTCCTGGCCCGCATTTGCTTCCTGGAGATGCAGTCGTGGATTTCCAGGAATAAGTAACAGTGATGAAATAACCATTTCCACATGTCCCCCTGAGTCTCCATCTCTGTCTTAGGTAATTTATAAAAACAAGTATATATATGTATATAAAATGAACTTTTAGGTTAATGTCAACATGGCCAGCCAAACTTTGACTCTCAAACTTGGTAACTTTTGCCCATAATGTAGGCCTGTGATGTTTATTCCTTTTTTTTTTTTTTTTTAAGATTGTATCTATTTATCTGACAGAGAGAGCACAAGCAGGAGGAACAACAGGCAGTGGGAGAGGGAGAAGCCGGTTCCCCACTGAGCAAGGGGCCCGATGTGGGGCTTGGTCCCAGGACCCTGGGATCATGACCTGATCTCAAGGCAGACGCTTAACCAACTGAGCCACCCAGGTGCCCCCTGTGACTTTTATTCCTAATCGTGCTTACACGTAAATAGTTCCCTGTTGTTCCTGAACCAGAGACCAAGTTATCCCAAGCTTTGCTCTATAATCCAGAGACTCTGAGAGCTTTGTGGCAAGAGCCCCTTTCCTGCTTGAGTTTGTCCCGAATGGTGTCTGTTACCCCGGAAGTCTGTACTGCTATATCCATCCCTGTCTGGCTTTTTGAGCATAACTCAGAAGAGCTGGCCAAAGATCTTCTAAGTGAGTATGGCCTTTAGAGGTCAGAAAAATCCGGTGCAGATCCTCCACTTGTTGCTGGCTTTGGGCAAATTGCCAGTTTTGCCTCTGCGTCTCCATTTATAAAATGTGGACAAAATTATCCACATTGTCAAGCTGTTGGCAGTGAGTGGTGGTGAGTGCAGTGAGAGGAATCCCTCAGCTCGTGATATGGACTCAGGGAATAGCTAGCTGTCTCTTTCTCTCTCCTCTATAGAATGAGGCAGGCCAAGGCCAAAGCTGACTGGTTTTGCTTGTTGCAAAAATTTAGGTGGATGCAGCCACAAATGGCTTTGAAACCAGTGAGGTGAATTTTGGGGATTTCTGGCAAACTTTGATTTGGATACGCCAGCCATGTTGCTTCCCTTCATATCTGTATTGTTTACAATTATCAGACTTTTAACCCACTGAGCCACCCAGGCGCCCTACAATTATCAGACTTTTAATTTCACTAGAGGCTTACAACATGGTCCATTGCACCATTAAGAACAATAAAGTATGGTGTCTGGAGTCTGGTTGTGAAGCTGTTTGCTTACAACATAAAACCATTGTTTCCAGTCTGGGAGCTGTACCTGTTCCTTGTGCATTCTGAAATATAACAGCATTATGTGCATTTGTTAATTATATTTGTTAAAATCTTCTGCCTCCAGTGGGCACGCCACCATAGAGTGTCGTCATCTCAAGTTTACTGGCTTGGTGTGGTGTGGCCCTTCTCTGACATGAACCTGTGCCCCATGCTTCTCAGAGATGGAGGGAAGAAGCTAGCAGTCTCATTTTGGGAATTATTCCCTCCTTTAGGGAATCATTACTGTTAAACTCATCTAAGGCAAAGGAGACTGGGGTCTCCCACACCATCTTGCTCAGGAAGGAGTTTAGCGAACTGTTTAAAATCTCAGCCCAACTGGCGGCAGCATCTTGTCCCAGTTTTTTTTTTATTAAAGATTTTTTTTTTATTTTTATTTGTTTCACAGAGGGAGAGAGATCTCAAGGAGGCAGAGAGGCAGGCAGAGAGAGAGAGGGGGAAGCAGGCTCCCCGGTGAGCAGGGAGCCCGATGCGGGCCTCGATCCCAGGACCCTGAGATCATGACCTGAGCCGAAAGCAGAGGCTTTAACCCACTGAGCCACCCAGGTGCCCATCTTGTCCCAGTTTTAATGGGAGCGCTGATTTATGACCATCCCCGGTGGGTCATTACATGCCTATTTAAATTGTGAAGCAGAGCAAGGGGTGTTGAGGTGTAACTCAGTTACAGGGGGAAAAAGAAGTTCCAATAATAGAGATGCACTGTCATTGGCAAGCTTGAAAAAGCCCCCACAATCGCCTGTTCTTTAGAGAAAAGTCTGTGCTGAGCCACGAATAATATGCTTGCTCCTACAGTCGGGGAGAGAGCTTGTCTTCTTTCCACATTCAGTGGAAGAAAAATGTCACAGTAGGTGTCTAAAATAACGAGTCTTGCTTCTGTAAGCCTGGGTTTATCACGTTTTTCAGCCAAAATGTCCCAAACCTCTGAGAGTGAACTCATTCTCTCAGGGATCTGAGGAGCGTTATTTCCCCAGGCGCATTGCATCAACCAGAGTGGAGGCTTTGGTGGCACCTGTGACGTGAGCCAACCTGGGACATCTGGCCTAGAACCTTCTCTCAGGAATTCAGGTCTGCTGCCAAGGTGCAGAGGCAGCCAGGAGAAGTCCAGAGGCCGTCCCGGCAGAGCTCGCCTCCACACTCTGCCCCTCCGCCAGCCTTCTTGGCAACACGGCATCGAGACAAATCCTCCTGATGACTTGCTCCCCCTCATTCGCGTGACTGGTTCTCCCATTGCCAGAGGAGATTTTAAAGATCTGCCAGAGGTGCCTGGGTGGCTCAGTCCGTTAGGCATCTCTGCTGAGGCCTTTGGCTCAGACTGTGATCCCAGGGTCCTGGGATCAAGCCCCACGTTGGGTTCCCTGCTCAATGGAGAGTCTGCTTCTCCCTCTTCCCCTCCCCCTGCACTCATGCTCTCTCTCGCTCTCTCTCTCTCTCTCTCTCAAATAAATAAATAAATAAATAAATAAAATCTTTAAAGATGTGCCAATTCTGAAAAGCTGATGCCAGAAATGCCTGTTTCAAAAAATGCCTGTGTGGTGAATAAATTCTGAACTCCTTCAGCTGCCATTCCAAGCTCTCCACAGGGTGGCCCCCCCCACCCTCTCCCTCCACAACTACGAAGAAACACAACTGCCATCCCAAGTGTTGCCAGCACTCTGGCCTTTTGCCCACATCTTTAAAGCAGGTAGGTGCCAAGTCCCAGCCTCACCCTTGCCTGGAGAGCAGCTACTTCTGTGAGGTCTGTCCTCCCTGATGCCCTTAGTCCTCTCGGAGCACCCAGACATATTCAGTGCTCTGTTGCTCCCCTGGAAGGAATCATCCAGCATTTCATGACATGATTGCACTTCTTTGGTCCTTATCATTGGCTGTGCCACAGGTAAGGTACGTTTTCTGTTTATCTCCCTGACCACACTGAGCATTCTTCAAGGGAAAGAACCATGCCCTCTTGTGTGCATGGGCCACGTACAGGGCCTGTCTTTTTGGCTGTCCTGGTGTCTGGTAACCTTTGTGACCTCCATTCAGCTGCTGGAAGAATGAAATGGAAGAATGGAGTTTTATACAGATGTACTATAAATAGATGCCATCCAGGAAAATTTGAATTTACATGGAAGCTGAATTAGAAAGGTGATTCTTCTCCCAAACAGGACTTTATGCATCCTCTTGTGAATAGCCCTTCGCTAAGGCTTTTAAAAATAAATTTTGATTTATAGCAACCTGTAAACATCTTCGAGGAAAAAAAGCTCCTAAAAGGTTGGGGGCTCCCCTATTTTTAAAACCTAGTCGTTGGTGCATCTTATTATAAAGGTATTAGGAGGAAAATGTTAATGGACCGTTCGATTGAAAAATAAACTCTTACAACTCAGTAATAAAAAGACAACCCAACTAAAAAATGGGAAAAGGACCTGAGTCGTTTCTCCAAAGAGAAACAAATGGCCAGTAAGCCCATGAAAGGATGGATGGATGTTCAGCATCTTTAGCCATCAGAGAACAGCAGATGAGAGCCATGCTGAGGGCGCCTGGGTGGCTCAGTGGGTTGAAGCCTCTGCTTTCAGCTCAGGTCATGATCTCAGCGTCCTGGGATTGCTCAGCGGGGAGCCTGCTTCCTCCTCTCCCTGTCTCTCTGCCTGCCTCTCTGCCTACTTGTGATCTCTCTCTCTGTGTCAGTGATCTCTCTCTCTGTGTCAAATAAATAAATAAAATCTTTAAAAAAAAAAAAAAAAAAGAGCCATGCTGAGATACCACTTCACACCCACGAAGATGGCCAGAATCAAAAAGACAACAGGTGTTGGCAAGGATGGAGAGAGATGAGAACCCTCACTGACTGCTGGTAGGAATGTAAAACACTGCAGGCCCTTTGGAAAACAGACTTTCGTTACCACTAAAGGTTAAATATAGAGTTATTATATGACCCAACAATTCCATTCCTGGGCACATGCCCGAGGGAATTGAAAACATTTGTCCACATTGAAACGCGTACATTCAAATATTCGTAGCAGCATCACGCCTAATAGTCAAAATGAGAAAACCACCCAGATGTCCATCAGCCACCCCATAAATGGATACAGGACATGTAGCGTGTCCTCCCATCCCAAGTGTTGCCAGCACTCTGGCCTTTTGCCCACATCTTTAAAGCAGGTAGGTGCCAAGTCCCAGCCTCACCCTTGCCTGGAGAGCAGCTACTTCTGTGAGGTCTGTCCTCACATGGAGGGGGGAGTATTATTCATGAATAAAAAGGAGTAAAGTAATGCTCCATGCTACTACATGGGTGAAGATTCAGAACAGGTGAGTTGATGGAGGTAGTAGATTAGTAGTTTCCTGGGACTGGGGGCTGGGATGGAGTATGGTGGAGGGGACACGGGGAGGGACTGCTAGTGGCTACAGGATTTCTTTCTAGTGTGGCAGAAATGATCTAAAATTGGTTGTGGTGCTACTTACACAGCTCGTGAATATACTAAACTGCATTGCGTTGTATGCTACTTTTAGTTGTGTGCTGTTATGTGAATTGTAGCTCAAAGCCGTTATTTTAAAAAACTGGGGGAAAAATATATTCTCTACCCAGCCAGATTGTGGCTTAAGTATAAAAGCAAAATAGGCATTTTTAGATAAAGGACTTTGTTAGGAAGCTGCCAATGGTAGCTTCCAGTAGCACCCTGAATGCTGAACGCTTCAACTTAACTGATTATAAGGATGCTAGGGGGAAGAAGCATCTTTGGATACAGATGCCCAGGCCTTCTTAAATGCTGCTTTAGTAGTCTGGGGTGTACCCAGACATCTGCCCACATTATCTCCCAGCAAGTTACTGTGCCAGGCGTGGTTCCCAAGAGCCTTAAAAATGCCAACCCTTAACTCTCAGATTGACATAAAGTATTATGCTCCCAATGTTCTAGATTGGAAACATTTTCAAGCATTTGAAGTGCCTTTACCAGAGTGTAAAATTATCCCATTGTATATTTCTTAGTTGCAAAATAGAAGATTTGGCACATGACGTGTTTTTGGAGGGCAACTGTGGGGTTCCATTCTGAACTACTAAATGGTGTAAACTGTGCCAAAGCCTCTCCTAGCCCTTAATGTAGGTAGAAATCGCATTTTTTATATGGCAGGTCAAAAAGATTGAAGTGTGGAATGTACCGCTAGGGGAAACTGCCTGGACGATCTTCAGAAATATGACAAATTGGCCACCTTCTCCACGCAGATTCTTTTCTCTCCTGGTAATTCTTTACTCCCCAAATATTAGTATGTACAGCTATCTCTGTGCTATAAAAGCATGTGATCTTGCCATCAAGAAAGCAGCGCTTAATTGGTGTTTTGAAAAGTTCAACGGAAGTGACAATCCCTTAGCTAGACGAAGAAAAACGAGAAAAGACTCGAATAAAACCATCAAATGCAAGAGGAAACATCTCCCCAGGCAAGAGCACACCCCTGCCTCACTCCATGCACATCAGGAGGGTGGAGGCCTGGCCAGGGGCATGACCTCCCTCTTTCCAGGACCTTTCTGTCTGAGATGGAGGGAAGAGAAGGGCCTGCCTTGGTCTCCAGGGCCACCTGTAGGTCTGTCCGACTGGTTCCGGGCTGTGCCCTCTGCACCACGCCTTTTCTGGGAGAGCTGGGATGGTGTAATACCTTCCTGTAGGTGCTGTTCTCCCTGCCTGTGTGTTTTATGCCCACCTCCCGACAGGTGTAGACAAGGGAGGACTGTCCTGTTATCTGGGGCAGGTGCGTAAGCTGGCAAGGAGTGGGGCTTTCCCATCAGAAGCAAACCAGCTGTATAAAAATATGGAGGTCAGACTCACCTTAATCCACAGCTTGACCTTTCTAAACGTGTTTTTAGGGGCCAGATGGTTACCTTTCTCCGTATCTGCTGTGACTTAACTGCCCATGCCCTTGGCCCCCACTGAGCCTGCTGCTGCCCCTCCTGCCATTGGGGCAGAGGCTAACTGGGTGGCACAGATGGTTGAAGGTTGCCTCTATCCAGCTGTTTCCTGGACAGACCATTACGGTTTAGGGCTGCCTACATTTCCTGCTGTTTGAAAGAGAACGCCCTGCTAATCCAGGAAGCACAGCATTCAGGAGAACGGACCCAACAAAGGAATATAGGCTCTGAAGAGGCATGCATGTCGGCTAGGGCCCTTTCAGCTCTGTGGAGGCAAGGAGGCTTGCAGGCCAGGAGACTAGAACTCTCACTCAAAGATGAAGCGCCTTCTATCCTGCACTCAGAGACGGTTAAATGGCGGGGGGTGAGCGGACCCCAGGGAACAGCAGCCCAGACAGAGGGCTGGAGAGCCTCCTGCCTGGGGTATGGTAGTTCTCCATGTGAGGACTCAGCCCTTCACACCCAGCATCTCCGGTGCAGGGAAGCATGCCCTTATCCTCCCTGTTTGATTTTTCTTTCAGTCCTTTAGAGAGCAACTTGAAAGTGTGGCTGTGTGACTTCTGATATCACACTGTTTACCTCTGCCTCTGAACCTTTCGGTCTGATCTCCCTCCCTGGTGCCTAACGGTAAGGATGGGGTGGAGCTACCCCCGGTGGAAGCAGGCTCACCCCGCGAGCAGTCCCCGCGGGGCACCTGTGATGGAGCGTGCGCGGCACAAATCGAGGCTTGTGCGTGTACGATTTCTCCTTGACCTCCGAGGGAGCTGTGGACCTGTGGGCAGTGCTGGGAGGTTCTCTCACAGAAAGGAGTCCTTGGACCTGGCTTTGAGCCAGGGCGCTGCCCGCTCTGTAGTGTTGGCTGTGGCGGTTCACCACCGAGCCCCAGAGCCTGAATGGAGGTGGTGACTGTTTACACCAGCGGGTGGCTGTGTGTCTGAATGGGATGAAAGCGTGTAACTGGTGATACTTTAGGTAAACGCGGTGCGCGGAGGCAAGACAGTGAGAGTCATGGGCCCCAGCATCTCCCACCTACGAGTGAAAGATGCGATTTTATGATGGCTTTCACTTGCCCTTGTTCCCCCTTCCTATTGCTTCTTTCCTATCAACCTTTCCTCTCCTGTTCCTTAAAAGACATCCTTTGTCCTTTCCCTCTTTGCCTTTTATATCCCCACACTTCACTAAAACAGGAGGAAACCAGCGTTCACGTAAATTTGCTGGAAGAAGCGAGTCAGGCAGGGAGCTGGGTTGGCATCTGACCACGAAGGGCTGCCTCCAGGCCATAGGGTCGGAGGTGACCTTGACCCATCACCACTTCCTGTCCCCTTGCCCCTGGAGTATCTCTACCCCACAGCTTGTTCTGGCTCCTTGAAGACTCTAAGCTGTTTGGCTAGGACTGGCTGCTGCCTTGCTTTTCGGTGACCCGGGACCATGAACGAAATGTATTCCAGTGATTCGTAGAGAGTATCGAGATGCTGTGTATTCTTGGCGAGACCTGAAAAGATCTTTGATCACGTCATTGCCATCCGAGAGTCCTCTGAAGTCCCTGATGCCTGGAGCTCCAGGGTGGGGCTTCTCAAACTTGAGTTCATTGGGGTGGGGGGGGGCCCTTCCCCACGAAGGCTGATTCAGCAGAGCTGGTTGGGCTCGAGTGTCAGCATTTCTGGCAAGCTCCTGGTGATGCTGATCCTGCCGCTGTGGGGACCACACACTTGGTGAAGCAAAGGCTCAAGGGCAGAGGTTGGCAAATGATAGCCTCCCTGCCAAATCCGACCTGCCCCGTTTTTATAAATACAGTTTTAGTGATACAGTCACTTCCATCCATTTGCATATTGTCTGTGGTTGCTTTCATGCTACAGTGGAGGGATTGAGTGGCGGGGACTGAGACCATATGGCCCACAAAGCCAAAAATACTTACTGTTTGGTCCTTTACAGAAAAAGTCTGCCAATTCCTGCTCTAGCGGTCCCTCAGCACCCTGAGCCCGGTGGTTCTGATTATGGGCCCGGGCCCCCCATCCCCGCTTCTTTCACTGGCTTAGTGCTCTAGGTCCCTCACTGTCAGGATGCCAGTGATGCTGAGCATGAAGTCATGGTTCCTGGAAGAAAAACCATGAGACTATTAGTCACTGCGGTTCACCTAGATCTCTGCACATCACAAAACACCTTGAGACCCTACAGCAACCTAGCTGGTGTTGTGCCCGTCCTATGGAGGTACACACTGAGGCCCAGAGGAGAAATGTCTTACCTATGCTCGCACAGCAGGTGCGACAAACCTTCAGTGACAAACTGAAGTCTTCTGTCCTCTGTGCCTCTGTGCCTACCACACTGCCTCTTCTGTGTGAGCTCAAATTGGATGGAACTTGGGGTCTTAGTCATCTAATACATGTAACAGCCACCCCCAAACTTAGCTTCAAAGAGCAGTAAACATTTATTACGGCTCACATTTTATTATGGGTCAGGAATTCAAGATCAATGTGGCTGGGCCGTTCAGGCTCAGGTTTTTCCTGAGGCTCACTCAGATGTCATCTAGAGCGGCAGTCTTTGAAGGCTTGACTGGGCCTGGAGGATCCACTTCCAAGGTGACTCACTCACCTGGCGAGCAGGTAGGTGCTGGCTGTTGATGGGAGGCCTCCCTATAAGACTGCCTGACTGTCCTCCCGGCATGACTGCTAACTTCTGTAGAGCACACTCTCCGAGATTGAGACAGCGGGGGGGAGCTCATGACTTAGTTCCCCAAGTCACATAGCATCGTGTCTGCCATGCTTTGTTCATCAGAAGTAAGTCACTACATTCAGGAGGAACCTACACTCAAGGGCTATGTCAGAGAATTGGTAGGTGTATTTGAAAGCCAGCCCAGTATACAGATTTCCATTCCATTGGCTCCTGATGTGTTGTGGGCAGGTCTAGTGGATCATAGACTAAAATCCTAAGCAAGAGCAAGATCAAGTCACCAGTTTGTAGCCACACAAAGGTCTCAAGCTTTGATTTGCTCTGGAGCACCCAGGGATTTCCTACCATCTACTAGGGGTCAAGGAGGGCCAGAGGGAAACACTCACTCTGGTGGCATATACAAAAGTAGGAAGAAGACCACGTGCTGTGAAGTCCCCCAGGTGATTCAGATATGCTCCTGCTTTGTGCTGGCCTCGCCACTCCCTTTGGAAAATTGCTTTTCTTATCCCATTCTTCCCATTTCCCAGATTGGAAAGAAGAGGCCCAGGGAGGCCAGGTTTCTTGCTGGACAAAGCGGCAGAGTCCGAGGCCCCTTGGCAGCACTGGTGGATACTCCCCACAGTCCCTCCTGTAGAGTAGTAAACACGCTGCATTTAAAACCTCACGGGGGGGCGCCTGGGTGGCTCAGTGGGTTAAAGCCGCTGCCTTCGGCTCAGGTCATGATCCCAGGGTCCTGGGATCGAGGCCCACATCGGGCTCTCTGCTCGGCAGGGAGCCTGCTTCCTCCTCTCTCTCTGCCTGCCTCTCTGCCTACTTGTGATCTGATCTCTCTCTCTGTGTCAAATAAATAAATAAAATCTTAAAAAAAAAATAAAAAAATAAAAAAAATAAAAAAAATATAAAAAACCTCACGGGGCACAAAGAAGGCCGTGAACTGGTGGATTCAATTTTTCTTTCCAAGTCTTTCTACTAATTAATCCTTATCTCATTTGGCCGGCTACATTTCTTGTCAGATCTGTTTCCAGGCAACGTCTAGTTCTAATGGGTGAGTACCAGACCACGTTTATTCTTCCACGTCCTGCCACCCCTGTGGAATGTGCTGTCGGTATCGGAAGTCATGCAGACAGATGGTGAACTCACTGGCTTAGCGCCTTCATCTTTCATAAGCAGTGTTTGGCCACCCTCTAGTGGAGAAATGGAGAGGGTCACATGCTTGCTGAACAGAAGAGCTACATTATAGTCTAAAGGGGCATGGAAATAGCTGGCTTAAAGATCCCTTTGACTCCATAAAGAAAACACTGAGCAGGTGTAGGCAGCAGTCAGCTTGAGGGTAATGGCATTCTTTGACGGTGCAGGAAAGGGGTACAGTCTTTTATCCTGTCGTCTCTTCTGGCTCAACGTATTCATAATCTGGTTTATTTGAAACAATGCAGGAACCAAAAATGTTAAGTACATGTGTATTTCTTGGGTAGAGCGTGATCTGGGTGCTGGTCAACAGGAGTGGCCAGGTTTTTCGGTTTTTTGGTTTTCTCTTAAAGGCCAGATAGTGAATACTTCAGGCTTTGCAGCCAAAGGCCACATGTGGTACTGTGCCATCGTAGCATGAAAGCAGCCATGGGTAACATGTAGGTTAATGAGCGTGGCTGCGTTCAAGGCCTACACACTCAGGGGTGGGTTGCATGACGCCGCAGGCCGTAGTTCTCAATGCCCTGGTGAAGAAGACTGAACTGAATTGTGTTTGTCTCACGGTAGATGGTAAATTCCTCAGGGGCAGCGAATGCGTGCCTTGCCCACCTTTGGAGCCTGCACCCAACGCCAGCGTTTGGGTGACACGTTTGCTGACCTAAGCTGGCTCTTCTGTCGACCTCTGTCGTGTAGCAACTTTCTTCCAGGATTTCTTGGAATTCATTGAGTTAGAAGCACACTCTTTGAATTGGGGGTTTAAACCATCAGAGCAGATAGGATTTGCTGGCACTCCTATTTTCTTTCTACTTGTCTTTCTTTAAGATGAACTAGATTGTCACATGTGAGACTAATAGATAGAAAGCCCTGGTCATGATCAGCTCTGTGCCAGCCTCAAGATGGCACACCCCGGGAAGGGGGGCATTAGCGGGCACTGCTGGGAAGCTGGTTTTGCCGAAGCAGGGATGGGTTTGCATCAAGGCCTCAGCTCATTTTTACCAGAACCTATTTCTGTCCAGAGGCGTGGACTTGGGAGGGGGCTGGCTGGTGACACTCTGGTGACACTCTAGGTGACTCTTAGGCCACGTCCCTAACATAGCAAGAATGCAGCACGGGGGCCAGCTTCTCTGTCTCCAGCCCCAGCCTTCTCAGCCCTGCCTGTGGCTGTTCCTCCTGGGCAGGTTTGTGGTCGGCCAAGCCACTGTTTCTGCCCTTACTAATCACAATAGTAGCATCCTTGATAAAGCAGGTTGGCTCATCGTGTAGAAAATACATATTATCCCCCTACTATAGACAGAGGAACTGGGACCCCAATCAGTTCAGTGATTTGGGCATGATATGGGTATTGTACACCAGAATCATTAGAAGTTTGGACTGTTATTGGACACACCCTGCCTCACTGTCCCCATAAAATCATAGAATGGTTATGATGGAAGTTATCTTACTTATCATGTGGGTTAAATGAGCTAAGACATGAGAAGCACTTCCTTACTCTGGTAGATATTATGCTGTTGCTATTACCCAGAGCCGAGGCATAGAGTAGCTGCTCAATAAATATTAGGTAAATACATTAATTTGCCCAGTCACACAGCTGGTAAGAATTCAAAGCTTGACTCTCTATCAGGGCAGGCAGCCACGGCATCATACTAGTCAACCAAACAGGAGCAGAGGGTACAGTAATGGTGACATTGAAGGTGTTCACACTGGACAGACAGGACAGATCTTGAGTACCCTTAGCCTGCCATCTCGTTGGTATTAGTGCTTACAAGAGAGCCCTGAAGTTCAAGCCATACATCCAGGGAGCTGGAAAAGAGATAGGGCTCCTTGGCTCCATGCAAGTGTAAAGATCCTGAATTACAGAGAAAAGTCTGCTTTTTACCTAAGAAAGGAAGAGGGGCAGTACTCCTGAGTCCATAAACCTGCTAATAATAATAGCATAATAGTAATAACAGACACAGCATCTAGCTCGTACCAAAGCAGTGTTGTGTATATATTACTTAAATGTTTTGTCTTCCCACACTCTGCGAGGTGTGTTTCTGTATCCCCATTTTACAGATTAGAAAACTGAGGCTCTGTTTAGTGATGTGGAAATGTTGGGGTTTGGAACAAATAGTCAAGAAAGAATTCTTGAGGAGTCTTCAGTGCAAAAAGGGTGGTTTTATTAAAGCACGGGGACAGGACCCATGGACAGAAAGACTTGCACTGGGGTTGGGAGGAGTGACTGATTATATAATACTTTCAAGTTGGGAGGGGATCAGGGATAGCGTAAGTCTCTGAGGAATTTGGAAGCAAGATTTCTAGGACCAGGACCTTGCTGTTGTTATGAAAAGGACATTTGCTACTGCCTACTAAAACCTTAGTTATGAGACCCTTCAGATGTGTATCAGTGGGTCATATGCTTAGGGCATGATTGCTAACATATATCTTGCAGGGGGGGGGGGATGAAATTTCCCAAAGGACTTTTTATATGTTAAAGAAGACTTAGAGGATCCTGGAAGTCAGGCTAATGTTATGCTAAGATTGCCTTTTGCCCTTAGCAAAGTATCAACATCGAGGCGGTTGAGCCCCTAAGGGAAGGTCACTCTGCCTGTCTCAAGGACTTGTCAATGGACTATAAGTTATAAGGAAATTTAATTTCTTTTTCTTTGGCCTTGGTTCTCCACGTCAGTTGGTAACCTGCCCAAGGGCAGGGAGTGGAAGTCAGGCAGGCTGACTCCAGAGTACATGATTTCCTCACTGAGCCTACTCTGCCTCTCAGTCGGAATGGTAGCGTGAGTGGTAGCGTCACTCTGACAGTGGGGAAGGAGAAGGAAGAAAGGGAGATTAAAGAAATCAAGACCTTACAGTACAAATTAAAGCATCACCAGACTGGAAGTCCCAACTAAATGCTGGTTCTGCTTTGACCACTGACTAGCTCTGTGATCCTAAACTCATTGCTTCTGAGCATCTCCTATGCTTCTCTTCCTGCGCTAGCGTTCTTTGGCCCTCAGACCACCAGGGAATGAGCCTTGACTTTGAGAAAGGGTGCTGTCAGGGCCCCTGGGTGGCTCAGTGGGTTAAGGCCTCTGCCTTCGGCTCAGGTCATGATCTCAGGGTCCTGGGATCGAGCCCCATGTCGGGCTCCCTGCTCGTCGGGGAGCCTGCTTCCTCCTCTCTCTGCCTGCCTCTCTGCCTACTTGTAATCTCTCTCTGTGTCAAATAAATAAATAAAAATCTCTTAAAAAAAAAAAAGAAAAAAAAAGAGAGAGAGAGAGAAAGGGTGCTGTCTTGAGGAGACTGCTATCCAAGTGCTGGGACCTGGGTGAGCCCACTCTGGAACTGGACCTCCCACTGATATTCCTGCATTTGGACAGACCCTCTGGCAGACTCATAGCACCAGGCTAGCTGGGGTATCTCAGTTTCCACATTCCCTCTACTCAGCACATTTTACCCAGCTAACTCCCATTCACTGATCAAATGTCAGATTTCCTCTGACCATGCAGGCTTGGCTGGTCCTTATGCTCTGACATTGCCGTATCAGCCTACTTCTTTTTATAGGACTCACACAGTTTATAGTTAAATACTTACTGAGGCAACTACTCTGAGGACAGCGGGTAGATGGACAATAGCTGATTTCCAGAGCCATTTCGTTGCAAGGGATTAATATGGTAAATGATTGAAAGCGCAGCGAGGTGTAGCACAGGTGTGCTGAGCTCATGCCTGGAACAAGGCAGCTCCCCAGGGCAAAGCCAGCGGGCCACAGCAGGTACATTGCTCCTCGGGTAGCCTCGTTAGTCATCAGAAGTCACCTGTCTGTCTTCAAGGCTGAATACAGATGCAGTGATGGCGCTTGTACCTGTCAAGACCGAACACAGAAATAAATCACCCAACCTGTGCGCCGTAGCAAGGTAGCATTTCCTGCCCGAGCAGTGGTGCTGGAGAAACTCCCAGCTCATCATAGATGCTCGGTGGATATTTGAATAAATGAGAGCCTTTAGCGTCGCCATCAGGTAATTCCTCTGAGCGGCAGAATGGCTGTCCCAAAGTTCACAGTCTTCACAGACTTGACTTCACAGGAGAAGCCTCACAGACAAACTTATTTTGCCTTTCGGTGTGATTTTTAAAAGTCTAAGGCATCTGTTTTCTTAGGTTCGTAGGATATTTGAATAAAGATGTATGGGGCATGTACACACAAAGGGCAGAGGAGGGCTGTTGGAATCAGCTCACTGAGAGCCTCAAGAGGTGACCATTGATGATTTCAATTAAAATAAAACACAGGTGTCTGGCTGGTACCGTTCAGAGTCAGGCAAGCAGGCTCGTGCCAAAGCACAAGGCAGTAATTGAAATAGTGTTCTTAATGACCTGGGTCATCAAAAGGTTTAGCTGTGTTAGGAATACTCTACTTAATTGTAAAAGGGAGATACAAAAAATCCATTCAACTGAGCTCATTACTCCATCGTTCATGGGGGAGGTTTGAGAAGCAACCTTAGTTTGCTAAGAAATGAAAATCTTCAGCTTGCCAAGAGTATCCATCCACCGTCAGCAACAGACCTCATACAAATGTAAACATCAAATGAACAATAAAGTAGAATAAAAAGGATGGTCACTATCATGTGGTAGAAGATGGAGATCCATCTCTCTGGAGATTCTGGTTAACAGAGAGTAACAAGAGAGACAAGTAGTATAAATATTGGAGAACATCAAAACTGTTATTGTGGATGGCTCAGCCAGAAAATTCTGGGGAATCAATTGAGACCAGAACTGAAGGACTTATAACAAACCTTCTTACCCCCATACCTCCTTACTCTAGGGTCTCCCTCTCCAGAGACTATCACTCGGGACACCTCTGGCTTTACTCATATCCATAGCTACAAATAATGTGGGCAGTGCCATCTTCTGACTCAATTTTATGTCTTAACTATCTGTTACGATCTGCCTTAGCTTGGGGCGCCATAACAATAGATCATAGACTGGGTAACTTCCCAAATCCAGATGGATACTGGATACTTCCAGTACCCAGAATTCCATGATCAAGGTGCTGGTGGGGTTGGTGTCTGGTGAGACCTTTCTCCTTGGGTTGCAGAACAGCTGCCTTTGTCCTGAGTCCTTACATGACTTGTCTTCAGTGCATGTGCAGAGGCGGGTGGGGTCGGGGGTGTTTTCTGGTGCCTTATAAGCACCGATCCCACCAGGAGGACTCTGCCCTCATGACCTCAACTAGACCTAAGTACCTCTTAATGGCCCCCATCTCCAAATACCATCACATTGGGGTCAGGGCTTCAACATAGGAATTTAGTGGGGGGACACAATTCAGTCCAGAGCACCACCCCCATTGTTTCCCTTCTCCGTATTATAATTCATTTAAGTCAATGTTTAGTGTTTATTGTTATCTCTATGCAAATATTATTTAGGGTGGAGTGTTGTAGTGAACACCTAACTACAAACAACTCTTGTAGTTTCTTTTGGTTTTTGCCCAAGTTAATAATAGTACTGTTGTTTCTTTTCTTTTTTTTAAGATTTTACTTACTTGACAGAGAGAGACACAGTGAGAGAGAGGGAACACAACCAGGGGGAGTGGGAGAGGGAGAAGCAGGCTTCCCGCTGAGCAGGTAGCCCGATGTGGGGCTTGATCCCAGGACCTTGGGATCATGACCTGAGCCAAAGGCAGATGCTTAACGACTGAGCCACCCAGGTGTCCAGTACTGTTGTTTCTGTTGCTGTTTCTATTTGCTTAGGGGTTTTTTGGTAGCTAATTTGTCTCACATTTTTCCTATAATATCCTCTTAGGAACTTTTCCCACAAGGGCAGTCACATCAGATGATCACAATCTGATTTTTGTCCTGGATGAATTTTTATCCTGAAAGGTCCTGGGGACCTTCCTTCACTTTGGAATTCCCTCTACCTTTGTGTTGGGCTGAAATTTTTTTTGTTTCCTGGATCCCTTAACTTCCTGTTTCTTAGTTTCCTCCCTCATTTTGGGGGAGCCGGTTTCCTACCACCTCACCAGGTCAGAAAGAAAGTAAAACGACATAAAGCAGGAGGTGAGCACATCGGCAGTGCCCGTCTTCTGAGTCACCAGCCCAGCCTGGCCCGGAGCACCTGTCCTGCTTGATTTCCCCTCCTCCTGGGGATTGCCCTGACCTCCCTCCTGTGTTAACTCTAAGTCTACAGATCCGTCTAGACCATGTTTCCTTTTTTAGAGTTTGTGCCCTCGTTTTGGTGAGTCATAGCCAACATTGCATGTCTGGGGGAAAAAATGTATTCTGCTCTTGCTCTTCATTGACAATTTTCCTGGGTAATTTCTGGGTTAGGAATCATTTTCCGATTTGAAAGCATTTGCCTGTGTCTTGTAATATCCTATTGCTTTTAGGAAAGTTCAAAAGCTATTCTTAAAAAAAAAAAAAGCTATTCTTGTTTCTGATCCTATTCAGGTCTGTAGGTGACCTGCTTGTTCTTTGGTCGTTTAAAAAATCCTTTTCTTTGTACCTGATATCCTGAAATTTCATGATGTACCTTTTCCATTTGTGTCTATTTTCATCCATTGTGCTGGCTTCTCAGGGGAGCCCTTTTATGTAGAAATTCATGTCCTTGAATTTTGAGGTTTCTTGAGTTATTTTGTGTTTGATTTCTTTCCCTCCTTTGTCTCCAGTCTTTATTCCTGGAATGTATCATTTGGATAGATGACCTCCTAAACCTGGCCTCTGATTGTCCTCTTTCCTGTTTGTTTGTTGTTGTTGTTGTTGTTTTTCTTTCATCCTTTTGTCTTCTTGACATCTTTTCTAGAAGATTTTCTCAATTTTAGCATGTAACACTTTCATGGCGTTTTTAATTTCTGCTAGCCTACTTGTAATTTCAAAAGCGAATGTTCTTCCTGAAGGACTGTTTGTGTCCTTCCTGTAAACTGTTTCTGGTTCACTACTGTAATATCTTTTCTCCCTGAGGATACTGATTTTTTTTCCCTCCCTCTTCAAAGTTACTTTCCTCCAGTTCATTTTTTGGTCTCAGCTCTCTGTCCCATTATATGGGCTTTTTTGTCATCATAGATCTGGTAACCTTGGTTGTCTGCCTACATTTTAAAAGTGCAAATCTGTTCGGATGCTCTAAGCACATAGGGGGCTTATCATCTTTGGACTCCGTAGTGGACTGGCCTGGCCAAGCTGTGTATTGGTGAATCCCCAGGGTCTTTTCTCTTGTGTGAGTGAAGGCTTCGCTGCCAGTGCCGTAAGAACCCAATGGAGGGGAAATGTTAGGGATTGGAAGGATGGGGAGGTCTTCACACTGAAGAGTCATTTCAGTCTCTTGTTTCAGCACGATACTCAAACCTTCAACTGTGCCCTTCGATACCGGGACCTCCCCACCCCCCCCCTTTTTTTTTTACCTTCTTTAGAGTGGTTCTCAATCAGGGGTGATTTTGCCTCCCAGGAGATACTTGGCAATTTCTGGAGACATTTTTGATTGTGATTAAGAGGGAGAGTGGAAGCTTGCTGCTGGCATCTAGGAGGTAGAGGCCAGGGATGTTGCCAAATATCCTGCATTGGACAGCCCTCTGCAACAAAGAATTGTTGACCCCCTGAGTCAACAAGACGGAGGTTGAGAATTCCCTACCTAAAGAATAAACTTGCAGACCAATGACAGAGGTGGGGCAATCACCTGGTAGCTTAGAGTAGGGCAGAAGGTTAAGACATGGCTTCTTTCTTGCTTTCTCGCCCGCCCTTCCTCCCTCCCTCCTTTCCTCTCCCCACCTTTTCTTCCTCCGTCCCTCCCTCCCTCCTTTCCTTCCTTCCTTCCTTCCTTCCTTCTCTCTGTGCCCAATTTTGGTCTCGACTCATGATCCCAAAGTCAAGAGTCACGTGCTCCATGGACCAAGCCAGCCATGTACCCCCGTCCCTTTTTTAAATGATCTAGGACACAGCTACTTTCAGACAGCTTTCTGCAAGTCCTCCTTACTTTAGCCATCCCCCCCTTCTCTCTCAGTCCCTGCCTGAGTCTTTTCAGACCTTGCAGCAAGCATGGTTTGGTTCTTTCCTTTCCCCGTCAACCAGCTTAGTTAGACTCCAGCTTTCTCACAGTGGCCAAGTCTGTTATCCCTCATCCATATGTGTTCCAGGCTTCTAAAACTGTGTCACTTTTGTCTCTTTTTCTATTCATCCCATTCTCGTGATAATTTTAGAAGGGTTTGGGAAAGGAGCAAAATTGGACTCATGTGTTCAATTTGACATCTTTATCCAGAAGCCTAAAATACATGCTGAAGCTACCATGTTTGGCACTGGTATCACCATCTCATAGATGTGTGGAAGAGAATAAAGATTCCAGAAACTGACCCAATATGTGAAAAGTTACCAATACGTGAGAACAGATCAATCGACTAGGTGCTAGAAGAAATAAAATTGGCCTTTCCTCACCCCATACATGGAATGCAATTCTAGTTGGACTAAAGACCTAAACCTATATATAAGCTGTAAGAAAATACAGGAGAATATTTGCATAATCCTGGGTTGAAGAAGACCTTCCTAAGCAGGTGGGAATAGAAGAAGACTTAAAGGAGGACCCGTTACCTACATAAAAGTTTAACACTTCCATATGACAAAAAGACTGTTACAAAACAGTTAAAAAACAAACCTGAGTCGGGAAAATATCGCCATGTATGGACTTGGTTACCGTGCCTCTTCTCTAAAGACCTTTACAAATCAGGAAGAAAGTGATTTTTTAAAAACATATCAATAAATAATGAAGGAACTCGAGATGCCTAATAAGCATTTGAAAGAGTGCTACATCATCCTCACCACTAATCAGGAAAATGTAAACTAAAACAAAAAGAGTGCTATACACTTGCAGTTCTTAATGCGCGGTCTCTGGACCAACAGCATCGGCGTCACCTAGGGACTTGCCGACCTACCAAAAAAACTCAGAGAGTGGGGCCCAGCCCTCCTCCGTGGGTTAACAAGCCAGGCAGGTGATTCCACGTAGCCAGGAGAATGAACAAATGACATTCAGTGTCATTCTTGAATCGCACCTTGCTCGGTGAAAGAAACCAAACACAAGAGTACCTACTGTAGGATTCCATGTATATGAAGTTCAAAAACAAGCACCACTCAAGTGTTAGGAATCAGGACGGTTGTGACCCTTAGAGGATTGCAGGAATAACTAGAAGTGAAAATGGAGCTTCCAGGCATTTGTCACATTCCGTTTCTTGGCGTGGATGCTGGTTATACAGGCTTGTGCAGTTTGTGAAAATTCCTTGAGTTGTTCATTGTGGATTTGTACATTTTCCTCTATGTTGCAATTCAGTGAAGCAGGGCAAGGTAAAATGTGAGATCTCTCTCTCTCTCTCTCCCTCTCTCTCTCTCTTTTAAGATTTTATTGTTAAGTCATCTCTACACCCCACGTGGGGCTTGAAGTCATGACCCCAAGATCAAGAGTCTCATGCCGTACCGACTGAGCCAGCCAGGTGCCCCAAGATCTCTTTTTTTTTTTTTTTTTTAAGATTTTATTTATTTATTTCACAGCGGGAGAGAGATCACAAGGAGGCAGAGAGGCAGGCAGAGAGAGAGAGAGAGGGGGAAGCAGGCTCCCTGCCAAGCAGAGAGCCCGATGCGGGCCTCGATCCCAGGACCCTGAGATCATGACCTGGGCCGAAAGCAGAGGCTTTAACCCACTGAGCCACCCAGGCGCCCAAGATCTCTTTTTTTTTAAATCGGGTTTTAAATTATTTAAAACATGGGAACTCAGGGTCGAAGGGAAAAGCGTACTTTAGTACAAGTATAATTAGTACCAGGCTTTAATGAGTATTTGGCAGTATCTCTAACATTTAAAATAGCCTAGAAATTCTGCCTCTCAGAATCCATCCTGGAATTCAGGTATATATTATAAGAATGTTCCCTGGGCATTTTTATACAAGCATAAAGGAGACAACGTAAATTTCCCTCAATCGGGAACTGGTTACATGAATTATAGAAAACTGGGCAACTGTCAAAATTGGCGTAGATCGGTATGTAGTAGTGTGAACCCAGGTCCCCCATGATATGTTCACAGAGAGAAGCCAGTCACGAGCACCGTGTGCAGCCTGATCCATATTTTCAAGAGAGAAAGAAAAGGATGTTCAGATGGTAGTTACAGATGCAAGGAAAAGAAGTTAAGAATTTAGATTTAAAATTTTTATATTGGTTTCTCTTGAGACTTTACAACTGGTGGAAGGGGTTTTTGCTTCTTTGTATATTTTATATATACTTTCTGTATTTCTGTGTTTATTTTTACTTGCATTTATCACTTTGGGAATTTTTTTTTAAGTCCTAGCTTTACCATTCAAAAAAGTCTTATCCTTAAGGGCGCCTGGGTGGCTCAGTGGGTTAAAGCCTCTGCTTTCAGCTCAAGTCATGATCTCAGGGTCCTGGGATCGAGGCCCGCATCAGGCTCCCTGCTCAGCGGGGAGCCTGCTTCCCCCCCTCCCCGCCCCCTCTGCCTGCCTCTCTGCCTCCTTGTGATCTCTCTCCCTCTGTGAAATAAATAAATAAATCTTTAAAAAAAAAAACAAAAACAAAAAAGTCTTAGCCTTAAAAAAATGCTCATCAGTGAAAAAAACAAACAGTATTTTTGTAGTCTAAGCAAATAGAGATTTAGAGTTTGTCTTAAGCAAATAAAGGTCTAGAGATCTAGAGTTGTCTCACACACACACACACCCAGCAGGAGATGACTGACATTTTTGTAGAGTGATTTTCATCAGTATTGGTTCTAGTGGGAGACAAAAGGCTTACTTCTTGTTTCTGTTACCTAGGAAATTCACTCGGGTAGAATTCTTTTCTTGACGGGGGCATTCTTTTAACTGTGTTTGCTAGTGAGGTCATGGGTCAGGTATTCCTGCTCTTAGAGAGATGGCTCAGTTAACGATATTGTCCCCGTGTGTAAAAGATGAGCACTGCTAGCCCATTAAACAAAGCGTCTCTGGACAGTGGGCCCTGCTTGCTTTAATAATGAAAAACGTTTTTGCATTCAGAGCCAAGAGCTGTTAGCGGAGCCGGTCGACCTGGACACTGGCTCATGCTGGAGACTTTGAAACCCTTCCACTCCCCTGGGGAGACAACCTAACCCTGTTTGCTGTGCTTCCTCACACAGTGATGTTTCCCCTGTGCATCATCAACAAAGGGCCGTTTTGACCCCTTCAGTTTGAATCAGGAACCCCATGATGTTATTTCAGACCCCACCATGCTGGATTACATCTATTACCAGTCTCATTGATCCAATAAGGACCACATCTCTGTGTGCAGATTACCTGTCAGTTATGACTGAATTCAGGCCCGAAACCCCATCAGTGTGATGCTTAGCACATTCTGGAATTCTCTCTCATTTTGCACATCTTCACTTTTGATCAATTCTGTTGCCACAAATGGAAGCATAAAAGCACATTTCCATTAAGCATTGTTCTGGAATTCATATACAATATCAAGTGGGTAAAAAGAACAGCAAGTTTCACCTCTCAAGAGGGGAAGCAGCAACACTGAGAGTCTGTCTTGAGCTCCCCAGCACGGCATCCAGACTGTAGCAGAGAGATGGGCTTCTCGCCATGCAGTGTACAGTGTCCCTCGGGCTTCGTGACCTCACAGTAAGTCTTCCTTCTGAAAGAGGGCCCTGCACTCTTGTCCCTGCAGCGTCCACTTGTCATCCGTAACTGGAGGTCCTGGACACCTCAGGCTGGGTAGGTTGAAATGAAGTTCTGGAGCTGTGGGGAAGATCTGCCCCTTCACCTGTGCTTGTTTCATTGTTCAGGTGAGGAAGTGACAGCCCTCTTACACATCATACATCTTTTCAGAGACTCTGCATGTCTTTCCCAAACGCTATCCTAACCTAAATCTATTCAAGTCCTGGCCCGGCCACTTCGGAAGTGTGTCTGGAATTCCCTCACTTCCCAGTAGTCGCTGCCCCCATCTTGTCTTGAATACGTTGTCTTCTCCCAGTGGGACTGTTGTGACAGTCTGTGAGCTTGTCTCCTCACACAAACACCCCCTCCCCCTCCATGTGCCTATTCTCCCCAAGCAGCCAGAGTGGTACCATAGCCAAACGAACGTGCGTTCGCTCCTTGGTGAGACATGGATGGAAACCACGCCAGGGGGAGTTGTGGCTCCACAGATGAGGAAATCTCGGGGAATCACCTCCAAAGCCGTGACTCCCCGAGCAAGGGTGAAGGGCTTCCTTTTATTTAGGGTCAGGATGAATATTTAGATTTGTCACCGCACGTAGAGGGGAGCATAAGGCTGCGCGTGCGCCTTGAGGAAACCTGCCTGTACATACATTGTATGTTACGTAAATGAGGCTGGGGCTCCTCTGTGGAGCTTGTGGGGAGTTTGGTTTTTTTTTCCTAAGATTTTATGTATTTTTGTGAGAGAAAGCATGCAAGTGAACATGAGCAGGGGAGAGGGGCAGAAGGAGAAGCAGAGCCCCTGCTGAGCAGGGAGCCCGATTCGGGACTCGATCCCAGCACCCTGGGATCATGACATGAGCCAAAAGCAGATGCTTAACCCACTGAGCCACCCAGGTGCCGGGAGATTTAGTATTATAATGAGGTAAAGTACCTGTCAGTCATTCCCTGGGTCACTCTGTGGGCTCTCTGCAGAGGCGTGAGTGGGAAGGTTAAGTTCAAACTGATCTGGGGGGTCTGGGCCACCAGAACTCTGGGTCCGGGCAGTCTCTGTTGCTTGAGGGGTAGTTTCAGTTTTCTTCACAGGATGTTATACCCATCAGGTCTCTTTTATTAAGAGATAAGCTAGAAAGCAGAGCTTAAGGAAAAATGTGGGACAAAGGTCAGTGGCTACAAGCAGGTGAGCAGTAAAGGTCAGGTCTTGGCATCTAGCTGGTGACAGTATTATTAGGAGAAGGTACAAAATTCTTAGACCACCTGGGCCCATGTAATCTGACCCACTCTGACCTCTCAAACATTTTGCACCAATGTCCTAACTTACTTAGTATCCTTTCTTACAGAAGGCCACAAAGCCCTTCCCTGCCCCGGACCTTTGCCCCTGCTATCTTCTTGCTTGTCTCTCTCTCTAGCTCTTACTGGGTCTTCAGGGTATTCTCGAGCACGGCCTTCCCTGACACTTCCATGCCTGCAACAAGGTGTATCTCTCTATTATACACCCATACCATACCCTTCATTTTCCTTCATAGTATTTTTCACAGTTAACAATTATTCAAATATTCCCCCCTCTAGACTTCGTTATGAACAGCGGGGTTTGTTCAATGTGTGCCCCACCCATCCTTGGGGCCTGACAGCAGGAAGCCTGGCAGAGTTTAGTGCTCTCAGGGGATAAACAAATAAGCGAAAACAATCTTCCTAGATTTGTGATTAAAATTCCTGTAGTATTTTGTTCCTTATGCCACAAGGAAAGTTAAAACAGAAATGAAATAATTTGTCCTGAGCCTTAACAGCTAGAGCCTGCCTTGGACTCCTGGAGATATGGTTTGGATACTAACTTTTTCTTGATCTAAGAATAAAGTCCTGGTCCCTGGAAGGTGCTGGAATGCGAGATGCATCCTTTGTGCTGGCCTTCCTTTGTTCAGGACTAAAGATGCCCACAGCTCGGATCAGTTTCTTTTCCCTTGATGGAATCTTCCTCTAATCAATTGGTGACATTGATTTGGCTTTGGATTTGGACTTATTCATTGGCAGTGAAGATTTGGATGACTCTTCCTGGAATAAATACACAACTTATGTTAAAATGCTAAATGTCGGGGTCTGCACTGTGCCCTTGCATGTTCTCCTTTCTGAAAGCTCTCTCAAGCCACGCGTTATTTGCCATCTGCAAGGGGGAGGGGAAGGGGGCAGTGGTGGCAGGTGGGAAATCCTTAGAGGTTCGTCCCTTGAGAGCAGATCAATTCCGTGGACCACCTCAAGTGGACCTGCAGTCTTGTTCCTTGACAAGCATCATCCTGTGAGCAAATTCTAGCCACAGGTATATGTAGCTTGTCCCCTTGTAGTATTTTAAAAATCATTAGTAAAAAAATCATTATTAGTGCCAACATTTAAAAATCAAGATGATCCTTTTACAAACTTGACTCTCTGTGTTTTCTTGAGGGGAAAAAAAAGATGAACATCTAGCAAAATTGACCCACAATAGGGGAGCCTGCCTGGTCCAATCAGTGGAACATGTGACTCTTGATCTTGGGGTCATGAGTTCGAGCCCCACATTGGGGGTAGAGTTTACTTAATAAAAGATTGGCCCACAGCAGTTGGCTGGAGCTGAGTAGAGACCACCCCTTACAATAGACACAGTTTTCTTGTTTTCTGGTCTCTGCTCAGCCAACCATGTTCATCCCTGGCATTTGTGGGCATGTAAGTTTGCAACCCCTGTTTGCAAACTCGTAAGTCATGCAAACATTCGTAAGTCATGTTTATGTGTAAATATGAATAAAAGCTGTAAATGACACCCTAACTTTTTTTTCTCTGTCCCTGCTTCCTTCTTCACTTTCTCCTTTTGTCTCCCTTTTCTTTCGAACTGCCTCTGCCATCTTACAGGTTCTGGGACTGCTGGTGTGGACACTGATCGCTGGAACCGAGTACTTCCGGGTCCCTGCGTTTGGCTGGGTCATGTTCGTAGCTGTATTTTACTGGGTCCTCACCGTCTTCTTCCTCATCATCTACATAACAATGACCTACACCAGGATCCCCCAGGTGCCCTGGACAACGGTGGTAAGGAAGCCAAGGGTCTTCTTGTCCACTACCCACTAGGTAGGGTGGAACTTAGTCCTTCCTAGTCCTTAGTGTTGGAATTCAGGGTTGTCCCTCTGCCAACAAAGCAGGGGACAAATCAGGGAGAACCCAACACAGCAGGTGTTTTATGCCTGGATATGAAATTGGGCATGTTGGAAAGTCCAGGAATTTCTTCTAGGCAAAATAGCAAACCAGTTCTCAGAAGACTGAATGAGGAGAAGTTCAGTTCTTCATTTGTTCCCCATAAACACTGTCACCTAGAAAGAGGCACGTGGGTGCACCAGCCTCAGCAGACCTCACTTCCTTCAAACCCCTCCTGGGGCCACAACCTTTGCCTTTTGCACACAGAGCTCTTTGATGTTGGGAAGCACAGTGTGTGCAGAGTTAGAATGAAAAATGAAACTGCTATTCAAATAAATAGTTGTCTTCATATTTGGAAGCAGGTGCGGACAAGGGTGATTGGATGCTTGTCTTGGCTCCAGACACCATCTGGGTGTGGGATAAACTAAGAGGAACACGTGGTCTGGGATGAAATAGATAAGAAAATGCACCTGTCTTAGTCGGCTCCAGCACCATAACAAAATACCACAGACTGGGTAGTTTAAGTGACAGAAATTGATTTCTCACACTTCTAGAGGCTGGAATCAGGTGTCAGTAGAGCTGGTCTCTGGTGAGAACTCCCTTCCTGACTTGCAGGTGTCTGCTCTCTTGCCGTGGCCTCACATGGAAGAAAGAAAGAGTGTGAAGTCTCCTTTATCTCCTCCCACCCTGCTGATCTCATCGAACCCAACTTACCTTTCAAATGCCTCATCTCCAAATAGCATCACGTTGTCAATTAGAGCTTCAACGTGTGCATCTGGGGGGACACAGACATCCAGTCCATAATATTCTGCCGCTGGCTCCCCCAAGTCATGCCCTCCGAACATGCAAAATACATTCATTCCATCTCAGCATCCCCAAAAGTCTTAACTCATTCCAGCATCGAGTGAAGTCTAAGATCCAAAGTTTCACCTAAATGTCACCTAGATCAGGTATGGTGAGATTGGAGGTAGAGTTCATCCTGAGGCAGAATTCCTCTCCAGCTGCGAGCCTGTGAAACTGGACAAGTTATGTACTTCTAAAATACAGTGGTAGGACAGCACAGGATA
Organism: Ailurus styani; assembly: GCA_002007465.1. NCBI lineage: Eukaryota > Metazoa > Chordata > Mammalia > Carnivora > Ailuridae > Ailurus > Ailurus styani. The sequence continues at coordinate 1,019,843 of LNAC01000360.1, forward strand.
GATGTTCCCATTCCAAAAGGAGAATAGGGAAGAAGGAAGGGGTGGCGAGTCCCGGGCAAGCCCAAAACTTACAAGGCAAATTCCATTGGATCTTAAGGCTCCAGAATAAGCCTCTTTGGTTCAGTGCTCTGCCCTCCAGTCCCCCAGGGGTGGCATTGTCACCCCTATGCATCTGGTGGGTGACCCTGCCCCTGAGGCACTGGGTGAGGGCATCCTGGCTCACAGAACCCAGAGAGGCAACCAACCCTTTGAAACCGAGGAGGAACCAGCCTGCCCCTGGGGCCTGATCTCTGAATCAGCCTCTCGGTGATTCATTCTTTTTTCTTGAAGACTGGCACATATTCACAGCCAAATGGCTCTATGGTTCTATCGTACAGATTCCAAGAAGTTTGACTCCTTTATTTTGTTCCATCTCTACCCCTTTTCATTCAAACTGGCAGCGTTTCACTGGTGTAATCCCTTACCTGTTCCTGGCTTCTGTGGACACATGATTAGATCATGGGTGGTTTGCACCCATGATCTCTTTATCAAATGGTTGTTTGGCCACACCTGTACTGTTCTCTTTGGAGTAAGTTCTTTGTTTTTTTGGTTTTTTGTTTTTTTTTAAGATTTTATTTATTCATTTGACACAGAGAGAGAGATTACAAGCAGGCAGAGAGACAGGGAGAGGAGGAAGCAGGCTCCCTGCTGAGCAGAGAGCCCGATGCGGGCCTCGATCCCAGGACGCTGAGATCATGACCTGGGCCGAAAGCAGAGGCTTTAACCCACTGAGCCACCCAGGCGCCCAATTCTTTGTTTTTTTTAATAGGTTTTTAAAAATTTATTTGAGAGAGTTGGGGAGGAGCAGGAGAGGGAGAGAGAGTCCCAAGCAGACTCCATGCTGAGTGTGCACAGCCCGACACGGGGCTCGATCCCATGATCCCAAGATCACAACCTGAGCTGAAACCCAAGAGTTGGATGCTCAACCAACTGTGCCACCCAGCACCCCAAGCTTTCTTATTTTTTTTGCAATATGGTTAGGCTGAGAGCTTCCCAAACCTTCAAGTTCTGCTTCTTTTTTGCTTAATAGTTTCTTCTTTAATTGATCTCTCTCCTTGTGCATTTTGCTAAAATAGGAGGAACACTTTGCTTTAAAAATCTCCTCACTTATGGGTGCCTGGGTGGCTCAGTGGGTTGAAGCCTCTGCTTTCGGCTCAGGTCATGATCTCAGGGTCCTGGGATCGAGGCCCGCATCGGGCTCTCTGCTCAGCAGGGAGCCTGCTTCCTCCTCTCCCTGTCTCTCTGCCTGCCTCTCTGCCTACTTGCAACCTCTCTCTCTGTGTCAAATAAATAAATAAATAATCTTTTAAAAATAAATAAATAAATAAATAAAATTTAAAAAAATAAAAATCTCCTCACTTGGGCGCCTGGGTGGCTCAGTGGGTTAAAGCCTCTGNCTTTTAAAAATAAATAAATAAATTTTAAAAAAATAAAAATCTCCTCACTTGGGCGCCTGGGTGGCTCAGTGGGTTAAAGCCTCTGCTTTCGGCTCAGGTCATGATCTCAGGGTCCTGGGATTGAGGCCCACATCGGGCTCCCTGCTCAGCAGGGAGCCTGCTTCCCCCTTTCTCTCTGCTCCTTGTGATCTCTCTCCTGCTGTGAAATAAATAAATAAAATCTTTAAAAAAAAAAAATCTCCTCACTTAAATATCTAAGTTTTTGGAACACCTGGGTGGCTCAGTCATTTAAGCATCTGCCTTCAGCTCTGGTCATGATCCCAGGGTCCTGGGATTGAGTCCTGCATCCAGCTCCTTGCTCAGCAGGGAGCCTGCTTCTCCCTCTGTCTGCTGCTCCCCCTGCTTGTGCTCCCTCTCTCTCTGACAAATAAATAAATAAAACCTTAATCACCTTAAACATCCATAGTTCTAGTATGCTCTTCAAAATTCTGCAGCCTTTACTCATTTTCCAGTTCCAAAGCCAATTTTATATTTTTAGATCTTTGTTAAGCAGCACCCCGCTCCTGGTTCCAAAATCTGTCTACCCCACTCTTGGTATAAATTCTATATTAGTCAGAATTCTCTAGAGAAGCATTAGGGTATATGTGTGTGTGTGTGTGTGTGTGTGTGTGTGTGTAAGAGATTTATTAGAAGGAATTGGTTCACATGATTGTGGGAACTGAGAAGTCCCAAGATCTGCTGTGCACAAGCTGGAGACCCAGGAACACTGATGGTATAGTTCCAGGCTGAGTCCAAAGGCCTGAGAACTGGGGAACCTGATGCTATAAGTTCTAGTCTAAAAGCCACCAGGCTTGAGACCCTAAGAAGACCTGATGTTTCAGTTCAAGCCCAAAGGTGGCAAAAAAGACTGATGTCCCAGCTCCAGGCAGCCAGGCAGGAGCACTTCCCTCTTACTCAGCCTTCTTGTTCTATGCAGTTCTTCAACTGATTGGATGAAGCCCACCCACATTAGAGAGGGCAGTCTGCTTTATTTGGTCTGTAGATTCAAATGTTAGTCGCATTCAGAAACCCTCACAGATAGACCCAGAATAATGTTTGACCAAATATCTGTGCACCTGTGGCCCAGTCAGGTTAACACATGAAACCAGTCCATCATGGTACCCTGTACAAAGTGTGCTGGAAGTTACCATCTTAGCTGGGACAGCTGGGAACTCTTCCAAGAGGAGCCGGCATTTAGTGTCATCTTGAAGACTGACCAGGCACATCCTAAGGGGAACTCACAGAGATAAAAGGTGAGGTCTCCCTTGCCTTGGAGCACTTGAGATCTTGGGGAATTTGAAGTGGCTGCATGATTTAAAAAACAAAAGAACCCCATTTGGTGCCCCACGTGTCTCTGTATGAAACAGAGCTCTAGAGTGATACTCTCTTTTTGTTTGTTTTTAACCAATATATCAGAAAAATAACCAGTTCCAAATAACTGGTTGATAAACCAGATTTGAAGCATAGTGCATTTGTGGGTTGTAGACCAAAGTGAACTTGGCAGGCTTTTCCCATGGTGCCATCACTGCTCAAAATGTACCTGGCTTTGTTCTTCCTGGGAGCTGCCTTCAGAGCTAAGTTAACCCACAAGAAAGCAGGTCTCATTCGATTTCATAAAACACAGTGACTGCCTCTTGATGGTTTCCCCAGATACAAAAGTGAGGATTCTCCACTATGATTCTCAAGAACATGGTTCTGAAAGTAATTCCAGTCGAGGTGCCCAGAGCCACCCGGGGCAGCACACACAGCCTTGTTGGATTTGGGGGCCTGCCTCCCAGGTGGGTGCTGGGAGGAGAGACTCATTTGGATGGGGGCAATCAAAAAAGGTGAGCACCTCAAAGAAGCAGTCACATGGGAATACCGGGTGAGGGAGGGCACATAGTCCAAGGGAGCTGCCGGAACATAAGGAATGCTGTTACAGAGAAAGAGGGGTCTTAAAAGGGTGTCTTGAGCAAAGTGTTTGTGAACTTGGAAGAAGAGAACTTGGAAACTGACACAGGAGAGCAAATAGGTTAGATGCGGGAATGAGCAGTACCTTTCATTCCACTCCTGCTGAGTCTCAATTCCTAGGTACGTTATCTGGATAAGGGCTTGGCAGACTTCCTCTGTATAGGACCAGACAGTAAGTATTTTCTCTTTGGGGGCCTATAGAGTCTCTGTCACAACTACTCAACCCTGCTTGCAGTATGAGATCTGCGGTAGACAATTTGCAAATGAATGAACATGATAGTCTTTCCAGTAAAACTTTATTCCCAAAGAGTGGCTGCGGGCCAGATTTGGCCTGTGCCCATAGTTTGCTGGCTTCTGCATCAGATTATTTCTGGTCTCTCTTTTCTCTAAGTCAAAAGTACTTACACTGACTTTTACATTAAAAATATTAAATTTTAAAATATTTAAAAATATTTTAATACATTATAATTTTTTTAAATTAAAGATTTATTTACTTAGAAAGAGACAACAGGGGGAGGGGCAAAGGCAGAGAGAGAGAGAGAAAATCCCCCAGCAGATTCTCCACTGAGAACCGAGCCCTTCCTTCATGGGGCTTCATTCCTAAGACCTTGAGATCATGACCTGAGCCGAAATCAAGAGTCAGTCGCTTAACCGCCTGAGCCACCCCGTGGCTTAAAATTTAAAATGTAAATGTAATGTTTTAAAATTTTAAATTTAAAAATAAAATTTTTAAAGATTTTTTATTTATTTATTGAACATAGAGAGATCACAAGTAGGCAGAGAGGCAGAGAGAGAGAGAGGAGGAAGCAGGCTCCCCGCTGAGCAGAGAGCCCAGTGTGGGACTCGATCCCAGGACCTTGAGATCATGACCTGAGCCAAAGGCAGAGGCTTTAACCCACTGAGCCACCCAGGTGCCCCTAAAAATAACATTTTAAAGAAAAATTTTAAATAAATTATAATTTTAATATTAAAAACATTTAAAAATTACAAGAATGCTCTAGTTCAGTTGGTAGAGCATGAGACTTTTATCCCCCCCACCCAAGCAATAACAATGTTGGATTTGCTCATAAATTTGTGATTTGGGGAGAGCTTAGCAGGACAGTCTAATTCTGTGTCTCACAGTCAGCTTGGGATGGTTCGAATGTGGTTGGAGGCTGGAATCATCACATGTCTAGAAGCTGATACCGCCTGTCCGCAGGTCCCCCGCTAGAGCCAGGGCCAGAATACCTACACATGACCTCTCCATGAGCCTGCTTGGATGGTCCACAGCCCAGTGGCTTGGCTTCCAAAACTATAATTTTTAAATTCTTTATTTACATTCAGCTTAGTTAACATATACCATGTTATTAGTTTCAGGAAGAGAATTTAGTGATTCATCATTTGCCTCTAACACCCGGTGCTCATTCCATCAAGTGGAACATGAGACAAATGATCTTGGATAAGTTTGAGCCCCATGTTAGGTGGAGAGATTACTTAAAATTAAAAAAAAAATTGAAATATTGCTTTTAATGGTATATTTTTTTTAATTAACAATGCTCCCTTCTGGCACTTCCTAGTTTTTTGTTTTGTTTTGTTTTTTAAGATTTTATTTATTTATTTGACAGAGATCACAAGTGGGCAGAGAGAGAGGAGGAAGCAGGCTCCCCACTGAGCAGGGAGCCTGATGCGGGGCTCCATCCCAGGACCCTGATATCATGACCTGAGCCCAAGGCAGAGGCTTAATCCACTGAGCCACCCAGGCGCCCCTTGCACTTCCTAGTTTTAAAGTGCTTTGATTTGCTTGATCAGAATTTATCACCATGAAGTGTGTCTCCATTTTATAAATAAGGAAATTAAGATTTAGAGCCTCATGACTTTACCCAGATGCATATGCAGCTGGGTTCCATCTCTCTCGACTTCCATCCAGCATTTTTTTTCTGATCTCATTCTGTTCCAGGCATGCCTCTGCCTGAGTAATAAATAAGAACCCCCAACTAGCAGTACAGAGACCAGGACTCGTAGGCCCTTTAGAGTTGTTTAATCCTTCATCTCATCAAGCAAGCCCATCAGCCTCCACCTAAAGGTTGCACACTCACATGCGTGGAAACACCAGACAGGTCATGCAAGTGAGTGTGAATTCAGTGAGTGTTGAATTCTCGCCACCCAGACACACTTTTTGGACATCTTAAACAACTGGGAAGAAATAAATTGTTTTATTTTATTTTTCACTTCCTAGAGAAATAAATTGCAAATGTGCTCTCAGAATTGTTAGCTCTTCTGTTGTTTATTTGCTCCCTAAGGCAATCCAGAAATCTGGGCTTTTGTGGGAACTTTTTCACTTCTAAAATATTTATAGCCAAATTTTAAAAAACTTCTTTTGTTGCTGGCAGATGTTACAGGTCAAACATGTCTGACTTCAGGTTGGGGGGGTTTGTTTCCTGCTCTGAGAAGCCCCTTCGCGACCTCTCATTTGTGAGTGGGGTGAGCAGCGTTAACTGAATATCCAGAGTGGGATCTGGGAAAAGGTTTCATGCGTAACAACAAAGGTCTCGCATCTTTATTACCTGTGCCCAGCAGAAGCTCTTGTAGAAACAGACTGGCTCAGATGCTAGCCCTCACTGTATGTCCCACACTAACTGAAGCATGGCAGGGGTCAGGCCGACCAGGACTCTGCTGAGGCAGCTGATAGGCTCCTGGTGCCAGAGTGAGCCTTCCACAATCTTGCTGCTCAGAGTGCAGTCCCTGGTTCAGTAGCATCACATGGGAGCTTACTGGAAATCTTACGCCCTGCCCCAAACCTGCTGAATCTGAAGCTCTATGGAGGGTCTGGCAATGTCTATTACAAGCTTTCCAGAATAATTCTTAGGCATCTAAGGTGTAGGAAACACTGGTTTACAGATAATTATAGATCCACACCCCTCCCCTGGAACCTTTAGACCAGATACGTTTGCAATCACGATTTTTTTTTTCAAATTTTAGAAAGAAGTAATCTGGTGCATTTTTACATAAGGTGATCCCTCCCCTTGAGTCTGGGAGCAACACTGTAATCAGACATGTTAATGTTTCTGCAAAAACACATGCATTTCCCTGATAAGGGGGATGATAAAGACTGCTTCGCCCCCATGTCCATGCAAGCCAGCTTTTGCTATCAAATGACTTCGGGATTTACTTTTGGTTTTCAGAGCATTTGGGAAATATCTAAGATTGCGGAGAAGCGATCTGTAGACCAGGTTTTAGTCCCCTGGGAGGTTGGCTGGGGGACCGACCATGGGACGCTACAAAAACCAGAGTCTCGTAGTTTTGCCTGTAGCTCTTCGCTTGACAAGTCATGAGCTTTGCACTGGACTTGGCTTGATGATTGGCATTTTTCTTAATGTATCTGAAGAGAATACAGGTGCAGAATTACTGTGTCCTTCCTTAACATGGAGCAGGAACCACAGCGGGTTCCCACCAGCACCTCTGAGCTCCTGGGCAGTACATTTACTCAGAGAGGCTGCGTGTGCTTTCTGACAGATCTGATCTGAGCTAAAACTTTAAAGCAAAACAGTTTGTCCTCCTCAGAGCACTAAGCACCAGGACCTCCACAGAAGGTTTCCTGAGGAGTCGTCCTCTGCTGCTCACCCCAGAGTGGCTTCATTGTAAGCACTCTGAGCAGCACAGGGCAGAGGACGGAGGATGTGGCCTCCTGCTGTTGGCAACAGCAGCCACCATTTAGGAAACACCTACTGTGTGCCAGAGGCCATGCTGGGTCCCTCATATCTTACAGCGTTTAACCTCACACTAACTGCAAAGGGGGAACGGATTATTTCCGTTTGGCAGGTAAAGAAAGTGAGACACAGAGGATTTTTTAAAAGATTTTATTTATTTATTTGACAGAGAGAGAGATCAGATCACAAGTAGGCAGAGAGAGAGGAGGAAGCAGGCTCCCTGGCCGGGCCTCGATCCCAGGACCCTGAGATTATGACCTGAGCCGAAGGCAGAGGATCTAACCCACTGAGCGACCCAGGCACCCCAGCATTTTTCATTTACCTCAAGCAGGCCTGGGCCTCGAGGGGAAAGGACATTTGATGACAAAGAGGGATCAGATTTCAGAAAAGAGCCTCCCTCCACCTTCTCCCAAAAAGGAATAGTTGGAAACCTTTTGTAAGACACTGTATTTGTTCTCTGTCCCCTGGGGCCCAGGGGTGCCTTGAGAACTGGCATTTGAGTTGGAGGAGCTCAGTGTCGGACTCGGACTCGGGTCCTGTTTCTGTAGAGCAGTATACCCTGTGTTTCCGAGAAGCCCAATGCTATTCCAGAGCCCGCCGAAGATTCGCTTTGCCCTTCTTCCCTTCTGTAGCCACACACATCTCTCTTTGTCAATCTCTGTAACAGTCTCAGATCCTGGTTCTTTGCCCTTCTTTTTTCTTTCCTTTCTCCACCTCTTTTCACTAGTTTCCCACTCCAGGCATCTCTCAGACATACTTACTTTGAGAGTCCTAGGAAGATTGGGGCAGCCAGTAGGTTTGGCTCTGAGGTAGCCGAACGGAGGCTGTGAGAACCCGTCAGGACCCCTCGTGGTGCTGTGTGGGGGAAGGAAGCCCTTCCCCACTTCTCTCCAAGGGTAATAGAATTTCTCGTTTCCTTGGGAAAATGGATTGGGCTGCACTTAGTACAGAGTCGCGTCCCCACACCCTCTCCGGCCTGCCCCCCACGTGGCAGCAGCAGGGACAAGGCCCCGGGCCTGCGTCAGGGTGGTCCTGGCCAGCCTGGCCTCTCGGAGGCTTGCTCGCTCGTGTCTCCCCTTGTATGGGGACTGGACATGCATGGTGCCCCCAAATCCATGTTTAAAGGCATTCGTCACAACAGTATTTGTAATCCCGGGAAAGCTAGGAACATCAAATGCCCATCAGCAGGGGAAAAGTTAAATTCTGAGATATTCGTGTCGTGATGAGAATTGAGTCCCGTCTGTCTGGACTGACATGTAAAATCATCCTTGGTATCTTTCTCAATGAAGAAAAAAGTCCCAACGAAACAAAAAAAACCCCACCGAGTTGCCTGACTATATGGCTTTCTGTTTGTATAAGATTGGGTGTTTGTTTATACCTCAAAGGAAAGGGTTGAGGTGAAAGGAGTAGACTGACTTTTTACTCCAGATTACTCTATCCAGATGGGATTGAACATGCGTTCCTTTTTAATTTTCTTCTTAAGCATTTTAATGTTTCAAATGTGCTACATGGCTAAATTATTAAATGAGTAAGCTTAACTGCTACCTGTAAAAAGGTTGCAAAATGAAAACTAAAGTCTCACAACCCTCAGAGGTAACTACATCAAACTGTTTCAGCATTTAAAAAAAAAAAAAGACAGGAAGTCCTTTATTTGGCAAATAGTAAATGTGCAAAACTCTAGAGGTAATGCACAGTTAAAAAAAAAGAAAAAAAAAACACTAGATTTAAAAAAAATGCACAGATGTGTTCCTGGACCAAAAAACCCCACAACCAGCAGACATAATGAATCATCCAGGGAAACCAGGGCTTCCTGGGGACATTTTTTTTTTACGACTTATTTATTAGAGAGCGAGAGAGAGAGAGTGAGGGGGAGGGACAGAGGGAGAGGAGAGAAAGAGAATCTCAAGTAGACTCCCTCCTGAGTGGGGAGCCCAGTGTAGGGCTTGACCCCAGGACCCTAAGATCATGACCTGAGTCGAAATCAAAAGTTGGACACTTGGGACACCTGCGTGGCTCTGTGGGTTAAGCCTCTGCCTACGGCTCAGGTCATGATCTCAGGGTCCTGGGATCGAGTCCCGCATGAGGCTCTCTGCTCAGCAGGGAGCCTGCTTCCTCCTCTCTCTCTGCCTGCCTCTCTGCCTACTTGTGATCTCTCTCTCTCTGTCAAATAAGTAAATAAAATCTTAAAAAAAAAAAAGAAAGAAAAAAGAAAGTCGGATACTTAACCAGCTGAGCCTCCCAGGCCCTCCAGGGGACACGTCTCTAATTGCAGATGAGCCTCACGGGCAGCCTGAATCCTGGGACTGACCCTTATTGTAAAAGTTAATCTCTTCAACCCAGAATAATGTCAGTAAAGTGTGGAGGTGGTACAAGGGATACACATCCCACCTCAGAATGCAAGGACCTGCATCTGGAAAATTCTGAAATCTGGGTGAAGCAAGGATCAAGAGCAAATTGAGAGAGAAGGCTGGCTGAAGGGACAAGCAAGGCAGCCTGTGGGTCTTGGGGGCAGGGAGGGGTGTCTGGGTATGCCGTGTAAAAACTGATGGGAAGCCCCCCTCCTCCCGGGGACATGGATGAGCTGCTTCCCAGAGCCCTCATTCCTGCCCCCTCTGTGTCCAGGTATACCCCTTTCCACACTTGGCATGCACTTCTTGAGAGATCAAGAGGTACCCAGACCTTCCGCGTTCCCTGACCCCTCCTCCACTCCCCTGTCTCCCTCAGGGTCTGTGCTTTAATGGCAGTGCCTTCGTCTTATACCTCTCGGCTGCTGTGGTGGACGCATCTTCTGTCTCCCCCGAGAGGGACAGCCACAATTTCAACAGCTGGGCAGCCTCATCAGTGAGTAAGCAAGCCCTTTCACCTGCCCCACCCCCCTCCCTTGTGGTCAGGGTCACGGTCTCCTCCTCCAGTGGGGCTGGGGATCCAGGAGGAGAACCAAGTCATCTGTGGGGTCGGGAAAGTCTCACCTGTGCTCCCGACACTCTGGCAATTAGCTTGTTGGTTGGAAGCAACAAAAATTACTGGGGCGGCCTCATGGCCTGAAGGGAGCAGAGGCTAAAAGACCCAGCTTGAGTGAAAGCCAAGTAGCTGGAACAAAATAAGTATTTGAGGAAGAAAAAATATTTGAGACAGTCTAGAAATAATTCTACTGACTACAGTTCAAGTGGAAAGACAGTTGCAAAAAAAAAATGAGCACCCTATGATTTTATTTTTACTTAAGAAGTGGAGATGTTTGTTTATGCAATGAGAATGTCTGGGAAAGCACACGCCAATAGCGGTTCCTTCCAGAGACTGTGGGTGGATAATGAAGGGAGCAACCTGAGGGGCTTCTGCCATTTTTCTCTGTGCTTCCCTACTCTTTGCATATTTAAACCATAAATGTGTATTGTAGTTCCGATTTTAAAAACAAATTTTAGAAGTTTCTCTAAGATTGGCCTTAAAATATTCCATTCCCAAAAGAAGTAATGGGAGGGGGCGATTAGACAGGAATACCAAAATGATCATGTTAAACCTGATTGATGATATACAGCTGTTCATTATATTCTTTTTTTTTTTTTTAAGTGGGCTCCATGCCCAGTGTGGAGCCCAACATGGGTCTTGAACTCATAACCCTGAGCTGAGATCAAGAGCCAGACACTTGATCAACCGACTGAGCCACCCAGGCACACCACCCCACCCTGTTCCTTATATTCTTATATTTATATTTGAAAATCTCTATTTAAAGGTAGAGAGCATGGTACACATGGATCAGTCAGTTAAGTGTTTGACTCTTGATCTCAGCTCAGGTCTTAACCTCAGGGTCTTGTGAGTTCAGTCCCCCATTGAGCTCCATGCTGGGCATGGAGCCTACTTTAAAAAAAAATTATTATTTTTTTTAAATCACAAGCTTTAGCAGCACTGGGCTCAAGCTATCATACAGCAAGAATCAGCCAGAACTGGGCAATGGCTGCCCTTTCCAAGGGGCCTGCATTTTCCCTGCACACCATTCATACCCCGTGGGTTTATCGCTTCCTCCTACCCACCTGACTCCTTTATTTAACTGACCCTATAGCAATCTGAGGTTAAGCCTTGGTCTAAAACTGTCTGTACTAAATTAGGAATACATGTGTTTTTCTCAGATACACACCATCATATTCACCCCGAAGTGAACACTCTGTGGTTATTTGAGCAAAACTACAAGCTTTCCAGATATGTTTAAAAAAAAAAAAAAAGAAAGAAAGAAAGAAAGAAAGGAAAGAAAAACCCCAAAACAAACAAACAGAAAAAACAAATAACCAGCATAGCCAGAGATCATTTCAGAAGGAAGGTAATTGAACCAATAAAGCAATTTTAGATGAGAAAGCCTGGAGTCAAGGGATGCTATGAGTGCCTGATTCAATGGAAGTGAAATGATAACTTCTGCTAATTAGAGTGTGCCCTAAGCCCTCTTTCTGTTATGCTCTGTTTTCTCCAGTTCTTCGCCTTTTTGGTCACCATCTGCTATGCTGGAAACACATATTTCAGTTTTATAGCTTGGAGATCCAGGACCATACAGTGATTTGCCATTTTGAGAATTAAAAGGGAGAAAACAGGAAGAATCTCACTGTAAAAACAACAACAAACTGTAGGAATAATGTATATTTCCAGAGAATTGTATTTAACTAATGTTTTTATATACTTAGTTAAATTTGCTCACAGTGGTTTGTTACAATTAAACTGGATACTTATTTGCAAATGGTTGTAGCTTATAATGAACTCTTAAATATCTTGTTGATGTCTTCGTGGACCTTATTTTCTTAGAGAATGTATAAATAGATAAATTGCTGATGTGAAGACTGTGTCGAGTTTGTAAACCTAACTTTTAAAATGCCGGATTCTTTTCTGAATTAAATGTTTCAAAATCTGGGGAAGGTGTCTGATTTGAGAAAGGAGACCTACTGCCAAAGCCCAAGGTTGGGGACTGTGGGTAAATCTTCATCCTCAAAGGCTGCCCAATTGTAGTATTGTCCAGACACCCTTGTCCACAGCCACCAGGCCAGGGTAGTAGGAGAGACCCATCTCCCCGAGGCTGGGGGCGGGGGATGGTGGGGTTGGAGTGGAGGGGTCATCAGCAGCCATGATTCTCACGTGCGAACCAGTTGGCCCAGAAAGTATCTAATGAGACACGGCGTTGGAGTTTGGTAATAAGCTCGCCCTGAGTGATGTTGCCAAGTGCCCGGACTGATGGGCTGTTGTGATCATTTTTTCCTAATACATATTAGAATAAGCACATAACCGTTAAACCGATAAATACTTGCAGAAACCTTAAGATACTTGCTGACCCCACAGTGACACGTGTACCATACTTTGTGGAAAATACCTGACCAAGACATTGCCAGTCTCCAGAACTTCTATTTTGCGGCCCCATTGTTAGAGACCATCAGATGGTGGGAAGAACCCCAGGCAGCCAGGCAGATGTGTATTTAGAAGTGTGTGGAGGCAGTATGGTTCTTGCTGGTACGGCAGTGCATCTTGGGTGATTTTTTCAACGTGGGCTTCTTTTGAAAAACAGAAAACCACAGAAACATAGTATAGTTGACGACAGTGAAGTCTTATTTGCTCACGCTCTGTGGGTATAACTCCCGTGGCCTCAACTCTCCCAGCGCTGTTTCTCTCTCATGTTAGTTGTTTGGATGGTCTTCCTGTTTAACTGTAAGTTCTTATCCCAGTTCTGTTTACTTCTATATAGGAGAGTTGAGATTTCTTCAGTGTCTAACACCTACCAGAGACCCACCCACAGTTCTGGATCCAAATAAGTAGTGGGAAGGGGGGCACCCAGCATAAGGTGAGCGTAGGGTCCCGTTGAGTGGGAGTGGGTGGGTGTTGAGGGTATAGGGGGCCACTCCGAGTCCAGTGTGCAGATGATCTGAGCTACAATCTGAGGGAAGCTACATCCCTACCCATCACCACAACAGCCTCCAACTCGCCAATTTTGCAAGAAAAGCTGATATCACTAATCAGAATTTGTGTGCTCTGCCTCTCTGTTCATTTCTCTCTCTCTCTCACTCACAGAGGCATAGTCATCTTCCATGTACTTCAGGTGTTATAAGTACTTCGCATTGCAACCAAAGCTCCACACAAGACAGAAAAACTGTAACCTCCAAATGTGTCTGTTTCTGGAAACTTCTGGAAACAGCCGTCAAACAAGAAGCCTGTGTTATGGCCTCCCCACCCCCCGTACGGTGTGTGTGTGTGTGAGAGAGAGAGAGAGAGAGAGAGAGATTTCTATAATCACGGCCCCATTAATAGGAAGTAACTTCTGCAGTGAAAAGTTCCATAAACCGCTTTGAAATATTCTCTGAAAAGACTACAGCTATAGGTCTTTCTTGAACCAGTAGCACCAAAGAGATCGATTCCTAAAGAACAGGATTCATTTGTGTCCATGCGGGGGCATTTGTTGTTTGTATTCATGGTTTTTCAGGAGCTTTACCATTTGCGTGGTTTTGAACGTTTGCTAGAAAAGCAAAACAAAACCCAGAAAAACATAATTTTTTAACTGAAAGGAAATTCTTATTTCCTCTTTTGAATACAGACTTTGTTCTTAAATTTTGAAGTGTGGGTTTTTAGACAACAAAATGATTCTCTGTTGTTCAGATGAAGCTGTAAGTTTTGACCTGCTTCAGTTTTTCTCCTAAGAAAGAGAAACAAACAGCCACACGTGATATGGCCAAAATAACAAAAATAATAGTTTCTGGGGTTTGAAAAGTATTAATGCAAGGATAGTATACAACGTGCTTATACTGTTCTCTGGCATCTATGCTCACCAGCTGTTCTCCCCAAACCATCATGTCCTCTTTGTTGGAGTTTGGTGGGTTTTGAGTTTGATATATTTATCCACTTATGACCAATCAATGACACACTTTGGGCAATTAATCTCTCTCCATTGCAAGGTCCAGCTCAGAGCCCCAAAAGATAAATATTTAGCCAATATTTGAAAACTATAACAAAACCTAGACACAAGACTGGTCAATATCAATTATTTTTGTACATTTAAAAGTTGCTGCTTTCACAGAAAAATCCCTTCAGGCTATCAGCACACAAAAGCGTTTAAATATATAAAGTGATCTCTGCACAGAGCATGGACACTTAAAAATATTAACCGAAGATACAGCCCTGGGTAGAAAATCAATTTAGAGTTTGTATTTCTATCCCCTAGACAATTATCATTTTAATTGAAAAGATGGATTTTTCACAGAAAAAATAATTCAGGCATATAAAGCTGGGGTGTGTGAGCAGACACATACCTTGTAAGACAACAACCTAAGAAGCATTTGTTCACTTGGCCTTATGTGGAATTTCTGGCAGTGTGCTGCTGCCAACTGTGGGTCTCAAGCTGATGGCTCTGAAGAAATGTAGGATGACTGTCCCCATGTGGCTGACTGAGAGTAATGGGCAAGATTAGGATAAATCTGGTTTCAAGTTAGGGGTAGGTGAATTGAGGTGTTTGCTATACAGAAGGGGACTGGGCTTGAGGGAAAATGGCAACAGGGAGGTGACGACTTCAGAAACTAAAGAAGGTGGCCGACGAGAAAGTTCTTGACCAAGGGGACATTGCATTTGGAAGGTATGTTTTGAGAAGACTTGAATGTCAATGACAGAGGTTTTCTTCCCTAGAATTTTCAGAATAACTAAATCCAGGAAGTAGGGAACCCCACAGGGGACCTCGTTGCTGCCCGGCCCACTTCTCTTCTCCCTCCTCTCATTGTCTGTCTTAGTTTTTATTCAGTAAACACCCACCCACTTATGCCCCAGCTTCTTGGAGGAAGCTGACTCCACCAGGACCCTGGGATGGCGACCTGTGGCTCTAAGCTAATTGCACCCCCTGGCGACACCGACTGGTGCAGGGATGGCATGTGACTCAGGGCTCGTGGGTTGTGGAGTTCTGAGAAAATGAGTAGGTGGGAAATTGTTGGTGAATATTTTGTGACCACAAGGGGGAGCCAGTCATTGGATGAAGATGACCCGGAAGGAAGAGCAAAGGGATGGAGAGAAACTTCATGGTTACATCATTGAGCCACTGAATCCATGCTGTCAAACTCTGGGCTTTGCAATGACATGAGCAATTATGCAATTATGCTCACTTTGCTTAAACTAATTCTTGTTACTTGCAACAGCAGGCATCCTAACCAATGCACAGGATGCCCTGGCACATGGCCTTCAAGCAAATGTGTAACACCTTGGTTCTGATGTACTTTCTAATAGTTGCCACAAGGCTCTAAGGAGATGACAATAATGATGGTGTAAGTCAATGTTAGTTCCAGTACTATTTATCAGTAGAAAGTTAGGAAAAGGGGGCTTCTTGGGTGGCACAGTGAGTTAGGGGTCCGACTCTTGGTTTCGGCTCAGGTCATGATCTCAGGGTCATGAGATCAAGCCCCAGGCCGAGCTCTGCCCTCAGCAGGGACTCTGCTTGGGATTCAAACTCTCCCTCTCCCTCTGCCCCTCTCCCCGACATGCCTGAGCGCTCTCTCTCTCTCTCTCTCTCTCTCTCTCTCTCTCTCTCTCTCTCAAATAAATAAATCTTTTTAAAAGGAGAAGGCAGGGAGAAAAAGGAAGATATAAGAGTCCACTTGACAGACTGACTCAGGCCTTTTCAAAGCTATTGTTTAAGGATGGTGATAACATGGAAAGATCCTAGAAAGAGAAACAGCAGGGGGATGGGAACTCAAAGGAGTTTTCATGACCTGACTTTGGTCATTACAATATTAGGACTGCCTGTGAAGGAAACATGAACAGTATGGCCTCCTATCATTTTAACTTATAATGAAAACTCTCCCTTGTTGTATCTCAAAGACAATTAGTCATCCTTGAGAAATGGCTTCCTTTTCTGGAAGTAAGTTGGCCCTTAGTGCCAAAGAACACTGACCTAATAAGAGTGAGGATTAGTGGGAGCCTGGGTGGCTCAGTCGGTTAAGCATCTGCCTTCCACTCAGGTCATGATCCCAGGTCCTTGCATCGAGTCCCACATCAGGCTCCCTGCTCAGCGGGGAGCCTGCTTCTCCTTCTCCCTCTGCCTGCTGCTCCCCCTGCTCGTTCTCAATCTCTCTCTCTCTCTCTCAAATAAATAAATAAATCTTAGAAAAAAAAAAGAGTGAGGATTAGGCCTCAACTCTTGACAGGAACAAGGTACATCTTTTTCTAGTTAAAACCACAACGAGAGGCTACATCACACTCACCAAAAAGGCTAAAATTAAAAAGACTGGTGATAACAAGTGCTGATCCAGTCATGGAGAGTCTGGAATTCTCATTCATTGCTTACTTACAAAGTTAAATATACACTTATAATATGACCCATAATATAATATGGAAATTCCATTCCTAGGTATTTACCCAAGAGAACTATGTCCCCAAAAAGACTTAGGATAGAGTAGGCACGCTGCTGTGTTCCTAATTGGCCCAAACTGGAAACAATCAAAGTGACTATCGGACAGTGAATAAACAAAGCATGGTGTCTTCGCACAGTGGAGTATGACTCGGCAGTGAAAAGGAGCAAACTGGACACATGCAACAATGTAGATGAATCCCTGAAATATGCTGAATGAAAGAAGCCAGATAAAAAAATACAATGTTTGATTCTAATGATAGGAAATTCAAAAAGAGGCAAAACAAATCTGTAGTGATAGGAGGCTGATCAGCGGTTGCCTGAGGTTAGTGGTGGGAGGGATTATCTAGAAAGGGGCACAGGGAAATGTTCTGAGGGGGCAGAAATCGTGCACATCTTGATTGTGTGGGGCGTTGCAGGTGCATATACATTTGCCAAAATTCACAAACTGTTACTTAAGATGGGTGCGTCTGTTTTATGTAAATTAACCCTTGATAAAGTTAATTTTATCAGCGCCCGGATGGCTCAGTCCTTATGCGTCTCCTTCGGCTCAGGTCATGATCCCGGGGTCCTGGGATCAAGCCCGTATTATCAGGCTCCCTGCTCATCGGGGAGTCTGGTTCTCCCTCTCCCACTCCCCCTGCTTGTGCTCTCTTTCTCTCTCTCTTTCTCTGTCAAATAAATAAAATTTTTATTTAAAAAAAAGATAAAGTTAATTTTAAAAGAAAAACATTAGGGAGCCTTTGGAAACATCCTGAGGCCCCTGTCCTCTGCCATGCTTTGGAATGGTTTATTCCCTTTCTCCCATCTGGTCTGCGATGGGTAGGTTAGTGCATTCTCAGCCCATCTACCCTCTGGAGCTCAGCACGGTGTGTGGACCATAGTACTTGCTCAGTAAATACCAGCCGCAGTGAAGATGCTGGGACGTGACTATAGAGTCCCAGAAGACCTTGAAGGATTTGAAGGTCAGAAGACAAAGAGGCTGGGCGCCTGGGTGGCTCAGTGGGTTAAAGCCTCTGCTTTCGGCTCAGGTCATGATCTCAGGTCCTGGGATCGAGGCCCGCATCGGGCTCCCTGCTCAGCGGGGAGCCTGCTTCCCTCTCTCTCTCTGCCTCCTTGTGATCTCTCTCCCTCTGTGAAATAAATAAATAAAATCTTAAAAAAAAAAAAAAAAGAAGAAGACAAAGAGGCTGAGCACGGCTGTGAAGCCGGGCGTCAGAATGCGCAACTGTTGAGCTGTGGGAGGGAGAGGTGGACGAGTGAGTGTTCTGCACGTGACGGGGGACCCAGCACCGAGCGGGCCACCAGGGACCTCCCTGCAGGTGAAGAGCTGAATCCGGAACTCCACTCACGGTGCCTAAAAACTGATGTCAGAAACCGCCTACTCACAAGAGCCACTGGGTGGTTACTGGGCGAGGTACCTGGGAAAACAGACAACTAGCTGATTGGTTTCTAGAAGGCGTAAATGACTAATTGCCTAACAACCTCCAACCACTTAATGATACAGCCTTAGGTTGAACTCTTATGAAATTGCCTGTATTTGAGTCTTTGACCTACAGAAATTTCATGAGTCAGCTTACAATTTTATACTTGACGAGTTGCTTTCATACAGGTGTCGGTTGGTCCTCAGAACACCTGTGTCTTAGAGAAAGCAGGTGTCCATAGCCGCATTTATGTGATAAGGACAGCTGAGACTTCATTAAGTATCAGCGGTTTGTCCTTGGTTACACTTGCAGTAGTTGGAAGAGTTGGGCTGACATCATGCAGGCTTCTTACCCTGCTCTGCAGCTCCCCCATCCTAGCTGCCTGAAAACACCAGTAGTGGGAGGAAAAGAAGCAGGTGGAAACTTCACAGGGTGTGGGGATAAGGCGGTACAACATTTCCAGAAATCTATTTGGCAATATATATGTAGAGCCTTAAAAATACCCTCTCCCTTGGATTTGGGCATGCTTCTCTTAGGAGCCTGAGGCTCATCCACGAACATGTTAATCCTGGTCTTATGTATAATAGGGGGAAAAAAAAGCTGCAGTGGTGCCATCATGACTGGCTCAGTCTGTAGAGGGTGCAACTCTTGATCTCAGGGTTGTGAGTTCAAGCTCCACGTATGGCATAGAGTTTACTTAAAGTAAAAACAAAAATGAAAAAAAAAAACAAAACTGCGCAGCCTAAAACCCTAACAGAATAATGGTTAATTAAATAAGTCTGTTGAACGAGCCTTTAGAAATGAATGCACTACAACCCACTCCCTCCCAAATTTATTCCAAATCAGAATCGATTAGTGCCATCATTAATGATTTAACATTGTATTTTTAACACACTTCACAAGCTGTGCTGAACTGCCGTTGCTAAATTGGTTATTAAATTGAAGATCCGTTGTTAAAGGGCTGTCTTTCTAAAATTACATAATAGAGAAAAATAAGTTGTCTATGAACACACAAATCAATGCTGCGACTGGAAACTGTGAGGAATTCTTATTAGAACACATCGATAGTATAACTTGGAGTTGACAAAAGGCAGAGCAAACCAAATTATAAAGAGTGGTGGGGTCATGGGGTGATTTTTATTTTCTCTGTTGTTTTGAATCTCCCTGAATTTCCTATAAGGAGCAGGAAATACATTCATAATCAGGAAGTAGCAAATATTTTTAAATTGAAGACAAGAGCAGGCAGCAGTTTCAAGGAGGTTAGAAAAACCAGGATCCTCATGATTAGTGGGAGAATTAACATCTTCAAGTCCCCGTTATGAAGGTGGACTGGTGGCCCCCAGAGCAGTTGCATGAAAACCATTCAGGGGACTATACTCATTGTCTGTCTCCTTTTGAAGGATAGCAGAGTCCTCTTTTGCCATTTCTCTCCTTTGTGAAAGATTCCGGGGATAAAGTAGGAAAAAGAGCCTCTTCTCTCTACTGCCCCCACCTCTCCTCCCACCTCACCCCACCCCATAACGTCATAGAAGGAATACTGATTCTGGTATATGCTAATATAAACGTTAGCATAAAAAAGCAAATTACTTCTTATATTTGCATTACTTTATTACCAAAGACAGGTGGTACCCATCCACTTAACAAAGAGAAGCTCTGACCTTCAGACAACCTCACCTCCGGGCAGACCAGCAGCCAGAGTCCCATCCACTTACTCCAGAGGTCAAGCAAACAAAACTAGGAGCTTCGTGCAGACCTTCCACTGCATAAGGAAATAGGGTGTCCTGCCCCACCTCTCCTAAAATGCACAGCCCCAAAGCATGGGTAAGCCACTCACGGGCAAGTTCTAGCCACATGAGGGAGATTGTCTACAGCAAGTCTGCAGTCTACTTGAGACATGGCAAACACATAGGAAGTCAACAAAATGAGAGAAAACTCTCCCAGACCGGGCTTCACTGCCTGATTCGTGAAATGTCACCATGCACATACTGACCAACAGCAAACCTCACCTCACCAATCACATTGGAACAGACAAACATTAGTGAGCATCAGTGTGCTCAATGACAATCCACCATATGGTGGCTTTTCCAGAAACGTGC
The DNA here is from genome assembly GCA_002007465.1 of Ailurus styani. Lineage (NCBI taxonomy): Eukaryota > Metazoa > Chordata > Mammalia > Carnivora > Ailuridae > Ailurus > Ailurus styani. The sequence goes on from LNAC01000360.1 coordinate 1,039,817, forward strand.
TGGGCAGGAGGGGGACAGAATGAGGAGCCACCTGTGCAATTTTGGGCCAAATTCTCAAATGCAGGCTGAACTGAGCACAAATGGCTGGAATGGGCCAGCAAGGGCTAGCAATGTTTCTTGTCCCTCAGTTATGCACAGACCTCTCTTTTGGGTTTCTTTTTCTTTTTTTTTTTAAATACATTTTTTAAAAGAATATTTATTTATTTGACAGAGAGAGAGCATAAGCAGGCAAAGGGAGAGGGAGAAGCAGCCCCCCTGCTGAGCAAGGAGCCTGATGTGGGGCTCGATCCCAGGACCCCGGGATCATGACCTGAGCTGAAAGCAGTTGCTTAACCAACTGAGTCACCCAGGTGCCCCTCTTTTGGGTTTCTGAGGGACATGGGACAAAGCATATAAACAAGATGAAGGTTATAAGCCAAGTGGGCAAACATGAACCAAAGGCAGCCCTGAGGTTTTTCATTTTTTGGGTGTTTGGGTTTTTGCTTTGTTTTGTTTTGTTTTTTGTCTTTTGCTGGGTCCTGGCTTACAGTGCTGTCTGCACCTGTTTGCCAGTGCCCTAACCTGCCAAGCCGAACCAGCTTTCATCCCAGCCTGTCTCACATTCCACTAACCTGTACCAGATGTCCAAACAAGCATCATCTCACTTAGTCTGGCCTCACAGCATCCCTGGGAGGAAAGCTCTGTCACCCTCCACTTTGCAGATGCAGAGATTCATGCTCAGAGTGGCTCCGAGGTGCCTGGACCCCAAGGACTGCCACCTCTGAGTCCAGTGCTCTTTCTGTGCTACTCTTTTCTTGACTCTAGATATAGTTTCTCTCACTTTTTCCCCATTGCCAAGTAGAGGATGATTCTGTATGCACAACAAAGAATGCAGATTGAGCATGTTTGTTCAGACTTGATTTTGCTTTAATACAACAGTGAAATTGATCTGACCTGTTTAATGAGAATCACAATTATTCTTGGGCTGCCTGGCAATTAAACATAAATAAATGGTAAATCGTTTGTCTACTATGAAATTGAAAAATAATAAAGATGTACTATTTTGTGTCGGGCATCGTGATAAGTGCTGAGGGTGTCAGGATAAATGCCAAGAAGAGCCTGCATACTTTAGAGGACTTGCTATGTACTCTGAGTGGTGCTGAGTGTTCCATGTTTAATTTATCGAATCCTCACAGAAGGCACGGCAGGGTGTATTTTCAAAAGATGGCTTGACAGTGTCACCATACAACTTCCTAATCAAGTGGTGGAGATTATTTTATCACCCTTTAGAGTCTGGGCAGGTCCTGTGAACTCAGTAGCCAGTGGAATATGGAGGAATTGATTCAGTTCCAGGCATGTCCTTTAACCAGCCTGGCATCGTCCTCGTCTTGCCTCCTGGAATGTTTGCTGCAGTGCTCCCTCTTAGAACCCCTCTGTCATGCTCTGAAAAGCCCAAGCCACATGCAGGCACTCCATGTGACAGCCGTAACTGAGCTCCCCACCCACAGCCAGCATTAACTGCCAGACATGTGAGAGAACCTTCTAGAAGGTCCAGTACAATCGAGCCTTTACATTACCCGAGCCCTGGCTCCCATCCAATTCCCACTGCATGAGACCCCAAGGGAGAACTGCCTGGCTGAGCCAGGTCAAATCACAAGAACCATATGAGATAGTGGTTTGATATGCTGCCGGTGATAATTGGATTCGGAAGTATAGGTCCAAGTTTTCATCCTCATTTTACAGATAGGGAAACAGTGTCCCAGAGGGGCTCAGAAACTTCCCAGATTCACAGAGTAGTAGGTGGCAGAGTTAGGATTCAAACCCAAGGCAGCGTGACCTTGACCGCAGAGTTTCCACACATAATTTCTTCCCCCTAGACTCTCCTGGTCTGGGAAGAAAGACAGCTAAGCCTAAAATGTTGTGCACCAAGACATTTGTAATGTAGGTGCAGGACTGGATGCACACACAGGAGGGGACCTGCCTGTTTTCGCCGTGTTGTCTCGCCACCCGTACAGCCTCATTTAGCAAGCTGGGGCTTCCCCTCCTTTGGACCCCCGTGCTCAAGCCTCAACAAACTTCATGTCCTCTGATACATCATGCCTCTGACTATTTATCTGAACTCTCTTCTCCAACCACCAGTGGCTGGTTAACAGCTCATTATCCTTCCATGTGTGGTTAAGATGGCTTCTCCTCCAGGAAGCCTTCCCTGAGTTGACAATCAGAGCTCCCTCTGTTACCTGACTCTATTCCCCCATACTGTTATGGGCTACAAACTCCCTGGGTCAGGGAGTTCCTCTTCTATGAACTGTTCTGCCTGGCATGTGGAAGGGTCATGATGCATGAGTCACAAATAACTAGGTGAAGCATTTTTCTCCCCCTCCTCCCCTTCCCAGTGAAAATTTCTCCCAGAAACTCTCAGTTACTCAGATTGCCTAGCATTCTATTACAGATCCAAGAAGTCTTTTATTTCACCCTTAGAAATGGTCTCCGATGCTTATGGTTACGGAAACAGCAATCCGCTGGGTGTCCCTCAGCCTCCAGGTGGTCGAGTCTTCTTGTTTAAATACATAAGGGCATAAGGAATAATTACTTTTGAATGTTTGGTGGACCTCTCTAATGCAACCTTCTGGACCTGGAATTTTCTTTATCTTTCTTTTTTCTTTTATTTTTAAGTAATCTCTATACCCACCGTGAGGCTCAAACTCACAACCTGGAGATCAAGAGTTGCATGCTCTACCAACAGAGCCAGTCAGGCACCCCTTGAAATAATAACTTTTAAAAAAAAGATTTATTTATTTATTCAAGAGAGGATGTGTGTGCATGTGCACATGAGTGGGGGAAGGGGTAGAGAGAGAGAGACTTCACGAAGACTCCCGCTGAGTTCAGAGCCTGATGGGGCTCCTTCCCATGACCCATGAGATCATGACCTGAGCCCAAATCAAGAGTCAGACACTTAACTGATTGAGCCACCCAGGCATCCCTGGAAAAATAACTTAAAAACAAAATGTAACATTTTTTTTTTGTTTTTTTTTGGGTTTTTTTGTTTTTTTTTTTTTTTAAAGATTTTATTTATTTATTTGACACAGAGAGAGAGATTACAAGTNACGAAGACTCCCGCTGAGTTCAGAGCCTGATGGGGCTCCTTCCCATGACCCATGAGATCATGACCTGAGCCCAAATCAAGAGTCAGACACTTAACTGATTGAGCCACCCAGGCATCCCTGGAAAAATAACTTAAAAACAAAATGTAACATTTATTACTATGAGCCAAACGCTATTGGAGGCCACTGTCCGTATATATTATCCCATCTACGTCTCACAGTTGCCCTGAGGGTCAGTTCTGTTGTTGTTCCTCTTTACAGATGAGGAAATGGAAACTCAGAGAGGTTGGGTAACTTGCCTAAGGACACATATCTACAAGGGATGGAACCAGGAGCCACTCAGGAAGTTTGGTTCCTGAGTCCTGCCCCTTGGCCACACAGCCAGGTAGCAGGAGCAAAAGTTCCAGGGTCCCACCCAGAGCCAAGGCCTGGGTTTCTTATCAGCCCACAATAATGAGCATACACTGCTCTTCATCACTGGGTTTCAGCCACTCTGTTCCACTGAACCCTCCTTAGTCCCTTCCATGGCCCTCAGCCTCACAACGTCTGCCTTCTCTCTTGTGGTCCTTTGGCTTCTGCTGCCTCTCCTTGCCAACTGCTAACCCCTCCCAGTGCCTCCAAGTCAGACTCTTCAGCAGAGAGGTTCTGATGTGCTTCTGTTGGGCAAAACCGCTCCAAATGCTGTTGGCCAACCCCATAATGGGCTGCTCCTGGCTCATGGGCCATTCTGGTCCAATTGGATGTGGTCAAGAGGTTAGGGACGTCTGATGTTCCTCAGAAGGGCCTGAAAGTCCAGTTTGGTTCTCATAGCCTAAGAAACTTCTAAAACTTCAACTCAAAAAGGACTTACAAGGCAGGTATTAGAAGAGTGTCATGGACGTGGATCTTTTTGCCTTCCTGTCTCAGGTTGGGCTGCCCTAACAAGATACCATAGACTGGGGGCCTTCGACAACATACACTGATTTTTAATTTTTTTAAAAGATTTTATTTATTTATTTGACTGAGAGAGAGAGAGAAATCACAAGTAGGCAGAGAGGCAGGCAGAGAGAGAGGAGGAGGCAGGCTCCCTGCTCAGCAGGGAGCCCAATGTGGGCCTCGATCCCAGGACCCTGAGATCATGACCTGAGCCGAAGGCAGAGGCTTTAACCCACTGAGCCACCCAGGCACCCCATACATTGATTTTTCTCACAGTCTTGGAAGTCCATGGTAAAGGTGTTAGCCAATTCTGTTTCTGGTGAGAGTTCTTTTCCTAGCTTGCAGATAGCAGCCTTCTTGCTGTGTTTTCACATGGTAGAGAGGGAGGGAAAGAACTCTCTGGTGTCTCTTATAAGGTCACCTAATGCTGTGGGCACTAATCCCTCATGACCTCATCTAACCCTAATTACCTCCTTAAAGACTCATCTCCACATACCAAAACTCTGGAGGTTCTCACTTCAGTGTATGAATTTGTGGGGAATGTCTTCAATGTATAACACTGCCTAATATTCATTCCCCTTTCTAGGACCTGCACCTCGATTTTCCTTTTGGGAACCACCCCTCCCCCACTCAGTTCCTGTAGTCCTGGAGAACTACCCACATGCAGCTACATGGGCAGGTAGAAATTGCCCTGTCCAATGAACTTATCTACCCCCTGGATATAATAATCATTATATTTAATAATCATTATATTTAAAAGATAGAGTCATGACCCATATTTGGACCAATGGGAGGGCCTGCTATGGACTGAATTATGTCCCCCCCAATTCATATGTTGAAACCCTAGCCCCTGATATGACAGTATTTGGAGATAGGGCCTTAAGGGAGATAGTTAAGGTTAAATGAGATCATAGGGGTTGGTCCCTAATCCCATAGGACTAGTATCCTTATAAAAAGAGGAAGAGCCCTCAGATCTCCCCCGCCAGCCCAACTCTCTCTCTCTCTCTCTCTCTTTCTCTCTCACCCCCAGTCCCTGTGCACAGAGGGGTGAGAACACGTGAGGACCCAGTGAGAGGGTGTGACTGTCTACAATCCAGGAAGAGAGGCCTCACTGGAAATCAGTCCTGATGGCCCCTTGATCTTGGACTTCCAGCCTCCAGAACCATAAGAACAGAAGTCCTGACCGTGCCTGATTTGGGCCCAAGGGTCTGCCTGTGCCTGAACTAGGTCTCATGTCTGCATAACACAGTTACACGAGCCAATGAATTATTTTTACCCGAGTTTGGTTTCTGTCACTTGCAACCAAAAGCACTATGACTGATAGAATCAGCTCTCATTTTATTATGTTCTTTCATTATATTTGACCAGAGATATCATTATAATTACATTCACATAAATGAGTTGTAGTCAGATGGTGACACTCTAACTGAAGCCGTGGAACCTACACTCCCTTGGGGCGGGTGAAAAGAGAAGAACTTGGGAATCCTTGAATTCTCACCAGCTACGTGGAGACCATGTGTCTGATTGGCTTTCTCCCAGAGTGTGAAATCTTTAAAGGGAGTTAGAGAGTCCTTTGCCTAAGCCCTTGCTCCTCCAAGGGGCAGCCCTTCTCACCAAGACGCATCACACCAGTGTAGAAATCTCCGTGTGCATGGTAGCAGGTCTGATCTGTGGAGCCTTTTCTTGCATGCCAGGCCAGCTCGTGGCCCTTGTACAGCCAAGCACTTTGTTCAAGCTCTTAAGTGATCATGATGAAGTGATTAACAGAGAATGGCCACCAACAGGGATTATTTCCTGTCTGGGCTGGATGGCCACATTGGCCAAAGCAGTCAGAGAAACCCAACAAAGTCTCAACTCCAGTGGCCTCAGGAAATGACAGTGGTTTTCAACCTTCAGCATGCATCTGAATCATGTGGGAGGTGGTCGGGGGCGGGGGGCAACTTGTCAAAACACAGATTGCTGAGCTTGGCCCTGAGTTTCTGATTCAGCAGTTCTGGGTGGGGCCTGAGAATCTACATTTCTCGAAAGTTCCCAGGGGATGCTGGTGCTGCTGGTCAAGGGACAGACGATACACTGAAAATCACTGATCTAGAAGATTGCTGGAGAATTGGATGAAGGCCCCTCAGAGGAGGAGAAATTATCTAGTGCTTGGTTTGGGGGTTTCCCTGAGACCTCCACACCAACAAAAACCCCCTCTATCATCTCCGTTGTAGGTTCCATAGCCTTGGAAAAGGACAGCAGTGAAAAATGGAAATTTACAGAAAAAAACGATATGCAATACCAGCTTCATGCAAGTGGGCTTAGGGCTGGGAATGTTACGGAATGCTCGTGTGTCTGTCACTAGCAGCTCCTCAGTACCTTATTTTTGTTTTATGGAGAAAGGAGTAGAGGTAGCAGGCAGTGTTATCTAAAGAGAAGACAGATAATGGAGTCAATCTTTTTTTTTTGGTCATGAAAATTACCAAATATACCCAAAAGTAGAGAAAATAGCATAATGAATCCCCAAATGCCTCAACCTTGGCAATGACAAGTTCTCCAAGTTGAGTGTTCATCAGAATCATCTGGGAGACTTGTCAAAATCGAGATTGGATGAGTATCCCCACCTTCTAGAATTATCAAGACTTTGCCACATTGATGGCAGTCATCTAACTGGACAGCGAAGGCATCCTATAATCTCTGAGAGGTGGCAGATTTTTTTGGTCATTTTCAAATGAAGTTAGAAGTTCGGCCACAAGGACACTCCGCTCAAAGAGAACACTGCTAACATTTCTGATGATGGTAGCCCCCTTTGGGCCTGTCTTCATTCAGAAAATAATCCAGAGGGGCTCAGGTCAGATCTCAGGGTCCTGAGATAGAGAGCCCTGTGTTGGGCTCTGCACTCAGTGTGGAGTCTGCTTGTCCCTCTCCCTCTGTTCCTCCCCCTGTTCTCTCTCTCAAATAAGTAAAATCTTTAATAATAATAATAATAATAATAATAATAATAATAATAATAATAACCCAGAAGGGAAGCAACGCAGTATGTTTCACAGCTTCTAGTGAAAGTAAACGTAGGCTCACCTTGTGACCCAGTAAATCCACTCAGGTGTTTACCCCAGATAAATGAGAGCTTAAGTCCACCAAAATAAACAAACAAACAAAACTTTCCAGAATGTTCACCACAGCTTTATTAGGTACAACAGGAAGATCTCAAATGCAGCGTTGAGTGAAAGAAGCCAGACACAAATGAGAATATTCAGTACTATGTCAAGTATAGCAAGTCCACAAACAGGCAAAACGAATCTATAATGACAGAAAACAGACTATTGCGGTTGCCTCAGGCTCGGGGATCAGGAGGTGCTAATGAGGGAAGGTAGACTGCGAAGAAGCACAGGGATCTTTTGGGGGTATTGGCACGTTCTATCGATCTGGTGATGGTTACACAGGTGTGCACATAAAGGAAAATTAATGGAGCTGAACCCGAAGGGTTTGGGCACTTCGGTGGGTGTAAGTTACAGTTCAGTCAAGTCCTCTTCCCACACTTCCGCAGCCACGCCCCCACAAAACCCCAGGAGGCCCAGCCCCAGCCGCGGCCGGGCCCTGTCGCTTCGGAAGGGCCCTGCCCACCGCCCGGGTGCCT